>VFFE01007235.1:2744303-2760174 GCA_008921705.1 Burhinus oedicnemus | reverse complement strand
AGGATACCTGTCCCTGCTTCCACTGCCTCTGCGTTTCCTTCGTGCCCTTTACTTTGACCAGCAGGTCTCAACTCATCCATGCCGCTCTCTTGCCTTCCTTTCCTGATCTCACGCACTTGTGGATAGTGTGCAAGAGCTCTCGATGGAAAGCATCCTTATAGATCTGCCAGCACTGTTCTGCTCCCTTGTCCCTGAGGACAGTTTCCCAAGGAAGTCTGCTTTCCTAAAAGTCGGGGTCCTGACTTTACACTTCCCCTGAACCACATCCCTCAGGACTGCAAACTCCACCACTGCATGATCACTGCAGCTCAGGCTGCCTCCAGTCTTGACGTCACCAAGTAGCTCACTTGCATTGGTGACCATCAGGTGCAGTATCGCATCCCCTCTGGTGAGGCTATTACCTGGCTTAAGAAGTTATCTTTGATGCAGTCCAGGAGTTTCCTGGATTGCTTACCGCTCGCTGTGCTACTTTTCCAGCAGATGTTGGGGTGGCTGAAGTCCCCCAGCAGGACAAGAACCTGTGAGCCCGATGCCTCCCGTAGCTGGAGCAAGAAGGCTTTGTCAACAGGCCCCCCTTCATCATGCAGCCTCTGGTAGACACCAACCACAAGGCTTCCTTTGTTGTTGCGGTCTCTAATTCTTACGCATAGACTTTCAACCTGCTCATGGCTATTTTTCAGACGACAGCTCTACACACTCTATCCATTTCATGATGTAGAGGGCAGCTCCTCCACCCCTCCTTCCTCATCTGTCCTGTAATCATCGGTAGCCGCACTCCGGTCATGGGATTTGTCCCACCAGCTTTCAGCAATGGCAACCAGGTCCTAAATTTAATTATTTGTTTTTTCTAAATAAAAAATGACCTCTTTACCCCTACATTTTTACACAGGCACCATTAACATTTCCCACAACTTAGAACTCTACCTGGTAATATATGTTTTCCCACATAAGTTGACTAGCAAAAAAGACAAAAATGTCATCAATAAGGGGAACAGTAGTTTAGATTAAGTGCTGCATTTAAAGGCATTAGTAATAACAAAGGATGGGATTTCAGTTTTTTAGATGCAGCCTATAAATATTTTATAATTTATTAAATACTAAGTCTGTTTCCATTTAAAAACAAGACGGACTTCATCCATGAGATCAGAATAATAGTATGTCATCAGTAACTGTTCTAGAGGGTACCATGTACTTAACACATTTTATATATTTAATAAATGTAGGAGATAAGGATCTATTAAACCTGTATGTACTGCAAGAAAACCACAGGCACATTATTAGCTTTCACTGTTTACTATGGGAGCAATACCCAAAGGAACCAACATGACTCAATGGGCAAAATACCAGCAACAAGGTAAGTAAAAACCACATATCGTTATTTTATGCAACTCTTAATTGCTGCAGTAAGATATGGAATTCAGGAAATAAGAAGGATCCGAACAGTTGGAGCATCTTTAAACTGTAAAAAAGCTTGTTTGTTGACATCATATAATAGGGTTGGAAAACCTTTGTTTTTCTGTGGCTGAGGTAAAGAGATGAAAGAAAGGCAAGTCATTTTATTCAGAGATGATGCGAGAAGTATCAATCTCAACTAAACATAGCTAAAGACCAGACAGCACCAAAGCTAGCAAAACACATGTTAGGGAGAAAAGCAGAACCCAAACTGAAAACTGGGGAGCAGTAGGGCAAAGAAACAACGGTTATGGAAAGGGCAGCCATTTTGTTAGTTTGTGGGCAGCTGGAAGGTCGTTTTGCTTCTTTAAACCTGGTGATATTTAGCATTACTTGCATGGAGAGCACACTGAATGCAAGCAAGGGAATGAGTACTTTTTGTAAAGTAAATAAAAAAACACCTTTAAATCTTTAAGCAAATGACATTGGTTTGTATGGCAATCAGCTTTCAAGGAAACTGTTCCTTCCAACTCCTCTATTAATTATCCAGGAAAAAAAAAGAGCACAATGGAGATATCTACACAATAAAACTTACTCAGAGGAAAATCTAACAATGTGATTAAGTGTTCTGCTTAACAGGACCAGTGGAGGGAAAAAAAAAAAAAAAAATAAAACACCACACCAACCACAAACAAGTTACAAAACATTACAAGTAACAGCAAATTAGGTACATTATAGAAATGGAAAACGTGCATAAAAGCATTATGACACAACAGGACTACTGGGAAAAAAGTATTAAACACCTTTTTAAAATAGAATTTTCTGCACAGCATCTAAACTGGCAATGCCATGACTGAAAAATTAAAAATATACAGCAGAAAACCCTATTTTTGTTCTCAGTATAGAATCAAATCAGATCGGCTACTTAAAAAAAAGCTGAGGGAATATTACTATGTTAACCACTTAATTATTTTGTTTACTTAAACATTTTCAAATAAAGTCGAGATTGGCCTTAAGAATTCTTATTTCTATGATATTTTCTTTCATCACCACAGCATTGCCAGCACATGCAGTACTATATGAAAGCTTCATAATACCTATTGTAGGAGGTTCTTCCTTCCACATTTATATTACAAGTAGAAGTGCTACAAGCATAAAGTTTTTGGAAGCTTAAATCAAAGACAAAACCACTCAAAATCCCTGGAAAGTTTCACAGCATGTATAATTTGCAGTCTAACAGGAATTCAGAGAATGTTTTCTGCTTCCATTTTCATGTATTAGTAGTTCATCAATCATTGGTTTTAAACTAAAATACACATTTTACCAACTACAGCTTTTACTAAGACACCATTTTTAGTAGTACTTTAAGATTCTTCAAGAAAGCATACAAGAAGGTAAATAGCTTTTGAGTTCTACATTGCCAAATGAGTTTTTGTAACTCAAAAACTTTACATTCATGTTCACTTCACAAGTCTGCTAGTTACAGCGAACATAGAACATTGCAGAAAAAGTTTTTCACTAGCTTTTCTTCCACATCTGGCAGAAACTGATGAGCAATTTTGTAACAGAGAGAAATTCTCTTTCATTTATTACCTAGCAGTGGAATTTTGCTAAAATTCCCCAGCTGAAGGAGTAGACTGCAGTCTGATTTCCTAACCAAAGTTCATGTTCGTGGAATTTTGTTGTTCCTATATAATTGGCAGTTTTGTATAATCAGACTTTAAATAGTGACAGCTCTCACAGCTAAGACAAACAGAATTAATTCAATCTTACTTTAACTGTGACAAAGTACAAAACACATATCAGATTACAAAAAAAATAAGAGCCACGTGCAAGACTTAAAGCTGACCTCCACCACCTCAGGTGATGCGGAAAACCATTCTGTAACTCCAGGTCGGCGTTTGTAACTGCAGACAGGAACTCCCCCTATCTGTAACTCACGTCTTCTATGGTCACATGAGAATTCTTGCACATCAGATGGCCAGTATGCACGCCTTCAAGTAAATCTTTTCATCTAATGACTATACTGACATGGCACAACTTGTATATATCACGCCATATCTGGTTCTTCTTCAGTCCAAATTACCTAACTTCAGGGATCTAGAAAATAAACTACAAAACCATGAACCGTATTACTAGACTTGAAAATACATAAATAGAGCTCACCATTCAGCTTCCTTGGCAGCATAACTGACTGGAGAGGACAAACTCATGATGTCCAATGTGCAGCTTTTTAAGTCTATAAACTCTGGAGAATGAACATCATCTTTGAATTTTACTTGACAAGCTTCAAAGGTTACTCTTTTCCGTATCATAAAAACATTAAAAACCTGTAACAGATACCTGCTTTAGTTTATTTGGCAACATAATAAAACAATCATTTGTTAACACTCACAAACAGTTACTAAACAGTGTTACTGCTATGGCATGTGAACCATCAGCACCAGCTGTAATCTGACATTAGCTTTATTCAACAAAGAGAATTGTGTTGCTAGTCCTCTAAACTTGAATATTGCAGACCAAAAAAAAAAAGAAAAAAAAAAACCAAACCATTTTGTAGAATATTCACTGCCGGGGTTTTCAGAAGGAGGTCAATACAAAATATTATGTTTGCATAGATTGTTCCCCTACATTCTCTATTCCCCCAAGAGGATCACAAACTCCATTTCTCTTCAAAATAATTCTAAGGGAGATAAAAGCCCGTACTGCAATCTTTTAAGTAGGTCAATATCCAAGATTTGCTGTCTAATAGCAGCCTTTAACATAGCAAATCTTCTAACCATTTCATAAACCTGGAATTTTCTATTTGAACATATTTTTATAGTATTAGATATATCAGCACTATTTAGCAGTATAAGGGAGGAATATTAAATTGAACGATAACTCAGATCACCTTTAGAAGAAACTCACTAATTTAGTGTTACTGATAAAAAGAAATCAATACAGATAACACATGTATAACATAGGCCTTAAAAAAAGGCCAAGATTCACTTCAAGTTGAATAGTAACCTCATTTATGTTCTTTCGATTAATTAAGGCAAGGTAACACGAAGAAGAAGCTCTATTCAACAGTCAAGATTAATGAGCCACGAAGGTTTGCTTCTGAACTCCACAGCAGATGGACATTCATACTAAAGTCCAAAACAAGAAACTAGCCTGGACTCCATCTTTACCATCTTTGGCTTGCAGCCCCATGTTTGCCATAATCTCTTTCTGTTGGAACGAACACAGAATTACTTGGTGTAATATTAATTATAAACTGATTTTGTTCATTCCAGTAGCTAATAATCAGCACTAGAAATACAGAAAAGAAAAAATGCATTTCCGTGTCAAACTATAATTTTAACAGGACATGCAGCAAGAATAAACCTATTATTTCTGTTTTTATTTTTTTTTAACAGAAAAGCATACCAACTGGTTCCCAGGGTTATCATACTGCTTTATATCCAAACACGCAGTTATTCCAAAGTAGCTTCAAAATCAAGTGGAGTAATATGGGAAGAAAACTACAATGAAGATTAACAGTTTGGTTCAGTTTATTAATATCTACATGTATCATTTGTGATTTTTAAGATCTACTGATGAAGAGTTCACCTTGGTACACGTGTTCACAAGCCCCAAAACACATAACTACCATACAACTGTCACTCACACTCCCAGAGAAAGCGACACAGCTTTCTTTCCATCTCAGCTGAGAAAACAGTTGAACACCTTATTTTCAAAGTATAGCCGAGTCTGTGGTACAATCACTAGGCACATGTTAAGGTCCTTTACATTATTAATAACTTGCAAACTAAAAACTCCAGCTTTGCATGAGAGAAGAACAATCCTGACAGAATATTTGTAGTATTGTATTCAACATACCAGGGTATGGGAAACTATACCTCTATCAATTGTGCCCAATTTTCACATTAAGATTTAGCTCTGAATACTGAGAAGCTAATTTTTCATACCACCCCTTTAAGCTTTATTGCAACCTACACCAAAAACCTTATAATCAACAGCAGAAAAAAAAAAAAGTATAAAAGACTTTCTCAGAAATCTGTTTTTTCACCTAAAGAATATAATTCACCAAGTCTACCAAACAGCAAATAACTGCAGTGAAAAAAAATGTTAGTCTCAGAGGACATTTTGATTATGTTTTGTCACAGCCCCATCATTCTGCGCTTCTAAAACTTCCTGATATTACTCTGAAGTCACATAAAGGGAGGGGGAAAAAAAAAAATCTAAAGAATGTTTTCTTGGAATGCTAATGATTTTGAATATGCAAACTTCCTCTGTTAAAATATGTATCAATAGCTAGTTTATTAGCACACAAATGGATACACTCCAAAAAGCATGCTATTTCACTTATGAAAAAAAGTATTCAAGTGGCACAGAAGGGTTCGTAGGAGCCCCACAACTCAACAGAACAGTACAGCAAGTGTTCATTTGAGGAGTTAATACATTTGATGTGTGTTACCAGAAAACTTGCATCATATTCTCCTCATGAACTTCCAAATACACTTACTCAACTTTAGCAAGGACACTGATTTAGACTGGACATAAGCAAAAAAAATCTTTGCCCTGAGGATGGTGAGACAGCAGAAGGCTGCCCCGGGAAGTTGCAGATGCCCCATCCCTGGAAGCGTTCGAGGCCAGGCTGGATGGGGCTCTGAGCCAACCTGGTCCAGCGGGAGGTGTCCCTGCCCATGGCAGGGGAGCTGGAACTACATCATCTTTGAAGGTCCAACTCAAACCGTCCCATGATTGAGGCTACTCGAATCTAACCACGACTTTAAGATGTACTACTTTAAAACATACAAAGCAAGGCGTAACTAACATATCGGCACTGGAACCTATAAAAGCTCACCAGCAGTTGCTTCAGCTGAAAGAATCGCTAGATTTTCATTAACGTACACCAAAAACGTTATGCAAGCTGAAAAGCAAAGCAACAGCACGCCACTTCCCTACGCTCACACCACAGGCGTCACTTGTTCAAGCGCACGCTGCAGCCGTGGCTCCGAGGCCGTACCGGGCAGCCCGAGGTGAAGTGCGGCGCGCTGGCGGCTGAAGGGAAAGCGCCGGCGGGAGCCTCAGGCTCGGCGGCAGCTCAGGACACAGGGCCTCAGCAGCACCCCCGCGCAGCTGCGGGGAGCCAGCCGAAAACCGCCGCCAGCCCGAAACGAGCACGAAGCTCCGTCGCCGCGGCCGGGCACTCCATCCACCGAGGGCCGCCAGCCTGCGGGTGGCGGGCAGAACGGCTTGGCGGCCCTCCCGCCGCCCGGGCTGCGCGCCAGGCAGCGCACCGCCGCCGCCGGGCGGCCAGAGGGACTAACGGTGCCGGGCCTCACCGCCGCCGGGCGGCCCCCGGGGCACCACCCCAGCCGTGCGCGAGGTGCCCTCCCTGCCGAGACCCCGCCGCCGCCGCCAGCCCCGTCCCACCTCTCCGCGCGGTCGTTAGGGCCCGGAGGGAAGGACACGGCCCGGCCCCGCCCCGCCCCGCCTTCCCAACGGCGACTTCCGGCTGCGGCGCAGGAGCCCGCGGGGAGCCCTGGTAACGCCGCCGCTCGGCGCCGGCGGGCGGGGCGCCGCGCATGCGTGGGGAGGGGCGGGGGTGGGGGGACCCGGGGCACTGAATCCCCAAAACGGGTAAGAGGGCAGAGGCGCGCGGGAAATGAACATAACCGACTCACGTGAGCGCCCGATCGAGGCTTGGATGTCCTCATGTTCGGGGCGGCACATTCCTCACCCCGATTATCGAGAAAAACAAAGAGGTCGTGATTTTGAAAGACCTGGGGACAAAATCACGGCAGGGTCGGTGGGGGGGACAGGGGACAAGGTTACCGCTCCCCTTCTGTCTGTCTCACGGCACCAATGGGAGGGGTCTTGTGAGACGTCTCCTCAGCTGAAGAGCTGCCAAGCCCCAGAGGGACGCACCTGTGATGCCGAACAACAACGGCACCAGAGGCAGAATAAAACCCACCCTACAATATACCGGAAAAGTGGACAACGTATTCTCCTGGGAAGTGTGTCACAGGCTGAAGGGAATTAAATTAATTTTAAGTTAACACGTTCAATAAGTACCGCTGATGTTGCCATAAGTAGATACGTATTAAGATGTTAGTAACAGGTAATTCGAAAGGTACTCTTTATATGCACTGTTGATAGGTGACCTGAATTTCCACAGGCCGTGAGATAACCTGGGTCCTCCATGCATAAGCAAGATTGTATTAAAGCTATCACGAACCACGTCGGGAGAAGCATCAGTAAAATAGTCTTTTAAAAGAACATCGGTCTGCGTCTGAAGAAGAAAAATGTATCACGGTGTCCACAGATTACCAGGTTATCTAGGAAAATACATAATCCACAAATGACCAGGGTAATCTTAGAAAATACACGGTCCAAAAATGACCAGGCTATTTGAGAACACACGGTCCAGAATATGAACAAGTCACTTAAGAGACAATAATATACTGATGGATAGTGGACAGAATGGGCACATGTGGAAACACAGTTAAAAAAAAACAACAAACCTTCTGTGCGAAACTCAATTATCCTCGTCTGTAGAAGGGATTACATAATTTAACTGTAATCAAAGCTGACCCCAAGTAATACATAGGTGGAGAGTCACGAAGATTGGATATATAACACTCTGTCGAGCCTGCACAGCTCTTGAGTTGTGTAAGGTGCCGTGTCTCCGCAGCGCCGGATACGCAGCGCCCATCAGCCCGTCTGGCAGGCTGCGTGAGCTGTGCTGCTGCTTATGCAAGTGCTGTTCTCCTCTCCCCGCAGGGAGCTGCGTTGCCTTACCTGCTCTCAGGTTGTCTACGTTGTATTCGGTCTGGTAGCCCCCTCGCCAGCTTTGGTGAGACTGTTTAATCCACATGCAACAACTGGAAACAGGCAGAACGAAGTCTTAAGCTTTCCTTAATTCAGACTTTTCAATCTAAAGGTCTCAGATTTTATAACGTGAAAAAATCTACAGAGAAATACTACTAGCAATTTAAAGTGAAACATAGTTTACATTTATTTATATATACTTACATTTATAAAAACACATAAAAATCGTTGGGGTTTTTCTTCTAGTTGGAATTCCCCAATAGGAGCAAAATTACGCTAAAGATAGTTATTTATGAAGTTAAATTCAGCTTATATTAACCACAGAGCTGCAGTTGGTCCTCACTCAGGAACACACTCATACTGAATTCAAGGTACAGCTAATTGCTTTGGCTTACGAGTCAGCATGACTGACTTCGTGATTGCAAGTACTGCCATAGCACTTAAGGTGCCCTATCACTTTTTATTCCAAAGTTGTTTTCTGTTGCTTATAACTGCAAAAGTACCGCTTTGGGCTAAGATTTTCTAAGATGTGTGGGGCAGTATAACCTGATATTGATATCCTTCAAGGTACAGATTGAAGTTTTAATCGCAAGAGACAAAACGCTCCATGATGTTTTACAATCTCTGAGATAAGTCTCAAAATTTCATTTCTAGTTTGTGAACTGATCTGTGCAATTGGCTTTTAGCTGTGTTTTTCGTCCTTCTGCATCATGCAGTTATTTTAAATGTCTTGTGCCAAATCAAAGACATTCTTTGCCCAGGTATACAAAATTAGAAGATTTCATTATGTTGCAGCTCTTTTAATAAAAGCATGGCAATTCTTTTGCTGATCAAAAATACAATAGCAAACAGGGCTTCCTCTCTGCTGTTGTCTGATGACTAGTCAAAAATTGAACATGACGAAAAATGGCCTTGGCTAATGAAGAAATACAAATTGTGGGATAATGTGGAAGGAATCATAGAGATTTCATAATCATAGAATCATAGAATGATTTGGGTTGGAATGGACCTCTAAATGTCATCTAGTCCAACCCCTCTGCAAGAAGCAGCGACATCTTTCACTAGATCAGGTTGCTCAGAGCCCCATCCAACCTGACCTGGGCTGTTGCCAGGGATGGGGCATCCACCACCTCTCCAGGCAACCTCTGCCAGTTTTGCCACCCTCCTCAGAGAAAATGTCTTCCTCTTATCCAGTCTAAATCCTACCTCTTTTAGTTTTAAAACCATTACCCCTTGTCCTAGCGCAACAGGCCCTGCTAAAAAGTTTCTCCCCAGCTTTCTTATAAGCCCACTGTAAGTACCGAAAGGCCGCAATAACGTCTCCCCAGAGCCGCCTCTTCTCCTGGCTGAACAACCCCAAGCCTCTCAGCCTTTCCTCACAGCAGAGGTGCTCCAGCCCTCTGATCATTCTTGTGGCCTTCCTCTGGACCTGCTCCAACAGCTCCATGACCTTCTTAGGTTGGGGGCTCCAGACCTGGATGCAGTACTCCAGGTGGGGTCTCTCCAGGGCGCAGTCGAGGGGCACAATCACCTCCCTCGACCTGCTGGCCACGCTTCTTTTGATGCGGCCCAGCGTACGGTTGGCTTTCTGGGCTGCGAGTGCACATTGCTGCCTCCTGTCCAGCTTTTCATCCACCGGTACCCCCAAGTCTTTCTTGGCAGGGCTACTCTCTACCCCTTCATCCCTCCAGCCGCTATTGATACTGGGGGTTGCCCCAACCCAGGTGTAGGACCTTGCACTTGCTCTTGTTGAACCTCATGAGGTTCACACGGGCCCACTTCTCAAGCCTCTTAAGGTCCCTCTGGATGGCATCCCATCCCTCAGGCGTGTCAACCGTACCACTCAGCTCACTGTCGTCTGCAAGCTTCATGAGGCTGCACTCAATCCCACTGTCTATGTCACTGATGAAGACATTGAACAGCACTGGTCCTCATACGGACCCCTGAGGGACACCACTTGGCACCGATCACCATCTGGGCATTGAGCCACCAAACACTGCCCCTCTGGGTGTGACCATCCAGCTAATTCCTCATCCACCAAACAGTCCACCCATCAAATCCGTATCTCTCCGATTTAGAGAGAAGGATGTTGTGGGGAACTGTGTCAAAGGCCTTACAGAAGTCCAGACAGATGACATCCGTAGCTCTTCCCTTGTCCGCTGATGTAGTCGCTCCATCACAGAAGGACACTAGGTTGCTCAGGCAAGACTTGCCCTTAGTGAAGCCAAAGACGGCCATGCTGGCTGTCTCAAATCACTTCCCTGTCCTCCGAGTGCCTTAGCATAGCTCCTAGGAGGATCTGTTCCATGATCTTCCCAGGCACAGAGGCCAGGCTGACAGGTCGGTCGTTCCCAGGGTCCTCCTTTCTACCCTTTTTAGAAACGGCTGCAAGGTTTCCCCTTTTTCCAGTTACCGGGGACTTCACTTGGCTGCCATGACTTTTCAAATATCACGGACAACGCCTTGGCAACTACATCACCCAAATTCCCTCAGGCCTCTGGGATGCATCTCGTCAGGTCCCATAGCCTTAGGTGTGTTCAGGTTCCTCACGTGGTCTCGATCCTGGTCTTCTCTTACAGTGCGAAGGACTTGGCTCCCCAGGGCCCTGCCTTGCGGTCCATCCATGCGAGAGGTGCGGGAAGAGAGGCTGCCAGCGAAGACTGAGGCAAGAAAAGTTCTTGAGTCCCTCAGCCTTCTCCTCGTCCGTTGTTATCAGTTTGCTAGCCTTGCTCATCAGGGGCGGTACGCCTTCTCTGACCTTCCTTTTCTGGCTGACATACCTGTAGAAGCCCTTCTTCATATTCTTTGCGTCCCCTGCCAAGTTCAGCTCCAGCTGCTCCTTGGCCTTCCTGACCCCATCCCTGCATAACTGGGCAGCGTCCCTATAGTCTTCCCAGGATACCTGTCCCTGCTTCCACTGCCTCTGCGTTTCCTTCGTGCCCTTTACTTTGACCAGCAGGTCTCAACTCATCCATGCCGCTCTCTTGCCTTCCTTTCCTGATCTCACGCACTTGTGGATAGAGTGCAAGAGCTCTCGATGGAAAGCATCCTTATAGATCTGCCAGCACTGTTCTGCTCCCTTGTCCCTGAGGACAGTTTCCCAAGGAAGTCTGCTTTCCTAAAAGTCGGGGTCCTGACTTTACACTTCCCCTGACCCACATCCCTCAGGACTGCAAACTCCACCACTGCATGATCACTGCAGCTCAGGCTGCCTCCAGTCTTGACGTCACCAAGTAGCTCACTTGCATTGGTGACCATCAGGTGCAGTATCACATCCCCTCTGGTGAGGCTATTACCTGGCTTAAGAAGTTATCTTTGATGCAGTCCAGGAGTTTCCTGGATTGCTTACCGCTCGCTGTGCTACTTTTCCAGCAGATGTTGGGGTGGCTGAAGTCCCCCAGCAGGACAAGAACCTGTGAGCCCGATGCCTCCCGTAGCTGGAGCAAGAAGGCTTTGTCAATAGGCTCCCCTTGATTGAGTGGCCTCTAGTACACACCATGTCTGCAAGTTCTGATAGGTTTTGGCACCATAATAGCTTACGAGATACTGAACCAATACAATGAGTTTATATGCCCAGAACACATATCATTTTTTACCTTGATTCACAAAAATTACCTTACACGCAATACCGCTGCTGCACTCGTGTAGCTAAACAGACACCTTGCCTTCCTCCCACACGTACATTTCATATATACGCTGTCTCAGGCATTTGTTCAGAGTTCAAGGAATATTTTGGCCTAAAACCTACATATATTCAGGATATATGGGTCTTTTTTAAGAAAGTTGGAAACAAATCAGTTGTATCACACATGGAATTCAACATTAGCTTATTTCCTATTTTTTCAGAGAAACCTGTTCATGATGCGTTTTGAAAGAGTGCTGAACCTTCAGGAAAAAGGAGAGGAGGACACGGTGCTTCAGTGTTGGTCTGACCTTGGCAGGGCGAGAAGCAACTGCTTCACTTGCAGACAGGATACCCGCGTGCTTCTTTGCAACGCGACCTAGCCCACACCTGCAGGAAATCAGTTGGAACAGCGGTTTGAAAAACAGGCAAGCTCAAGGCATATAGCTCCTCACAGGAAGAACTGCTTCTCACCTCCAAAGTTCATTCATGGCTTGTAATGACTTAATGCGTATCAGTGTACCTGACCTCTTCCTCAAGCATCAGGTGGCAGGTCTAGCGGAAGCTCTACAGGTTCTGTCATTCAAAATTAAACTGTTTGCTAAAAAATGCTGATGTGGTCCTTAAAGGTGGCAGGTGGCAGGTCTAGCGGAAGCTCTACAGGTTCTGTCATTCAAAATTAAACTGTTTGCTAAAAAATGCTGATGTGGTCCTTAAAGTTTAATAGCATCAGTATGGCATGTTGCTCTCTTTCAAGTACAATATCTGGATTGCAAAATACACAGTTTTTTCCTTCTGCTGTGTCTGAACTTGAGCAGTTTGTCTTCAGTCTTACATTTACTTAACATTTACAAATGAGCCCGATTACACACAAAATATAACTTGTTTAAACAACTTTATCTTTCAGTCTTTAAACTGAATTTTACTTTTTTTTCCTTTACCTTTAAAATACACTTCAGTCATGTGAGTCTCTTTTGAAGAACACCCTACTTTTGTATGAAACCAAGTCATCTTGTGATGCTTCCTTAATTAGGAAAAAAAAAGAAGTATTTTCACTGATTTTAATACAAGGTGCAAAGCTGCTGATCCCTGAGAAATGTCAGATTCAAAAGACTGTTTCCAAAGGTTGGGGAAATTAGAATGTCCCCAAGAGATTCCAAAAGCATTTCTTCAAAACTAAAATATGAACTTACTTAATCTGATATGGAAGACAAATATAACTAGATGATTAAACAGAGTAGTGGCTTAGCTAAGGGAATCCCTGCAGCTTGTCAGTTCCTGCATAGCAAAATATTAACATACACAGTTTTTGCAGTACTCTATGCTTTCTCATTTAGGAAAAAATATGAAACTTTATGTATTGCTGAAATAAGAATGATTCAACGCAGTGAAATAGACTTACATATCTGTCAATGCAGATACAATTTCTACCACTGTCAAACTTTTATCTTCCTCTCAACAATTCTAGATGCACAGTCTATCTTAATTTTTTTAAACAACTTTTGCCCCAAGTGTTCATTCATTTGTTTATAGGAAGAAAGTTTTTTTCCTGTCTAATATGTTGGTGATCTTCTATTTTCTCATGAGCTCTTGTGTAACCCTGTAGAAAGTTGATATTTATGTCAGGGATATGAGCTTCACCACCTCCACGCAAATCAACCAGTTTTGACTGGTTTAAGCCATTGGAGAACTGCAGTTTGTTTCTGCATAACACAGATGGAGTGAAGTTTTTCAGTTGACGTTTATAATGACTATTTTGCATTTGAGGAGTGGAGAGTCTAGAACAAAGCACAAGTTGCTCTGTGGCAACTGCAGTGGATGTTTTGGGCCTGACTTGAGTTTCAGTATCAAAACAGAAAGCAGGAAGATGATTCTGCTTACAAAGAGCTTATCTTTGTGTGCAAGTTGCGCGGAGGGCAGCTGGCAGAAAACGGGCCTGTAAAACTTCTGCATCAGGCCACAGGCTGAGGATGAGCACTTACGCACAAAATGGTTAGGTCTGCCCCTGTGAGGCAACGTAGTTGTCTAAGAAGTAACTTTTTGTGCCACTACTCTTACAGCTTTTTGCTGGTTTTGGCACCTGTGTTAGCACAAATACACAGACGGTGACTGGCAGGTGGTGCTGTGTGGGACCATCAGGTAGGGCCAAAGCCACAGAGAGCTGAGAGACCAGGTAATTTCTGATGCAGAGGGAGAAGAACTAGAACTAGACCCAACAGGAGAGGCAGGCAGGGAGAAAGAAGCTCTTGAGTTAGAATCTGGATCTGAGGCCCTCTGTGTGAAGAAAGGTATTTGTGGGGGAAAGCGTGGGGGGGCTGGAGGTGCCTGATGCGCTGAGCAAGGAGACCGGCCACCTGACGGGCAGAAACCGGAGAGGAGGGCGCAGCGGCTGAAATGCTGGGAGAAGAGCGAGCTCAGTCCTGACAGGTAAAACAAGCCAGGAAAGGGTCGATATGGAGAGGACACGGGGAGTGACGCTAAGCCTGAATTAACAGTAATCCCGTAAAAACCAAACCGAAACAGGAGTTAATGACGACCAAGTTGCGGGTGAGATCTCTGTAGGCTTAAGAGACCGAAGCCGTGGGCTGCTGGACGCTGGGGGAAGCCCGGACACGGGGAGAAACGAGCCGGTGAGGAGTACCCGGGGAACACGCGCAGCCCGGCGAAGGGCAGCCTCTGTTAACGGGGCTTGCGGGGCGGGAGACACACAAAGGGACCGGCGGAAGGGGACAAACACACCCGTGCCTTTCACACGCCGGGGTGCCGGTAACGAGCTACTTCCAGCCGGTGAACGGGCCGAGGCTCACGGCTGGGCAGCGCCCCGGGGCAAGGCCACGGATTTAAGCCTTGGCGAAAACGACCCTGGGCGAGCAGCGGTGACTGAAGCGGCGCGTGGCGCCGGGCCAGGCCTGTCACCGGGCCGGCCCGCGGCGGGTGAGCGAAGGAGCGCCGCCCCGCGCCCGCCCGCCCGCCACGCTGCCACCGGCGTGGCGCGATGCAGCTCGCCTCGCTCTTGGGTGACCGCGGGGCCGGCCGCGGCCGCTACACGCGACGGGGGAGGAAGCGGGGGCGGCACACAGCCCGTGCCGTCCCCTCGCCTCACACCGCCCCCCCCGCCGCCGCTGCTGCCGAGGGCGGCTCGCGGGGCCGCCCCGCCTCCACCTCCTCCCCCCTCCGGCAGCGCCGCGGCCGCCCCGCCCCCGCGGAAGAGCGGAATGAGCCACTTCCGCGGCTGAGGGGAGAAGGGGTGAAGGGGGCTGGGTCGCTTCCTTCCTCCCTGCCTCGGGGCGGGCGGGTGGCTTCTTCTCGTGGCTGCCGCCGTTCGCCCTCAGACGCGGAGGCGGGAGCCGAGCCGAGCCGTCTGTCTTCGGCAAGGCCCGCCCCGATTGCCCTCTGCCGACCGCCGTCCTCCCCTGCTGCCCGGGTGCGGTGTGCCGGTTGGTACCGCCCCGCCTGGCGGGAGGAGGGAGCGCGGCCGTGTCTCCCGCGGCGGCGCCTGCTGCTGCTGAAGGCAGAGGTGGGCGGCGGGCCGGGCGCCAGCGCGGTGGGTAACGAGGCGGCGGACCGCCGCGGTTAAGGCGGCGGGAGGGCAGGCATACGGGTGGAGTCTCCCTTCCGCGCCCCCCGCCCCGCTTCCGCGCCATCGCGCCTTATACGTAGCGGGGGGGGTGCAGGCAGGCAGGCAGGCGGGCGGTGCGTCCGTCCGTCCGTGTGGCGGGAGCCCTGCCGGCTGGGGAAGGGCGAGCTTCAGCCGCGGCGGGCGAGCGGAGCCCGGAGCCGAACCGTCAGTGCACAGGGGCGGGCGAGCGGCGGGTAGGCGCCCCTGCCTGCGTGCGGCCCGGCCGGGGCCGGCCCGCGTGGGTATGTGTGTGGCGTCGGTGCCGCGGACGCGCCGCGGGAGGGGGCTGCGGGCGCGCCCGCTGGGCGCCGCGAGGGGCTTTCGGCGGGGGTGCGGGGCGGGCGCAGCGCGGTGTCCCCCGGCTGCTGGTCGGGGGCCGCCCGCGCTTGCGAGCGTGCTGTTGATGTCCCCTCCTG
>VFFE01007235.1:2723319-2744283 GCA_008921705.1 Burhinus oedicnemus | reverse complement strand
CCCCCTCCCCGCCCCGGTGTGCTTATCCCGGCAGCGGGACCTCGGGCGGCTGGCAGCGCCTCGGTGGCGGGGGCCGGAGGTGCAGACCCCTCCCCTCGGCCCGGTTGGCCTGGCGGCTGCAGGCGTCGCGTCGGTGAGAAAACATGAGCCGAGATTTCAAACCCGGAGACTTGATCTTTGCCAAGATGAAAGGTTATCCCCATTGGCCGGCCAGGGTAAGGCTCCCCTCCGCTCCCTACCTGTCCTCCGCCCTCCCCGCGCCCGCCTCTCCCCGCCTCCCCTCCCGCTGTTGGTGTCGCTAGGAGCGCTTTCAGGCATCCGCGGAGAGCCGTGGGCTTCGAGCGCGTTGCGCCTTCAGCCTCCCCTGGAGGGAGGGAGGGAGGACACGGCGGTGCTCCCCTGGCTGGAAGCGACTTCTGAATCGCACTGCAGATCCCGCCCTCGGGTTTGCTGTTGCCTTATGCTTGTCTGCAGGTCGCTTCTCCTGTAAGAAGTGGTCCGCTCCCGTAGTCGTTAGTTGTCCTAATTTGCATAACTTCGCTTTTAGAAATGTGGACTGCTGCGTGGTAGCGTGCCGCTGGAGCTGTGCAAGCACCTAACTGTAGCAAAATGCCGTTCCCCAGTAACTGCTCTTTTTTTGCCAAAAGAAAACCACGAAGTTATGACGGGGTTACTCTTTACTTTTAAAGTCAGCTATTCCTGTGGTGCTTCCTGTAGAATAAGCTACGTGTATGTGATAAGTGGTCCAGTCCTTTTTCACATTCTCCCTGCTCCCTTGGAAGAGTCATGGCCAGTTCTGTGACTACTGTACGTCATTTGACGGTTGTGGGAATGTAGATAAAAGACTAATTATGAGATATTTGGCTAAGATGCTGGCTTAAGAATTGTTTTTTAAAAGGTTTATTGACCTTTCCTCTTTGTAGCACTTGCATTTGGGCTTGAGCAAGTTACCAGCTCAGAGTAAGGGTAGGAATTCTTGCTATTGCTTATGCTGATGGAGGGGCAGTATTTGGGTGGAACTGAATAATACTTTTTACCTGTTGCACATCATGTCTCTTTTTGAAGAAAGTGGTCATGTGAAAAGTGGTGCTGTAACATGAGAAGTGTTGTCATTTCCTATTGTTGCTAATACTGTCCTTTATTCTGCTATATTTTTTAACATGCCATTAAAAAGAGATCTTGAGACCTGCTTTACTTCTCTGTAGCTTTTTTTTTTTTTAATTGTTAACACTTTTACTTATTTCCCCCTAGACTGTTCTTAACTGTTACTTGAATTATAGTCTGTGTTTTCCTTAGGTGGATGAAGTTCCTGATGGAGCAGTAAAGCCTCCTACGAATAAAATGCCCATTTTCTTTTTTGGCACCCATGAGACGTAAGTCCTTTACATTTAAGTGTCATATTTTGTTCATTGTAGAATGCTGTGACAAGAAGCTAATGGCTCATCTGAGTGTAGTGTATTTTAAACAATAGTATTCAGTAGCAGACCAACTGTTCCTAAATTAACCTCTTAGCAGACCAACTCTTCCTAAATTAATTTCTTTTGACAAGACATGCTTCTCTAACATTAGCTTAAGCTATTTGAAGGAATGGTAGACCATAACCATACTATGTACACTTTCCTCATCAGAAGAAAAAAAAAAAAGTATCCTAGCCACAGTGGTATGACTGATAGGTTTGTTTTTTTCTTCAGTAATGGACTTTAGCTATAGTCCTGTATATCCTCACAATTCTCAACAGTATCTTCTTAAAGAAAGTGAAATAAGGCTGAGAACAATGAAATAGGCAAAATTTGAGAAGCGGACAAATAATCACGTATTGGGTTTGGGGCTTTTTTTTGTGGGGAGGTTTGGGGTTGTGGGTGTTGGTTTTGTGGGAGATCTGGAGAGAAGAATGAGAAGTGCAGTTAGCTTTATACCTGTCAGCCTGCAAAATATTTATCTTTGGGTACTTTAAGCAATGCTAGCATTTTACAGTTGTATAGCATTTGCTTTGAGTAACTGTGTTTCTTCCACTGCTAAGTTTTACTGTAAATATGCTGCGTTTTATGCAGTTCTGTCTTTTTGAAAATTACCGTGTTACTTTATAGCATGACTGGCTGTCCTAGTGTAGATTTCTAAGACTTCAAATTCAGTGGTACATTTGTTGTCTGATCTGTTGGTGGTGGTTGTTTGTTTGTTTTTTTTAAAAAAAACAACAACAAAACTTCTAATGGTGTGGTTTTAATTCTGCTGTTTTTCTTAATAAAATGGCAAATGGTGTGTAAGCAGGTCAGAGACAGAAGTAGTGTATACAAGTACTCTGTTTCTTGCATTTTGTGGAAAGGACTCTTTTCCTTTGTCTTATTAACTATCTACTGAAATTTCTTTAATCTGGTACTTTGCATCTATCTTTTAGTAAGCCATGCTAAGACAAGATACATTGCCCTCCACTCTCTCTGACATTACTTGTGACTTGGTTCTTTTTTTAAGAGGTAATTTCACCGTGGAAAAGTTTCTATATGCCTGGCTCATAACCCATGCATTTTTTTAACTGTTCTCATCTTTCAATAGCTTAGTTTTTTTAGTTTAGTTTTTGTGTGTGTGTGTGGTTTTGTGGGTAAAAAGGTGTTCCTGGAATTTGATTCAAGGTTGGAGGTTTGACTCTTGTCCATTTTTCTAGTGATAATTTTAAACAAGACAGCAGGCTGCATTTTTTCTTAATTTTTTTCCCTAGCTGAATTTTTTTTGGCAGCTGAACGCACAATATTGCTTTGATAATGTGTATGTCATTCTGGATTTTTCTGAGTTTTTGTGCAGTTGTAAATAAGTTCAGGGACACAGATTGAATATAAGGGAGACAGAAATAACTCCTTATCTAAAGCTTTAAAAATACCTTTGCAAATTTTGAGAAGCATCGTGGCCAGTATTAAATTTAGCTTAGGCTCCTGAGACATGCTTGGGTTTGGAAGTTTTCTGTTTTTTTGTTTACATGAGTAGATTTGAAATGTCTGTTCCTCGCTCTTTGATAATATTACAAAACAGTTTTACTGCGATCTGGTTTTTGTTACGCTGTAGGTTCAAGGTTACTTCATTTCAGAGATCCATACAATATAACAGAAACTACTTCTCTCTTTTTCATACACCCTGCAAAGTACGGGACGCTCCATGACCCATCTGTCTCATGGCATTTGTTCTTTAAGCATGTCACCTACCTTGTGCTCCTTAGAGTGGTAACAGGTGAAACTCCCCATGCTTCTTCATCTTACTTATTGTTGCATACTGCAGATACTTGTAAGTAACAATAGGAAGGAGCAGATCAGGTAAAAAAGGAAAATGCTGTTCTACGACATATAATTTTGTTTAGGTTTGTAGCTGTAAATACTGACTTAGTGATCCATCAGGATTTAGGTAGAGCTAACAATTTTCTGTACTTTTTCATAAGAATTAAAGTAAATTTGGTAAACTTGTTCTCTGCTGTGTTTTTCACAGAGTTACCGTCTGTTCAAAGTTAGACACTATGTACCTTTAACGTGTTCATAGTGTGTACATATACACCCTATTTTACTGTAAGTAATGGCAACTCTGAAAATCTAGGCAAAGAGTTTGATTGTGCTAAAAAGCCCTCCTGTATAAAGGATGACATCTTCTAGCTGTGTGGATGGTTACAGTAGGAAAAGAGGAGCTGTGGGGGAAAAACAAAAACAAGACTGCCTTGGGAATAATTCTTACTTGACTTTTAGGAATAATATTAATTCAGTTTCGCAGATCACTATAAACAAGTATAAACTTGTACTTTGATTGCTATTGTTGATTTTTTCTAAGTTTTGTCAAAACACAACTGAATGCATTGCTATCTGTGTGCAGTGAACAGATACATGCTTCTTAAAATAAGCTTTGGGAATTTGGTTGAGGTTTGTTTTATTTCCATACTGTCTTAATGCAGCAACAGTACCCTTTCCTAAAAAAGAGCAATAAAATAGATACTATTTTAATAAAAGCTTTATTTGGATCTGTTGTGCTGGTAAAACAGGTCAGCGCAAATTTTGATTGGTGACAGACAAACAGAAGGCCACACTGAACTCTAGTTTCTGGACCCTATATATTAGGGTAACCTCTCTCTATTCGATTTTCTTGTTCCTTTTTCTTTTTGGTTCTTGGGGATTGAACTACAGCAACCCCGTAAGCTATGGATAGAGGCTTACAGATCTTGGAAAACTGTTTCCTTCTGGGAGATAAGGAAGAAGGGAGGCAATGTTTCCTATTTTTGTCTCTCCCAGTTTCTGTTTGTCTTCCTCCCCATCCTTTCGGTCTGATTAAGTAGGCTCTGCAGGTGCATGTTTCCCACCCTGTCTGAATCCTCTGTAACCACGTCTTGCAAAGAGGTGGGTGATTTGCGGTCTAATCTGTCACAGTGGCTTACTTAATAATTTGTACACATAGCTGAATGTTTTACTGCTGGAGTAGGAAATGCTTAAGCTTTTTAGATGATGATATGTTCTTTCTGTTTGTTTAGTAGGGTTTATGTCTCAAATAGCTCTTTTTTTAAAGATGATGAAGAAAAGAGGTGGGTGGAGCTTGGAAGCATCTATTTAACTCTTCCATAAGCCGATACTATAGAAAGCAAGTATCTGCAACTTCTTAAATAGTTGGGTCTAACATCTACACAATTAGACAAAGCAGTGTCTAGGCATAGAGTGAAAGTAAGAGTGTACCACCAGTGTTGTCTTTTAGCAGCATATGGATTGCTACAGTGAAATCCTAACTGGAAAGGTCATGAAAGTAGAGCAGGAATTAAACTGTCTTTAATGTTCTTCAGCATAAACTAGAATATTGGTTCTCAGTAATATATTACCTTTTTTTCCCAAGTCTAACTTAAAGAAGCTAGTAGTGTGGATACTGTGACTTTGACATAGGAGAAGAGCTACTAGGCTAAAAGCTTTAGTTACACAGCTTATGGTAGGGGTAGTGCTATGCAGGAGTGTTGTTTGTCTGACAAAGATATGCAAGCAGTGTTAAGACCTCTACTACAAGAGTAGCTTAAATAAAAATCAGTCTTCACCGCTAAGGGCTCTAACCACACCGCCCAAGTTGCAGAAGGCAAAGGACTGGGAGAATGAGGAACAGCCTGCTGTAGAAGACCAGGTTGAGACCAGCTGAGGAACCTGAAGGTGCACAAGTCCATGGGACCTGATGAAATGCATCCATGAGTCCTGAGGGAACTGGTGGATGAAGTTGCTAAGCTGCTATCTGTCATATTTGAGAAGTCATGGTAGTCTGAAGCTCCCACTGACTGGAAAAGGGGAAACATAACGCCCATATTTAAAAAGGGAAAAAAGGAAGACCCGGGGAGCTACAGGCCGGTCAGTCTCACCTCTGAGCCTGGCAAGATCATGGAGCAGATCCTCCTAGAAACTCTGCTGAGGCATACAGAAAATAAGGAGGTGATTTGTGACAGCCAACATGGCTTCATTAAGGGCAAATCGTGCCTGACAGATTTGGTGGCTTTCTATGATAGTGTTACAGCGTTGGTGGATAAGGGAAGAGCAACTGATATCATCTACCTGGACTTACTCAAAGCATTTGACACTGTCAAATCTGACATCCTTGTCTCTAAAAGGGAGAGACATGGATTTGACAGATGGACCACTCACTGGATAAGGTACTGGCTGGATGGTTGAACTGAAAAAGTTGCGGTCAACAGCTCGAGGTCCAAGTGATGAGTGGCATTCCTCAGGGGTCAGTATTGGGACTGGTGCTGTTTAACATCTTTGTTGGTGACATGGATGTTGGGATTGCGTACACCCTCAAGAAGTTTGCTGACAACACCAGGCTGTGTGGAGTGGTCGACATGCTGGAGGGAAGGGATGCCATCCAGAGGGACCTAGACAGGCTTGAGAGGTGGGCCCATGCCAACCTTATGAAGTTCAACAAGGCCAGGTGCAAGGTCCTGCACCTGGGTCAAGGCAATCCCAAGCACAAATACAGGCTGGGCAGGGAATGGATTGAGAGCAGTCCTGAGGAGAAGGGCTTGGGGGTGTTGGTGGATGAGAAGCTCAACGTGAGCCGGCAACGTGCACTTGCAGCCCAGAAAGCCATCTGTATCCTAGGCTGCATGAAAAGAAGCATGTCCAGCAGGTCGAGGGAGGTGATTGTCCCACTCCACTCCCGTGAGACTCCACTTGGAATACTGTCTCCAGCTCTGGAGCCCCCAACATAAGAAGGACATGGACCTGTTGGAGCAGGTCCATAGGAGGGCATGAAGATGATCAAAGGATTAGAGCACCTCTTCTATGAAGGCAGCTTAAGAGAGTTGGGGTTGTTCAGCCTGGAGAAGACTCTAGGGAGACCTTAAAGCAGTTTTCCAGTATCTGAAAGGGATCTACAAGCAAGCTGGAGAGGGGCTCTTTACAAGGGCATGTAGTGATAGGGTGAGAGGTAATGTCTTCAAACTGGAAGAGGGCAAATTTAGGTTAGATGTTAGGAAGAAATTTTTCACTGGGGTGCTGAAGCACTGGAAGAGGTTGCCCAGGGAAGTTGTGGAGGCCCCGTCCCTGGAGGTGCTCAAGACCAGGCTGGATGGGGCTTTGAGCAATCTTCTAGTAGGAGGTGTCCTTGCTCGTGGCAAGGGGATTGAGCTAGATGATGTTTAAGGTCCCTTCCAACCTAAACCATTCTATGATTCTGTGATCCTAAATATCTTTAATGTTTACTTCACCAAGAAAAGGATTGGTGAAGAAACTTAAAATAAGTAACCGTTTAAAGTTTTTATTGGTTAAGTTCAGTAAATCAAGTTGTGAGGTCCTGTTGGCACACACTGAAGAACTACTGAATTACATAGCATTCTTACAAAGATATGGGCAATCAGTGTATTCAGGTGCTGCTTTTTCGTGTCCAATACACTAAAAATTATTCTTAAATTTTGTATTTCAACGGGATTATTTTTAATTTAATAACTTTGAAAGATTTTCTTTGTTAGCTTTAAGCCATTTCTTCTTTAAATTGTTCTCTTGCCTTACATTGTCCAGATTCAAGGATTCTTTATTCTTAACATTTAAACCTGATTTTTTTTTTCTATTGCTCTATTTGTTTGCAAGCTACTCAGTTTTAAATTGTTCCTGTTCACAGTAGTTGGTTGTCCTATCAGCTGCAATCTTAAGATGCAGTATCAGCTATTTCTTCCCCAGACACTCAACAGCCTGAGAAGGTGGGGATCCATATGCGTGGTGCCAGTAATGGAAAACTTGGGCTATTGAAGGCAAAAGTTGAGAGAATTAAAGATGCTTATGTAGCGGAATTAGTTGTTGTAGTAATGAATTTCATATCTTAATAACATCTGGTGCCTACTTCTTTGAAAAGACTAACCATTTAAAATGTGGAATTTTGTTCTTTTTGTTCTTTCTCACCTTAAGGGCATTTTTGGGACCAAAGGACATATTCCCTTACTCTGAAAATAAAGATAAATATGGCAAACCAAATAAGAGAAAGGGTTTTAATGAAGGGTTGTGGGAAATCGACAACAATCCCAAAGTGAAGTTCTCTCATCAGCAGGTAAGTTATGTGGAGTCTGCAAATTCTTGTTGCTATACTTTTGGGGAAAAAAAAGGGCAATGAGTGTTTCCTTGCTGTAGGGTAATGAATTATTGCTGTGGTTCAATTGTGGGTTAGACAATTTTATTTTTTTAAATTTTTTATTTTATTTTTAATTGACGTCTAGTGTTAATAGCATGAAAGAGATTGGGGGTGGTGTTTAACTGGGAATACCTGTTTATTATAGTTAGCTCATGAGTGATGATGTTGACAGTTTCGGAGCACAAGGCTACAAGTTTAACACTTTTTACAGTACACATGAAGTTTGACTTACAGCTATACATACCCTTATTTATTTATACTTATAAGGATATATATTCCTAAGATACTTATCTTTGGAACTGTACAACTGTGCTTGAAAAGTGGTAGGTTTTTTTTGAATCTCAGTCACTCTAGTTCTTTCTGTCCTATAAACCCAAGTGCTTTTCTCCACAAGTATCCTTGTAAGATTTCAATACATGTTGTCTTAGCAGACAGTATTTTCCCTCTAGCAGTTGGAAGCGATGTGATGCTTGCCTTTCACCCCCAAACTGTCACGTGACTTGTTTGATTCAATCTTTGTCCATAAGTAGTTCCTCATTTCATGCCCTCTTGGTAAGTCTTCCAAGCTTAAACTGGATCTATGCAGTGCTACCCATGAAAAGACACAAATTTAATCAGGAGACAAAGAAACTGTCTTTCTCATGTTGTCTTTGCCTACCTTCTCTGAACATTCTGTAGCCTTCTCATTTTGCTCTGCGCGCTGGACCCTGATCACATACTGGGCCTTCTAGGCAATGCTGCAGTAATAATAATAAAAAAAAAAAAAGGTATCTTTTGGTATTACTTGCTGCTCTTACATAACATGTGAGATTGCCATTTCAGCACCAGTAGTTAATCCCTGCTTTGTAAGATATCCCAAGTTACTGTGTTTCTACTTTGAAGGAGAAGATGGATAAAGAGTTCAGGAGGTTCTGAAGTAGAGTCGAGAGATAAGATGATGTACTCCAGTTGTACGCTTTTTCTGCTCTGGGATATGGAAAGATGCTAATCCCCTGATCACAGTGGGAAGGACTGTATTATTAAGGGACAGATTCTTTATGCTACTGTAAAATACGAGTTGGTACACCTTCTCGCTGTTTTTTTTGTGACAATTCAGAATATATGCACAGTGGATGGCTGAGGCAGTTGTGAACCATAACTGAGCTGTATGTTCCTAGTCATTCTAACAAGGTGAAAATCTGTGTATAAAAAAAAAAATCAACAGTAACAAGCTCGCCTAATATTTTGTTTCACAGCAGGAATCAGGAACTTCAATTAAGCAGTGCTCTGGGTTGCTTTCCTAGCATCTTGGACATTCCTAAATACATTTCCAATTGGAAATACACAAAATATGCTGCCAAGAGATACATACAGACTGTTTTCTTAGTCTAGCAGCTTTTGTGCTGGGTAGTCCTTTCCACCTTTTGAGTTCCATTCAGATACTTCAATTCAGCTTTGGTGCTAGCTCTTTCACAGGGTCTTTCTGTGAACTGGTCAGGTTCTTTCTAGAGCCATTGGGTTGTTCTTTGCCATTTTCCCCCACTATTTGTTTATTAAAAAAAAAAGTTTTTCTTTCCACAAGTCATATTTAAAATCTGTTCTTATAAGCGAGCCTTAAAATTACTGCAAGGGATGTCTTAACTGGAGTACTGTGTCCAGTTCTGGGCTGCTCAGTGCAAGAGAGACATGGACCTACTGGAGAGAGTCCCACGAAGATGATGGACTGGAGCATCTCTGCTATGAGGAGAGGCTGAGAGACCTGTGACTGTTCAGCCCCGGGGGGCTCAGGGATGATCTCATCAATGTATACGAATACCTGAAGTGATGGTGCAAAGAGATGGAGCCAGGCTCCTTTCAGTGGTGCCCAGTGACAGGACCAGAGGCAACGGGCACGAGCTGAAACACAGGAGGTTCCCTCTGAACATTAGGAAGCATGTTTTCACTGTGAGGGTGACCAGACACTGGCACAGGTTGCCCAAGGGAGGCTGTGGAGTCTCCATCCTTGGATATATTCAAAAGCCATCTGGACATGGTCTTGATCAGCCAGCCCTGAGTGGCCCTGTTTGAGCAGGAGGGTGGGACCATACTGAGTTACAGCATGAGTGAAGTAATGCAGTAGACTTGTGCAAATTTTCTTCTGAAGTTTCACCTGAACTTTAGAAAACCTTTCTTTTGATAGCCTTCTCTTTCTATCCTGTGCTATGCATTGTTAAAAGCAAGTTTGATTTGGAGCAAATCAAGCCCTTAGAATTTAGCCAGCTCTTGTTTTTACCTGTGGGCAGTTCTTGTTGCTGCTAAAGGAGTACATCTGCAAACAGCTGACTAGATTTGACATTCTGTAAAATAAATCAGGATGTAAAACAGGCAGAGTAAGCATTAGTTGATGTGAAATAAAACTGCCAGTTAAGGGTCTACTTTGTTGAGCGTCTTTGATGTCATGTCAAGCAGTCATGGATCTTGCATGTTTTTTCACAAAGCACTACCTTTTGGATTTAATTCTTAGAATTGAAATACTATGTCACTGTTCTGCCAAAGATTATGGATAAGATAGAGGAACATCCCACTTTTCCAAGAATAAGAAAACTGTGGTGTTACATTTGGATTTTGTTTTGCTTTTACTTGTTTCAGCTTATGTGCTGAAATGAGCTTTATTTCTTTAGTACTTCGCAGGATAGCATACATTTCACAGTGATGAGGGTTCAGAGGTACCTTATTTCATGTTCTTGTTACGGTATTTGACTATTTCCCGTGCATGAGAACGTTGTCTTAGCATCCTATTCTCAAAGCTGGAGAAACAAGTGCGGACAGTTTCTCCCTCCTAGTAGTAAGGGAAGGATGTGTATCTGCTTGGTAGCAGTCTCTGTGGCTGTCTAACAGCTAAGAGTTGTTTGAGGAGTAGGGCTTCTGGATGTGGCTGTGTTGGTGGTGGCGCCCTGGGCTCCCTCCCTGCTGGGCGCAGTTCGGTGTGTGGCTGCGTCTGTTTGCCCCTGTCTGAGCCAGCTGGGACCGGTTGTGACCGGCTCCGGGCAGTCCCAGGTCTGGTTCCACACAGATGGCCGGCACCTGCCAGCTGGTTTCCCTGGTGCGGTGTGAGAGGAGATCAGTGTGGGCATCGAGTCACCCCGAAAGCAAAGACGAGTAGTTGGTTGTGAAGCCCGAGAGGAAAGGTAATGTAACTATACTGATCAGGGAAGACACTGTTTTTCCAGCAATATTGTGAGGTAGAATAGTATATTACGGCCTACTAATACGTTGCGCTATTCAGTACGCCTTGGTCTTGGAGATGAATAAATTCGTCTTAAGATACGCCATGATCTACGTACAAGTCTCTGATTTTAACAAAGATTCTTAGAATTAAGCGAAGCACAGTTACTGGACCGTGGGAGGGAAGACAGTTTAGTTGTCAGAGCCTAAAAACTCAGGGTGAGTAGGTAATTCTGTGTTTGGCCGTACAGCAGGTAAGGTCAGAGGGGACTCTGTAATCGCATGGAGATGTTGGCAAAATCAAGCTTTTATTCTGGGTACAAGATAATAGTAAGGTGACAGGCTTGTCAGCTATTCATATATAGAGGGATTCACTTGTGACTTTTTTCTTCCTTTCCCCCCCCCCCCCCCCCCCCCCCCCCTCTGTCCCTTTACTGGGCATATTTTGTCTTGGTAAGTCCTTCTGAGAGCTGTGTTTTCTGTTTAACTGCCAGAACTGGCCGGAATGTTCTGAAAGCAGTATTTATACTTTGCAGATGTTGCCTGTAACTGCTAGTAAGGGAGGTAGAGAGCAGAAGGGAGCTTGTGGTTTGGGCTTAAATCCAAAACCACTTCCTCAGTGGGGGAAAAATTAAAGAGTCAGGGGAGTCTGCCAGCTTTGTTTGAAGGACCTAATATTTAGGAGTGAGAATGCTATCCACAATGTAACATAATAAAAAAGAGTAATTTTGGCTTTTCCTTCCTTTTCTCCACGTTTTTAACTGTAATTCTTTAGCCTTTGTTAAAATCTCTTTTTTTCTGCTCATGTTTTCAGGAACAGGTAGTTGGCTGACTTAGGATTGATAGCTCATTTAAAAATGCAGTTCTTGGCAGTAGTATCACAAGTTGTATTTGACCAAAGACAACTACTTTTTTTTTTTAATCATACATAAGAAAAACCTTACATTGCAGTACTTTTAGTGTGAAAATCAGTTGTTATAGCATTAGAGCTCAAAAGTTTGATAATGTAAATGCAATTTTAACTGACAAGTGTGGAAACTAATGAAATAAGATATATGTTAATATTCTTGTAGTTCTAATAAGGGGTTTCTTAGCATGATGCTTTTTTCAATAATGTACGGGTGGCAGAACACCTCTCAGTGTTGTTACTCTGTAGTTCAGGAAGGGACTTAGATACCACTTTTGATGTTTTTATATTGAAGTCCCATCCAGCTGTTAACACTCCCATCAAAGAAACTGTTCAAGAAACTAGTCAGGAGCCTGCTGAGGGGAGTGAAGAAAAAGCAGGAGCCAAAAGAAGAAAGTCTTCTGTCCCAAAAGTAAGTGACTGAATTCACATTTTGTTCTGCTGGAAACACTTAAGTCAAAACTGTATTGCTAAGTTTTTACTTAAATACTTTAAATTAACAGTGTTTTACTGTTGTAACTGGCTTGCCTCTGCTTCTTTTGAGATGTACATACAGTAATATTTTTGTCCTTCTGTATTCCTTTTAAGGTGCTGTGCATGTTTTTGAAAATTAATTTCTTCACCGGTCTATATTTCTGAATCATAATACACTTAAACTAAATTCATACAGTACTTCCTAGGGTGGAGAAGGTGGAAATGATCACCAAGGTGTAGCTTTTAAGTTTCCCATTGTTTTTGAAGACTTTTTAATACCATGGACTGGTATGACTGTCTCTTTCAATTATGACAGTTATTGTTGAAAAACCTAACAGCATTAAGTTCTGTTTGGGCTGAAAGGGTTCTTTAGTGTATTTGCTTGAACTGATTATAAGAATGAGTCTGAATTAGGCTGTACTCCTAATGGGCTAATTAGGATATAGAGGATTTTGTAGCTGTATAAATTGATCTCTGAGTCAGGAAAGTATTTGTGAGTAATTGGTATACAGTAGTTTATGTAGACAGAGTTTAGCTGCTTTGTTTTGTAAAGGTGTGCATACCTCAGAATCCTTTCAAAACAAGATTGTGTTCTCTTTAAATTATATTGTATTCGGACTAAGAAGATGCATTTACGTCTGAGACATCTTTGTTTCAACTTACTTGTGCTGTACATAGTCTGTACTGTAAGAGGTGAACCTTCCTAGCTTACTATACATTTAATGATACTAGTGCAGGACACACTGCTTTGAATTTTCTCTGTCCTTGAGTGGTTTTTTTTGTTCATGTGGGGTTATTTTTCATATGGCATGGAAGAGATGTCGTGTATTATCTCAGCTTTTTTAGGTAGAATACAATCCTAAAATGACAAATTGTTACGCAGATGGGATCGATACATTTATCGTATCTCATTCATTTCTAACTCATTTCTGGAAATCTACTCTACAGGATGAGCAGTGCCCTTAAGTGTCAAACTGTTTTGAATAGACTTGACTTAATTCTGACTGTTTTCCTTTTGATTATTTGCCAAGATTTAATGTATGGTAGAATACCAGAATGCAGTTTTTCTGTAAACGTAGCTGGCTGTCCTTTAGTATTGGTTCACAGTTCACTGAAGAATTTGCAATGTTTCAAATACATAGTGGACGTTCCTTATGTAGTATTAGTGTCTAGTAGCTGTTAATAGGATGTTTTTTCAAAAGGAAAAAAGACCTTTTGGTGGGGGGGCAATATTAGTGTACGCTGACAGATGATGTTGAGAGTTGTTTTGATTAGTTGGAAACTGTGGAGTTACTGATAGGTTATTTCTCCCAACTTCTCACTTCTTAGAGTGTTCCTTAATTTAGTACTTCCACGTGTGGAAGGTCAATGTGATTTGGGTTCTATCAGCTATACTTTAGGACCACTCTTCAATATGTAATTTCCTGGTAGTATTAGTAAACCTGTGCTGTTCTTCCTTCTTGCCCATGCACACTGCTGATAAAAGCATTTGTTCCTCAACATTTGTTCCTGCAAGGGGAAGACTTCTTTTAAACTGGACTGGTTCATCACTTTGCTTCGCTGTGAATTTACGCAGCAAGCAGCATGTGCTAGTGGAGATGGCAATGTCTTAAGCTTCATGTTTCTTCTGAAAAGTGCTTACAGGCTTTCCTGAGCTGGCACTGTGAACGAGAAACAGGAAGACGTAAGAGCTGTTCAAACACAAAGATGTAATGGAGGATCCTGAGTAGGTCCTTTTTCATAGATTCCTGTAATTAGTCTTAATCAGTTAATCACTTTAAGGCAAAATATGGAAGAAATTTACTCCTTTTCTTTTGATACTAATGTAGCTGTAACATTCTTTTAACTGGTTGTTGTACTGTGCTTTCCTGCAGCTTTAGTGTACCAGTGATTCTTCTGTTTTAAAGTTGTAATCTGTAAAAAGACTCGGTGAATTACATGCGTTCAAGTAATAAGGAATATTACATCATTATGTTACTATCTCACGTGATAAAACAACTTGTTTGTGGTCTGTTTACAACATTAAGTCTTTGTTTAGTAGAATGATAGTCTGTTAAATGTTGTCTGTGACTCGGATATCCATCTGTATATAACAGATAAAGTGATCCTAATCAATCTTGAATGTCGGCATGAACACTTGTAAGTATTCACGTAATGGTGATATGGTGAAAAAGTGTACTAATGTTATCATGAACACAAAGTGGAATTTAAGTTCCCCCATAGTACACTGATGTATTTTGACCTGTTCTGACAACTGTCTGCAGTCATGTACTGGAGAAAGTGGTCCTGCCTTGGGCTTTTAAAGTGTACCTAAGAAAGCATTGTATCTACAAACTTAAACTATTTGAAGTGAAAAGCAGCCTGATGTTTATTAGCATGTTCTCTTTTCACTATGAAATAACTTTTTAATGTGTTTTTTTACTCCGTTTTGACTCCCTTTGCAGTTATCCCTTAAGGGGGATAATACCTTACCTACAGAAGCTGAAACAGAAGAGAGAGAGATGGATACTTTAAAGGAAGATGATCTACCTTCTGAAAAAAACAGTAAAGAAGTATGTGAAAGCTTTTTCTATGTACCAAATAACATTTTAATATTATGTTGATTGATATAAATCTATTTTTGAGTTCTAAGAACCTACAGTTATTACTACTGTGACAGTCTCAGGAGCTGGTTAATTATATAAAACCACCTATGTGTTCACTCATGTTTATACCTCTCATTGAAGCAAACAGGAATTAAAGCTTTCATCGAGAGCAAACTTTTAGCCTGGCTTGTCTATAAGTTCTATTAAAACAGGTGGAACAGTGGTTTTTGTCACTTATTCTGTATTGCAAATGTACTTTTTTAAAGGACCAGATAAAGAGTTCATACAGATTAAGACATTAGTGCATACCTTTATATAAAACAGAATGTTATTTAGTATTTATTTTATTTCTTATCTTTCAGAGAAAAATCCTGATTACCAGATAATCAGGATTTTAATAATTGAAAAGCAGGGGGTGCCTTCATATATGTTACAGGATTTTTGTCTAAATTATGTGCCAGAGGCTTCAGTTGTGGAAAAAACTTAGAATCATTTAAAATATATCTTTGTTTTGTTAAGACTTTTAGCACCATTTTTAATCTCCACAGGATGTGGTGAAAACAAATGATGCTTCTATTCCTAAGGCTGCTAGAAGAGGAAGAAAAAGAAAGGTAAGAATACGTTTGATTACTTCACCTTACTGGAATTCTTGGGTATGGTGATACTGGATGTTAATTTTCTTTAATGGTAGATTATGCATAAGTTGAAGTGCTTGACACCCTCCTCCTGCCTTTCAAATGGTTGAAAGATTTGTAGGAATGAAAGCATTCCCAGAGAGAGTTTTACGAGTCTTAAATATATTTGAACTTAGTGTAGAGTAGGGAGTTCCCATCTTTTCCTGAACAGTCCATTGCAAATAAGAAGAACTAAGATATAAACAGTTGCTAGACTGCTAATAAAATAGTCTGTTTTGAAGCTCGGGAAAATTTCTTTTTAACAACTTCATCACATTGAACTAACACTTGAAATACTCCCCCTTTTCATGAGGTTGTGGTTCTGTATTCTTTTCAACCTCGGAAAAATAGGAGTTACTTTGAAAGAGGCAGTTGCAGCTGCCTCCTCAGCATGCTCCGGCCTGAGTGTTCATGTGGTCACTCAGCAAGCCAGATCAGGGCACTGAACTAAAAACTAGATTAAAGTGGGGCAAAGTTTAATTTTAATTTGAAACCATTTAACTTGTAACATTAGTACTGACAGCAGGGGTGGGATGAGTGCGAAGTAGCTGTGACCTTAGTATGTTTGTCACAGGAAAGTGGCATGCTGAATATCATTTGCTTCATGAAAAAGGAAAATAGATGTTTGGATGCTCTTACAAAACCAACTTGAATATTTGAAAAATGTAATTTAAAGAATATCTTATTTTTTAAAAAAAGTAAATTTTATAAAAATCTAAACTAAAATTCAAAGGTTCTTGTCTGAAACAGCAAGAACTTGAAAGAATGTCTGTGACTACGCATACATGTGATTTCAGCTTGTGAATGGGAGAGAAGCCTCACAGGTGACATACCCGTACACACGAAAAAAAAATCTCATTCTTTGCCTTTTCAAAAAGCACTCAAATCCTATGGTTGTGGTGGTTTTTTCCTTTGTTTTGTTTGAGGTAGTGTTTTTTTGGCATCATAAGGCACTGCAGGACTAAGAAGATGTCCTCTGTCGCATTTACTAGCTTCAGTGGACAGGCTTGTGTTTGGCATGTGCTGCGTGTGGCAAGGGGTTTAAACAGAAATTTGCTTTACTAGAGGCCGTTGCTGGACACAAAAACAATAAAGGGATGTGGTGTGTGCCTGTGGATCAGAAAAGAGGGTTGGCTATGCAGTTATATGACTTTGAATGTGTTTCTTATTTGCCTTAAGAAACATGGTGTTTTCTCTTCCTGGGATTGTAAAAAAACATTCTAACAGGCATTTTTCTGTCTTCATTTAAATGGCTGTCCTGATTTGAGGTAAAACAGAACCAGTTTTCTGTTTGGTAATTTTACTTTGCAGCTAAGCCTCTTCTAACTAACTGAACTCTCTGAAATGAACAGCATATTGTCCAGACACTGTTTGCTCTCAAACTGGTAAGACCCATGTTTATAGCTGATGCCAAGGAATGGGATGCAGAGAGGCTCTTGCTTATGCTTATTGCTATAATAACTAAGGTCAGCTAACTTTGTTATGTATCAGGTTGAAGGGTTAGAAGTGGCAGAGCGTAGAGCAGGTTTTACCTTTAGGGAAGAGTGGACAGGACAGGTGACCCAGAACTGACCCACAGGGTATTCCATCCCATCTGCATCATGCTCAGTGTAAAAGCTGAGGGACCAAAGGGTCAGCCTCTTCTTCACTGGCTGGTGTCTGAGGAGGACTCTTGTCCGTTTGTCTGCCTTTGATCCTGGTCTGTGCACTCCTGAATCCAGATCTGGAATCCAGTTCCCTTCTGTCACTGAGTCCAGTCTGGGACTTTCCCAGGGCCTGCTGGTGATGTGGCTGTCATCCTGGGAGCTCGATACGGTTTTGTATTTATTGTACATATTTCATTATTTTCTTTTTATTTTATTATTAATATTTCATTAAAGCAGTTTAGTTTTTATCTGAACTCAAGTCTTTTTCTCTCTCTCCCTCCTGTCCTTGGAGAGGGAGGTGGGGGAGAGCATCTGTCATTCGTTTCAGGGGCCAGTCTGGCCCAAACCACAACAGGCTTCCTCTAGGCTGATTGAAAGCACAGTTAATGAGATGTGCCTTTACTGTGTTCTAGATTTGTCTCTGTTTTTTAAAATTGTCTTGTATTATAGATGCCCACAAAGCATATTAAGATAAATACATATTTTCCCTTAACTTTTCTGTTGCTGCTAGCTGATGCTCGTGCATCCAGGACACTAAATATTGTGAATATTTTCTCCAGTTGGGATTTTTCTCAATTCTTTTTATCTGTCTGTATGGATATGGAATATTTCTGCAGGGAATTATTTATGCTTTCATCAAGATCTTCTATTATCATAAGTTGTATCTGTCTTTACAACTCAGCCTCCCTAAAATGACTATGTAGATGAAGGTCATTATGTCCAGTTAGTGCAGTTCAACATAAAATTTTTCATTGTGAATGATTGGTTATAGAGCTAGAAGCAGGTGTTTTTTTCTGAATAGCTCCATCTCCTGGCTTGATAGTTCAATGCAGCTAGGAGAGACAATAGCATCTAAAGGAAGAGTATTTTTATATGGGGGAGGGGAAATATGAATGTAGCTGCTTAAAACTGGGTTTTGGCATGCTGTTATGGTGATCTTAAAAATACTTATAAATAATCTTTTTCCTTTGTACCAATATAGTTTGTTCTGAAGATGAATGGGCTGTTTGAAATTATATGAAACATTACTATATCAGGTAGCGACGGCATGGACAGGGTGAAATTAATAATATTTAAATATAATCTGTTACTAAATTTGGAAACTTTTTTTCCATGTGTAGAAGCAATACCATAATAACGCATTTCTAGAAGTTTAAAACTGTGTTTGAGAAAGTAATTGAGATACTGGTGCCCTCTGTTTTTTCACATGTGAAATTCATTTTTTAAATCAGGCTGAAAAACAAGCTGAAGCTGAGGAAGCGGCAGCAGTGGCAACGGCAGCAGTGGTGGCAGCAGTGGCAGCAGCAGCTCCTGTGCCAGTATCTCCAAAAGTAAGCCCCAAAAGAGGAAGACCAGCAGGTAACTTTAAAAGAAAGATTTAATTTTTTTCACCACAGAAATATCTTTGTAGAATTAGTCAGGGAGCTGTCTCTTTCATCTAAAGTACGGAGTATTTTCTCATGCTAAAGGCAATCTTTGCTAATAGATAATAATGAGAAAACACCTAATTTAAAACTGACAAATTTAGGACATAAATGGATTTAAATTGTTAAGCATTAATGCTCAATCCTCTATGTAAGACTTGTTGGTTTTGGGTACAAGTATCACCTTTAGAAAAGCCTTCTTCATAGAAGGCTGCTAAACTATAGATATACGATAAGACCTCTTTGTGCATTGTTGCTCCATAAAGGTTTATATTCATTAAAGGTCTGTAAAATACTTTAATTGTATTGGAATTTCCATAAAACACAAGGAAGAGAACTGGGGGAACCCAGAGCCCTGTAGGTGAAGGTCAGAGGACAGTAAAAACAAACAAAGAGCTGGAGAGACTTGTTTAAAAAGATGTTTAGGGCAGCCTGTGTAAATTCATAGACAAATGAAAAGACATACCTGCTTTTAAAAAAAAATGTATAATTAGAAACATTTGGTGATAATTCTGCAGTGCTTGTTTCTTTTAAAGTAGCAATAATCTAATTCATTGGAATTTTTGTGGTAAGCTTACAGATATTCTCAAATTGATCATTAACTACTACATTGGAAAACAGTTCTTGCAGCAGTGAAGTACATTGTATGAGCATCTAGTCTGGGAAAAAATAATGTATACTCATCTGTATCTCCTGACAGTATGAAAATAACTTTTAGAAAGTGCAACCACAGTTAACTAGACTTAATTACTTTTACCTTGAAAGCTGTGAGGAAATTAAGTATTACTTCAGCTCCCCTTCTCCCCACCACATCCCGTTTCATTACATTTACTAAATGTACATTTCTAATATTTGTATGTGTGTTTATACGTAAATTTTTTGTTTGTTTTTACTAACTACTGCGTGTAAGAGCAGGAAAGCATCTTTAAGAGATGCATTCACCCCCTGTATAAACACCTTTTTATGAGGTGTCCTGTGCAGCCTTTTCTAGTGTTTGATATGATGCATGTATCTCTTGCTTGACAGTGCTCCATGCTGACACCAACAGGAGTTTCAACACTGAGTATTAAGTTTCCTATTCAGCTGTTCACTGTGGTATCGGACAAGCATTTGAAGGGTATAAGTGCCAAGAGGGCAGATACAGTATTTGTCTTATTCATCAGAATATGGTGAATCTGAGGAAACGCAAAGTTTTGCTCTGTACTGTACTGTGGTGGTAGAACTTCTTTACAGTGGTTTGTTACCAAGAAAAGTGATGGAAACCCCATGATATGTCCAGAAATAATGGCAAACAGACTGCATAGATGCAGACACCAAATGACTGCCTTCTATTCTCTAATTTCAGACTTCCTCATTCTCTAATTTCAGACTTTTTCATATTAGTTATGCAACATGTGAAACAAATCCGAACTGCACAGAGTGCAAAAAAACAACAAGAATTGGTAGTTGGAGCCTGTGGCTAAAAAAACCCACCAAAGTTTTTAATTCACCAATCAGCTAAAAAACCTACCAGCACTTCAGTTTTTCAAAGAGATCTTGATTAACGTTTGGTACTCCCTTAACACTTGAATTTTGTATAATAACAAAGTTAGGGTATATATTTTGATTTAAGTGTAGCTTCTGTTTGTTGAGTAAGAATCTTTTCACGTAGATAAGGAGCAGATGGTGGCTGTGGACTAACCTGTTATTTCTGTATAAATACTAGCTTCTGAAGTAAAGGTTCCAAAACCAAGAGGGAGACCCAAGTTGGTGAAACCACCTTGTCTTTCAGAGAGCGACTCGTGAGTTACTCTGTTTTGCTTTTTAATACAAAGCTTTGTCATTGTAAACCACATTGTTCCTTATGTTAAGACTTCATAATTACTACTGAGTTCCTGACAGGTTTTTGCCGCTATGAATTACTATTTGCTTTGATATTGTTATTTACAGCTCAGGTAATTAATTCATAGTAACTCAGGGTAGTGCCTTTCTGGAAAAAGAGGCAGAAGATCTTAACCTTCCTAACTTTTAAAATCTGTGCAAAATTCCTTACCTAATTGTATGCTGAGTGATGAGGAAAAGATATTTATTCAGAGACAAGATCATGCAAAAAATACTGACATTTATTTACATTTTTGCTTCTGAAATCTCTTCTGATGGCATTCCAACACCATTTGTTACCTAAATTTTGGTTTTACCCTCTTCAGTTCTTGTGTTAAGTCCTTAGTGGTTCTAGTAACTGAAGGAGAAGTTGAACATTAGCGTAGTTTTCTATAGATGAGCAGATGCACAGTTTCAGTATATGTACACCTTAAGTATACTTTACAAAACTTGTTTACGGTGTATACACTTTTGGTCCTGCAGACACATATGTGCATGGAGAACTTCTGAGCATTAACTCTTTGGTTTTGGATCTATGCACATATATTAACATTAGCTTCACTAGTGCCTCCATGCTGTCTTTTTTTTTTTTTTTTTTTTGTT
>VFFE01007235.1:2701689-2723299 GCA_008921705.1 Burhinus oedicnemus | reverse complement strand
TGGGTAGTGGGCTGTAATTTTAGAACAAAGCTGAGTATTTTTTGAATAGTCATTAAATGAACTGAGAGTGAATTAACTTCATGATTTTTAATATTATGTGGTAAAAAAGAAAATGAACTTCCTAAGTTAGAAGAATGTGATGTTTTAAATTCACTGTAGATAACGGATATGATGCCTAAATAGTGTTCATGCTTTAGTGTTAATGAGGAGGAGAAGGCAAAGAAAAAAGGACCAGAAGAAAAGCCCAAAAAGCAAGGGAAAAAAGATGAGGAAAGTCAGAAGGAAGAGGAGAAATCAAAGAAGGAATTTGACAAAAAGGAAGGAAAGAAAGAGGCTGAACCAAAAAGGAAAAATGCTGCAAAAGTGGGTTCTGCATCAGCTTCTGATTCTGAAGATGACGGAGAAGAACAAGAAGGTGACAAGGTACAATTTTCCTTTCCTGATACATTTATTATAGATGGATGTAGTATCACTGAAGAGCCCTTGTGAAGTTAATGCTAGGTCTTAGTAAAGGTTGGAGCCCTGTGGCTGGCAAACATAGTCATACAGAATAAAAGTTGCGGAACTTCATTTTGTCAAATAATTATTTCAGGAACTTCTTTGGTATTTTCCAAGAAAAGCATCTTTTCTAAGACACACTTCTTTTTAACAAAGTATTTAAATGTAGCAGTTATTTATTTTCTCAAAAGGCTTTTTTCATCTATTTTCCTTGGAACACAGACTTTTTTCCTTGGGTGCGTCTAAGAGGACATGAGGCTTGAGATCAAGTTTTTGAAAGGTATAAAGCTATCCCTAGCCAGTCATTTGGAATGTCTTCATTTTTCTGGTGCTTAGGATATTTGCCTTCTATCAGAAAAGAAGGGGAGAAAGGACTAAAGAAATTCAGAACTTATCAACATGTGGAGGTATTGTATTTAGTTGCAAGGAAAGCCAGCTCTTGTCAGGTTGTTCCATGGAGCAGAGTTGCTTCAAAGATACTTAGTGTAGAGGAGGTTTACCTATCTACAAAAACAATGATTTAAAAGTCTTGCTTTTCTCTTTCCAATCCTAAAACCCCAAACAAAAACAGAAGAAGAAAGGGGGAAGAAGCTTTCAGGCAGCTCATAGAAGAAGCATTGTAAGAGGCCAGCATGAGAGAGAAGTAACAGAAAGAAAGCGTAAGCAAGAAGAACAGACAGAATCTGAATCGTGAGTATGTTTTAACATGTGATGTCTACAAGTTGTAGGAGTACTTTGAAACTAACAGGAGGAGACAGTATCTGAAAAAATTCTGAACTGGTTTGCACTGTGTTCTGTTGTTCTCTCCCCCCACACGTTTTTTGTCTATTTTAACTTCTTTTTAAGTGGAGAGTAAAAAGTTCCTGAAACCAATATGTTCTATTGTGGGAGGATGGGAAGAATTGAACCTAGAAATTAAGTGGTGCCAGTCTTTCAGGGACTTAGAATTTCTAGCAGAAGACAGCTGGTGGGTTCTGTTTAGAAGTAACCTAAGAATATCCATGTGAAAAGGGATCAGTGTGAAAAGCCGTTCAGGACAGCTATGTATTTTTCTTTAAGTTTTGGATACATTAGACTGAGAAATGGTAGGACCTGTTAATCCATGGTTATGGATTTTTGATCAGGTTGTGGAATGCAGAGGGCTACCTGGAAAACATTTCCTTCTCTGTCTGGCAGCTGGAGCACACACCGTCAGACAGAACAAGGAAAAAATTAAGAATTATTCTACTCTAGCACTGCAAAGCCAGTTGAGTGATACCAAGAGCAGTCTGCATTCGGAAGATAAATTATCACAAATGAATCAAGCATAAGAATGGAGAGAAGATCCTGCCAGAAACTGGGGGGGTGGGACAATAGGAAGAAATCTGACTCATTCTCAAGAGCTATTCTGCAAATGGGTGAAGAAGCCGCCAGCAAGAGAGCATGATGTTCCCATCCCCGCAGTTGGTGGGAGGGCGGAAGAAAGGGAGAACAAGGTAAAAATTCAGAGCAAAAGGAGGAAGATAATGGTCCCCTTTACCTATAACAACAAAATTCTACCTTTTTCACATTCATTAACAAGACTCTAGTTTGTTTGAGGTTGTTTATCCTCTAGCCCTTTCTTCTCCTCTTCCTGTCACTCCTTCTCTGGAAGCCTAACATAATTACTCTACTTGCCTGTAGCAAACCTAATCATTTCCAACTCCAGAGATACTAAATTGTCCTTAGCATCTTTGCAGCTGTTAATATATCACTATTTAAATCCGACATATGCTGATTGATTTCTGCAATAAAACTGTCATATATTGATCTGGTTATAACAATCAAATCTCCTCTACTTTTAAATAGCTGTCATATTTCATGCGTTGGAGGGTAGGTAGAGCTTTGTTTCAGTAAGATAAAGGAGTAATAGTTAATGAATGCATAATGATTTAATTATCGCTGATGACTAATCCCACAAAACTCATTATTGATAGAAAGTAAAAAGACTTCTTTTTGTGCTGTCTGTATTCAATTTCCTCTACTAATACACTGAATATAGGCTGATACCTTTTTTGCTTACTTTTCTCATCAGCGTAGTTTCCATTTTCTGGTCTTTGTAGCTACTTTGTTAATATTTATTGAAGTCTAATAACAGTGCCTTGTACATCATTCTGCACATATACAAAAATTTACGTGCACCGTTGAAATGGCATGAGCTTCTGCTGCCAGCTGAAGTAAAATAGTCTTACATACTTTAAAATTGTTGATTCTGTGACTGGACAGAGTATGAAAGGAACATGGAAAATGGTAGACATACAGGCCTGGATATTTTATGGATGCATATTACTATGACAGGAAGAAAACCAGACACAGAATATTTAGTCATGATGTGCTGAAATATGCAAATTCTAAAATGAGGCTTTGAAACCCCTCAGTAAGATAAGTATCTTCTCTGAATAAAGAGTTCAAAAACTTGCTTCTGCCTGTCTCCATCCTGTAACTGAGATGGAGACAAGTTTTCTTTTGTTTTTCTTGAGTCCCAGCTTTATTTTTAGTGATATAATTAGAGAAAGAGCCAGGAGATTTCAACGAACTTGTAATAAATATTTTTCCTTTATTACTATTTGCTTCAAGAATATTTGAATTATCACTGATACATTTATGGTAAGTTGTAGGATACTTATACTGTTACAATTAATTATATGAGAAACTAAGTCGCATAGGAACTGATTGTAACTAATTGGGCTTTCCATAAATCCCTGTGGTAATGTTAAATAGTTTTACTCTTTTTGTCATCATAATAAAAATATTTTCTTTCTCCGTAAGTTAGTTCCATTGCCTTTTTTAACAATTTGTACATGCAACCAAAACAAAACACAGTTTGGAAATGTGACTTGTTTTTAAAGTCCTTTAATTCGCTGCTTCTAGGGAAAACCATCTGTCAGTATGGAGGATTAATCAGCAGTATCTCAGCTAACTAATTTTGTTAATTTATTTCGGTCTCTGAAAACCAGAGTTTGGCTCTTTGTGGTTTTTTTGCATACTAATGTTTTTACTGAGATAACACCTCAAAATATTGCATCTCATCTAAAAATTGGGGAAAAAAAAAAAGGCTGAAAAGCAGACTTTACAACATTGTAAAAACATTTTAACGTTTTTGGTAGGCAGAGTAAAGAAGAAGGCAAGAAAACAGAAGTTAAGAAGATGGAGAAGAAGAGAGGTTAGTTTAAAGAAGCAAAACAGTATTTTTGGTCATCTTAAATTTAGAACAGAATTATCTGCCTGGATAAGATAATTACTGTGAAGGGTGGCTGTGGGGTCTCAGTCAGAGATGCTTGACCTATGACTGCTTCCTTCAGGTCTGTGAAAGTGCATTCTTGTTCTTCTATGTTCATTCTTCAGTGCATTAGAACAGGTCTTTGCTATTCCCGTTTTACTATCATTTGAACTTTTAAACCTTGATGATCTTTTCTGTTTGTGAGCAAGAAACAAAAGCTCTTACTCTTTGAACAGAATCACTTCAGTTCTTCCCTTCATTTTCTCCTTTTTGTCTTGTCATAACACAATTATCTGAGGGACCTCTTGAAAGTGTATAGATACTACCTCTTACTGAATAGGAGGCTTGCTAAGAAAAGGCTTGTTCTTCCTAAGCAAGAGGCTTAGATTCAGATTACTGTAGTCCTGTCTGCTAACCCACACTTGCAAACTGACCTTCATAGGGATCAGTCATTCCTTTTTTAGTGCTCCCATCTTTAAGGGCAATCCCAACCACTGGCTGTTACTTGTAGTATAGCACAGATCCAGTGGCATGGACTCCAACCAACCCAGTGTTGGCAAGGGAAAAAAATAATTATCCAAAACCATCCAAGATGGATTGGACTTGAAGGAGACTCTGTTTGCTTGCAGTATTGTTCAGAATACCTACCACTTGTGTATGAAGAAATCCAAACAGTCATTCAGCATGTGAATTAGAGACAGACACATTGATTCATCTTGCACACCTGCTGGAGCATGTGCACTGGGAACATTTTATTTGAATGGATTTGGACTGTAACTTGAATCGTGTCCAATTTACTGAAAACAAAACTATCAATATCCAGGTGTCCTGTCATTAAAGGTTTTCCAGGTTTATAATTTTTTAGTATTTATTGACACTTCCTTTGAACCTGGCCCACAAGTAGAGGGTGGTAGCTGTATATTGAAAATTATTTCCAGTTTGTAACTGCTAAGGAGAAAACTATGTAGGTTGCTAATAGTGTCCAGTTTTAAAAAGCTGTGTACTTTTATTTCTTATAGTAAGCCCTGTGGTGTATTTATGTGAGCACCTGCATCATTATCTGATGCAGAGGGCCTGCCTGTATTTTTCTGCGTTCTGTATGAAATTCAGGTTTGTGGAAAGGTTACTACAACAACAAACCTGATGTGATTATCAAATACTCATGCATACTGTTTTGAATCTTCAGAAACATCAATGGATTCTAGGCTTCAAAGGATACATGCAGAAATTAAGAACTCCTTGAAAATTGATAATCTTGTAAGTATTTTTTTCTTAACTGGTTTATGTGTATGATTCCAGTAGGGAATAGTTGGCATGTGTGTTTGTTTTTAATTAATATTCTGAGAATGAATGGAAGTTTTTGTTTGAAAGATAACTGCTGCTTAAATGAGACTACTATGGACATTAAAAGATCAGTGTCACCAATTAAAATTGGTTTTGTGTGAAAATACTTGATAATAAATTATGTACCTGAAACATCCAGACAGAAATCTGTCAAATGAAGCATCTGTGCCAGCTCAGCCTGCCTGAGCCATGCAGAAGCACCAGAAGGACACAATGAGTGTAGTAGTGGCAGACTCCCTGATGCAATGGATGGAGGCCCCCATCTGCTGACCCCACTCATTGTCGATGGAAGTCTGCTGCTTGCTGGGAGCTCAGATTTGGAACATCACTGACAGATGGTTGAGGCTTGTCTGGCCTTAAGACTATTAACTTCTGGTTTTCTGTGTTGGGCACCAATGATATATATGGTCAGGGGAGACTTGCAGAGTACCAAGCATGACCATGTGACTCTGAGGGTGATGGTGAAAGTACAGGGACCCAGGTGGTGATCCCTTTCTTGAGGAGAGGACTTGTGAAGGAATGGATAGGACTGCGAGGAGGTGCAGGATCCACCCAAAAGTAGTGCAGCCAAGAGGCTGGCCAACCTGGTTAAAGACGTTTAAACCGGCAACAGTAGCAGAGGAGAAAGTGAGGAAGTGGTGGAGCAGGATGGCAATCAAATGGTACAGGGTTATGTAAACAGAATTGGCCTTGTAATCGACAACTTCCTTAACAGAACAGGACTGAAGTAGCATCACCACAAGCATATGCACAGAAATGAGGAAGTACTGGCAGTACAGCATTACGAGGAAAGCTCTCATAACCTTTCTGGAAAGTCAGCACAACTGGCTGCCTCTTTGAAGTGGCTGTACACCAATGCATACAGCATGGTGAACAAACCAGAGGAACTGGATGTCTGTCTGCAGCTGCAGGGCTATAGTTTCCTTGGCATCACGCATTTGTTGGGATAGTTCGTGGGACTGTGGCCTTGCTATGTATGTATACAGGCTCTTTAGGAAAGACGAGTGCTGGGGAGAGAAGATGTGGGATAACTCTTTATGTGAGAGACCAGTGGGAAACTGTGGAGCTCTGCGTTGGGACAGATGATAAGACAACTGAGAGTTTATGAGTCAGGATTAGCGGGCAGATGAATATGGATGACATCCTGAGGATGTCTACTGCAGATAACCTGATGAGGCAGAAGTAGAACTGTGAAGTCATCTTAAATGGAGGTGTCTCCCGACTCCCTTCAAAGGCTCTGGTCCTTATTGGAGGCTTGAACCATCCTCGTATCTGCTGAAGGGACAACATGAGGATTATACAGTAATCCAGGGAACTTCTGGAGTGTGATAACTTCCTAACACAGGTGACCAAGGAGCGGACAAGGGAAGATGCCCTGTTGGACCTGATTCTAATACACAGGGAAGATCTGGTCAGGGATTTGAAGGCTGGAGGCAACCTTGGCTGCAGTGACTGAGATGGTGGAGTTCAAGATTCTGGGAGGAGGGAGCAGGGCAAAAAGGATCACAGCCTTAGACTTGGGAGAGCAGACTTTGGCCTCTACAGGGATCTGCTTCGAAGAATCTCTTGACAGACCATGCTGGAGAGAAGGGACCAGGAGATCTGGCTCACTTTTAGGGACTACCTCCTTCTCAAGATCGATTCACCTTGACAAGCAGGGAATTAACCACATGTGGCAGGAGGACTGCATGGATGAACAAGGAGCTTCTGACTATAGTCAGGACACAAAAAAAGGAAGCATACAGGAAGTAGAAGCAGGGATAGGTGACCTGGGAGGAATATGCAGACACTATCCAAGCATGGAGGAATGTGCTTAGGAAAGACAAGACCCACCTGGAGTTAAATCTGGGAGCGAAATTAAGGACAATTAAGCTTTTCCAAGTACCTCACTAGCAAAAAGAAGACTGGGAAAATATGGGCCTGCTGCTGAATAGGGTGGGGGGATTTAGTGAAAAAAGACAAGGAGAAGGCCAAGGTACTCAATGCCTTCTTGACCTTAGTTTGCTCTTACAACTCCTTTCAGAAATCCCTGAGACCAGTGCAAAGTCTGGAACAGGAAAGACTTGGTGCTCAGTGGACAAGGATTAAGTTAGGGAACACTGAAAGGAAGCGCTACCTGGTGCAGAATAAACCAAAGAGTGCTGAGGGAACTGGATGATGTCATTGTGCTCCACTCCATTTTATTTTTGAGAAGTCACGGTAATGAGGGGGAGTGTGTGAGCTGACACGGACAGGACGCAGGAACAACCACAAAACTACGGGTGAAAGGCAAAGAACAAATTTAATCTTGACACCTCGCAGACCAGGGGATCTCCAAAGCAGCACTGGGGCAGAGGCTCACAAGCCAGGGATGAGGAGTGAGAGTCCTTGTTAGCAAAAGAGTGTGAGGGAGCCCAAACCTGCTGTTCTCACCTGTATTTCAGGGGTACAAGCAGGCCTAGTTTTCCACTGTGCTCTGATCTTTTCCGACAGCAGGGCAGGAATTTAGGGCATGTTCAGTAAGGTGCCTCTGAGTCCATTACAGGCCTGTGTTATCTAAGTGCAGATGTTCTACTTGTGATGCACACAAGACTAAATGATTAGTGTGATATATGTGTTGTCCAGCACCCGAGGTGCAAGTCACTTGAGTGTGCTTACAATCTTCCTTGCCGATCTTCCGTTACTTTCCCACAGGGAGGTTCCCAAGGACTGGAAGAAAACAAATGTCACCCTAATCCTCCAGAAGGAGGATCTGGGAAACTTCAGGCCACTCAGCCTCACATCGATCCCTTGGAACGTGATGGAGTAAATCCTCCTTGAAATTATTTCCAATAATATGAAGGACAGTAAGGTCTCTGGGAGTTGTCAGCATGGGTTAATGAGGAGGAAATCATGCTTAACTAAACTGACATCTTTCTGCGAAGTGACTGGTTTGGTGGATGGGGGAGAGCAGTGGACGTTGTTTACATTAAGTTTAAAAAGGCTTTTGATAATACCACTCATAACAGCCTCATAGACAAACTGACAAAATCTGGACTAAACAAGTGGTTAGCAAGGTGGACTGAAAACTGGCTGAACTGCAGGGCATGAAAGACTGATCAGTGGCAGTGAGTCCAGCTAAAGGCCAGTCAGTAGTAGTAAACACTGTTAAAACCTCTGCATTAATGACTGGGATGATGGGGCAGACCATACCCATAGCAAGTTTGCAGATGATACAAAACTTGAAAGGAAAGATTTGATGGGTGTGCTGCCATCCAGAGGGACTTGGACAGGCTGGAGAAATGGGCCAACAGGAACTTCATGAAGTTCAACAAAGGTTCAAGTTCTGCACCTGGGGAGGAATAATCCCATGCACAAGCACAGGTTGGGGACTGAGTGGCTGGAAAGCACCTTGACAGAAAATGACCTGGGGGTGTTGGTGGACACCAGGCTTACCATGAGCCAGCACTGTACCCTTGTGGCAAAGGTGGCCGACAGCATCCTGGGCTGCATTAGAGAGTTGCCAAAACATGGAAGGAGGTGATGGCTGCCCTCTGCTCAGCACTGGTGAGGCAGTGGATCCTATTCTGGGCTGCCTGGTACAATAGAGACATGAACATACTGTAGGGAGATCAATAAAAGGCCACAAAGATGAATTAAGGGCTTTGGAGCCTTTGTCATAGATAGGGGCTGAGAGAGCTGGGAGTGTTCAGGCTGGCAAAGAGAAGGCTGAGAGTGGGATCTTCTCCATGTGTGTAAATAGCTGAATGGAGTGTGGAAGGATGACAGAGCCAGACTTTTCTCAAGTGAAAGGACAAGAGGCAATGAATACTGATGTTGATACAGGAAACAATGCTTAAACATAAGAAAAAGCTTTTTTACAGTGATGGTCGTCAAGCACTTGCATATGTTCATCTAAATTCTTACACCTTGGAATCCACTGTTAAGGTTGGGCAGTGAAAACAGATAGGACAGGACCGGAGCTGTATTTTTTTTGAGCCTATTTTAATTTCTACTTTAGAACAATACTACCAGGTTTTTGGAATTCAAGGTTATTTGTGCTTCTGTTGGTTTTGTTTCGTTTTTTTTCTCTAACTGAAACCTCAAGTTATAAGACCAGACCAAAAATATTTTAGCAGTCTCTTACTTGAAGTCTTGGAGGGGATGCAGATCTTCAGAAGTCCATTTCCATTTACACAACTGAAAAAACACATGAAAGGCTTCATTCTATCTGTGCCTTTATGTACTGCTGAAGACAAGAAAATTCTTGCTACAACTATTAACTTGCCAAGGAGAGGTGCGAGAGTGACATGAGTTTGAGGACTTTCTTTAACTGATTACATGGTCTTTTCAGAGTGCCGTTGCGTGGATGGTGCTGAAAGGGATTGAGCCTTTGGTTTAATATCTTCATTTTATGGGTGCCATTTGTACAATGAGAAAATATGAATGTCAGTGAAGAAGTACAGTAGCATGAGAAGCAGCAAGCTGCTCCAACTTGGGAACTCAGTGTTGTGTTGGGTGTCAGAGGCAAGGTTCTGGTAGTGAGAGCAGGGGTCTGTCCTTTGATGGTTACAGCCAGTTCCAGCAGGCTCCAATGGATTCACCCCAGGGCACGGCTGAGCCTCTCGGCCAAGCTGGTTGTGCCTCTGTGAAAGTTTATTTAAGAAAGGGCAAAACATGCTGGGCAGAGAGAGGAGGAAAGAGTGAGAAACAGCAGAGGGGACACCAAGGTGAGAGAAGAAGGGAGGAGGTGCTCCATATTGGTGGGGCAGGTATTCCCCTGCAGCCTGTGGAAGAGACCACAATGGAGCAAATGTTTACACTGCGGCCCGTGGAGAGGCAGTGCTGGAGATTTTTCCTGAAGGACTGCGGCCAGTGGGGAGAACCCAAGCTGGAGCAGAAGAGAATGTTGAGTGGGAAGGAGTTGTAGAGAGGAACTGTGATGTACTGACCATCTGCCCCCCTTGCACTGGTTGGGGGTGGGGTGGGGAGGCAAGTTCGGAGTAAAGTTGAGCATGGGAGAAGGGGGAAGGAAAAGTAGGAAAAGTGTGGATTCAATGTTTGTCTTTGTTTATCACAACCCAAATCTATCTTAATTGGTATTAAATTAATTTTCCCTAAGTAGGAAATTTAATTAGAGTCTGTTTTGCCCACAACAGTAACTGGTAAGCAACCTCCTGTATTTCTCTTGACCCATGAGCTTTCTCATCCTATTTTCTCCCCCTGCACTGTTGAGGAGGGAAAGGTGAGTGGGTGGGCATCTGGCTGCTGCCCAAGGCTAACCCACCACAGTGTTAAATGTGGAACACCGATTTTCATTGTGGCTTATTGTTTTATTGAAGTCTATGCCAATACTTTGTCTCAAAAAAATAGTTCACCTTAAATAAAATCCAGAAAGCTTTTACTTCACAACTTAATGGTTTGGCTTAAATAAATCACTCTGTTCTAAGCCAGGTAGTAAATTCCCCTAAAATAATAAATGGACCCCCCCCCCCCAAAACCCCACCAGACCTCTGATTCAGAGGTGTAATGGAGCAAATATGTTACAGTACTGAGAAGAACATTGGTTGTAGAGCTACAGCAAGGACACTTAGTTTGTCATAATTGTATTTATCAAGTTAACGTGATAATAAGAACTCTGCTGAGCATAGTCCCAATCTGTTTGTTTGAGTTTTTTTAATACTTGGTAACAGGCGCTACAACTTCATACAAGATGCAGAATATTATTATGACCTGTGCTGGCAATGAATCTTATTAGTTCTGAACAGGAAGTAAAATAAGCAAGAGTAGCTGAAGATAAGGAAATTGAGAACTAAGCATTACAGGAAGAAGACTTTAGTCCAGTGGGTCTTAGAAATGGATCAGAAGCTCACATCATTACTTCTGGGTGTCTTGCATAGTTTGTCATTCATCAAACTTTTAACTGTAAGTCTACAAAGATAACAGTTCTGTATATTAACTGCAGTCCTCTTAAGATGCTTTGCTGCCTTCTCAGTGGCAAGTCACTTGGGAAAAATTGTGTATGGAAGAGGCTGGCTATGGAGAACAGCTTCAGGCCAGGAAGTACTAGAATTGTGAAAGTGGCATAAAGCTTGAGTTTCTATTTTGAAAGTACATTATTGTTAAAAATTATAAGTTACTCAAATAGAATCTGCCATTTTATTGTGGAAGTAGCTGAAAGGCAACTGATAGTAATTTTTGTTTGCAAGTTTGTGTAAATTGTTCTAAAGTTAAGTATATAGTCAAAGATACTACAGGAAGGTATCTCTGAGCACGGAAACAAATTTAATATGGCAATTAAGGATTATTAACATGTAAGTTAAGTCTTCAAACTAATTCTTGTTTATATACAGGATGTGAACAGGTGTATTGAGGCTCTTGATGAGCTTGCTTCCCTTCAAGTCACAATGCAGCAAGCTCAGAAACATACAGAGATGATTCTGACTCTGAAGAAGGTGAGATCTGAATGTTAATCAAATCAAAATGTTTTCTTAAATTGATACCAGCGTTATTTACTACTGGAGTACTGGGTCCGGTTCTGGTCCCCGCAATTTAAGAACAATGCAGACAGACTGGAGAAGGTCCAAAGGAGGGCCATGAAAATGACCAAAGGACTGGAGAACCTGCCCTATAAGGGAAGACTGAAGGGGTTAAGTCTTTTCTTCCCAGAGAGTTCTCAGGGGGAACCTTATCACAGTATTCCAGCACTTAAAGGGCAGCTACAAAGAGGATGGAGGCTCTCTTTTCACACAAGGAGCCACACGGAGAAGCTAAGAGGCAATGGGTACAAGTTGCACTGGGAGAGGTTTCATCCTGATATAAAAATGAAATTTTTTCACAGTGAGAACAACTGTTCAGTGGAACAACCTCCCCAGGGATGTGGTGGAGTCCCCATTGCTGGAGGCTTTCAAGATGCAGTTGGACAGGGTGCTGGATAATCTCTTCCAGACTCCCTTTCCCATGAAGGGTTGGACCAGATGATCTTTCAAGGTCACTTCCAACCAGGGCTGCCTTGTGATTCTGCGATACTTCAGAGAGTGTAAAAGTCTGTGACCTCATTTCAGGTTAAATTAGGAATTTTCTCTAGCATGTGATGAAATTATATAGGTATTTAAATACCTAAGTGGAGCTCTCTGTTTTATTACTTTGATTTCAGATACGTAAATTCAAAGTTAGCCAAGTTATCATGGAGAAATCTACAATGCTATATAACAAGTTCAAGACCATGTTTCTGGTTGGGGAAGGAGATTCTGTTCTTTCCCAAGTACTAAATAAATCACTTGCTGAACAGAAGCAGCATGAGGAAGCCAACAAAACCAAAGAACAGTGGAAGAAAGGAGCAAGCAAAAAAATGGAAAAAGAAAAGGACCAAACAGGTAAGCCACTGTGGGTTTAGTTTCTTGTCATATAAAAGACCTAGTCTCCATCAATTTCTGAGCCAGCTTCAAAAAAATCCTTGATGGAGGAATTCTACCCATCTATTAAAATCTTTACGTATCTGAAATAGTCAAGGATAATACTGCTATAGCTAAGTTTCAAGTTCAAGGGTGTAATATTTGCCGTGGATATTTTACCTTTATTGCCTGAAGGGAAGGGCTTTTGCAAGAACTGCGTTTAGCATTTTTTACTTCTTGAATTTTCTAACTATTACCTTGTGGAATTAAAAAAAAAAAATAAATAAACATGAGGTAGAACAACATACTACGTTTCATTCCTCAAGTAGCTTTTTGGTGCCTAGACTTCCACCTATGCTTTAACTGCTTAATTTCCTTCACTAGCCTCTTCCTGTATCATGCATGCTACTATGCGTAGCAATAGCTTTTAACCACTTACATGCTACTTCTGTGATGCAACTTTAGTAGTTCAGTCTAACAGTAAAGAAGTAACTAATTTAGGGGAGAACAGGCCTCGCGCTCTTAGCAGTACTATTCCAGATTGGTGAGCGCATGTACAAATACAGTGTGATATTGAAAGCTTTGTATAGGAAGTATGCTCTACAGTAATTCAGGTCAGTTACTGAAAATATATGAAAGAAATGTAGTAAAATACATACTTGCATGTTTAAATAGAGGAACAAAATGAGACAGAGATAATGGAAAGTTGTGTTGCAAATGAATTTAAATCCTTGAACATGTAGGAGTTCTGCCCATCTAGTACAATTATTTAGATCCTTGATCTCCACAAGCACTGAAGAGAAATTATATGTACTTTGAACTTGAATCCTGGGAGCAAAACTGTTTCAGGAAACTGACAGTTAAACCACACAGATCTGGAATAAATGAGTTACTGTAACTGAGGTGATTGAGTACGCCAAGTATTCAGAGTAACTGTAGTTGAAATGCCACTGTACTTGTAATTGCTAAGAATGTGAGGATGGTGATAAAATCCAACCATTAATTGAGAGAGGTGTGTATGACGTAGTAGAGGTTCCACACATATCTTTCTCCAACCCAGTGATCAGCACAGCCAATACTTTAAGAAAGAATCTAAACTGAAAGATGTCCTGCGCATAGTCTGACTAATGAAGCTACTCCAGATAAGGTTAGCACTAGATGTCAAGAGAATACACTGAAATACCATATTGTCGTCTAGTCAAATGGAGGACGGTAAGAAGTGTTATCAGAGTAGAAGTGGAAGTGGATTTTTCTTTATTTGCTACAAAGAGAAGTTCTGGTTCCTTACAGTTGTGCTTCTGCCTTTTTAAACTGAACTGCTGAACTCTTACTGTCTTTATGAAGCACAACAATTACAGCAGTTTGTACTTCAGCTGCAGTACAGCTTCAGACTATCTACTTTGTAACAAGGGATTTATAGCATTCATTGTTTCACTGAATTCCTCCCATGGCATTCAAGTTCAGAACTGATTCTGAGCAAGTCTAAATACTAGAATGTCATCCTAAAATGATCTTGTCTGCTTTCTAGCATCTTTTAGCCTGTAAGTATTCAGATGAGTAATATCTTGTAATTTTTTCTTGCTGTAGCACAGTAGTTTAATAGAGGACTTTTTTGGTAAACCTGTACGTTCAAATAAAATGGACTGTCAATTCTGACTTAAAGTAACATTCCTTAACAATTCACTCAAAATGCACTGGCTTGTAATAGCAGAGCAAAACATGTATTCATTACAGAAGTTTTGAAGAGGTTAAATATTCCTGCTTTGACTTCACTAAATACAGCTTCTACATAGTGCTTTGTTTTCCTGCTTGACAATTGCATGCTCTAACTAAACACTTTTATTTTTATGTACTGTTTGTCATATTTGGTTATATACATATTTGTTAGAGTTGAGAGTAAATGAGGAGCCATGAAACTAGTAACTTCTCTAGTTAAAGTATCAGAAATCCCCCAAAATTGTCTGACCAGGTTAGAGTGGTAAACAGAATTTACTGCTGCAGTATATTCTGTCACTGCTCAGAATGTAAATAAGCATTAGTCCTATTATCTGTAGCCTAGCAAGCACAAGAAGTAGTCAAAATCACATGAAATACATAGACTGTTTGCTTCCTGTTATTAAAATTGTGGGATGAGGCTCAGTACATGGAATTTTCAGAAGCTGAAGCTGTATCAGTTACTGCTTTTTGTATTGTTTCAGCTGCTGGGTATCAAGGTGAGAGGAAAACTTTTATAGTGTTTGAGTTGATGAAGGTAAAGAAATTATCTGGGGCTTTTTATAGCACAGATTTGCTGCCTGCAGTACTGTTTTCTTTTCCTGCCCTTTCATTTTAAAGGTTCAAAGGTTCTGAATGGAGGGTCTGAAGCTCAAGACACCAACCAGACACAACACAATGGAGAGAACACTGAGGACAGGAAAGATAGGCATGAAGTTGCCAGTAAGAAAAAGTGAGTTGTTAATCTTACTGAGCTAAGGATCTGTTCTGCTCTAGCAAAGTGATGTAAAATAGATCAACAGTAGATTGAAGTTACTTAACCATGCTGAGGTACTGTTTTCTTTACAGAGTTTTCTCTCAACTTCAGAGAATAATAGCGTGCAAATCTTCTGTTAAAGTTTCGAATGAGCATTTAAAAAGTTACTTCATTCACTGCTATGGTGGAGACTTACAAAATTTACAGGATGTCCTGTTGGGAGAAAATCAGCATGTGGTGAAACAGGGCAAAGTGCAAGCTTTCTCCTATGTTTTAGACTACCCAATGCTATTACTAAGTTGGAAGCAAAGGAAGCCTGAAACACGTCTTACAGAAACTAATGTGATACATCAAGTTTTTTGTGAAATCATATACTCTAATCAATAGCCAAGCCACTTTAATTAGTGTTATATAATATAGCTATAGAATTGCCCAAGTGCAGGTAAAGTGCAGGGTAGAAGTTAGACCTGTGACGTTTCAGAACTCTGAATGCTTTATAGAGGCTGATGCATTTGCCTTTTCCAAAGAAGAAGACATAAGAATGCTTGAATTTATCAGGAGGTAAGTATTTAAACCTTAGCCTCACTGAAAAATGCTGTTTGTAAACAAGAACAACAAGCAGTGAATCTCTTGTAGACTATGAGAAATACATAATAGAATTTAGTAAACAATGAGGCAAAGGCCTGGAATTATCCTTGAGCTGAATTGTTTTGTTGAAGTACTACTTTGCTTTCTCTGAGTGCTTCTGCACCTTGTGCTCAGGGATTCTTTTTGTCCAGCAGTATGTACTGAAGCAGGCTTTCTTTTCCTCACTGTCTTCGTGCAGGCCAGGAGAAACTGCAGTTGCCTGACATTCTTTTGGCTGTCTGCCAAGTTAAAAGTGTACAAACGAGTGGAATATTGACTGTTATTTACAATAAGGTAAACTTAGAACAAAACTAAAACAAATCCTTAAGATGAAAATAAGTTTTGTATTTGCTGAGAGGTAGCCTCAGAACTGCTGGCTTCTGATTACACAGCTTTCAGAAGTGACACCTCGGAGTTTTCAACCAGTGATGCCATATACTCATTTGGTCTGAACAAGCAGCATGTTACAGGAACATAATGAAGGCACAAATGTAGGTTCCTAACACAAGCTACACAACTGAGCACGTTGCTTAAATAGGTGACTTGGCCAAATCACAATATGGCACTAGCACCCGAGTTACTCAGAATCCGTAGCAAGGCAGTTCAGTAACAATATACTTGGCCAAGTATTTAAAAATAAATTACTATTAAACTGTTTCTGCAAGGTAGAATTTTTTTCATGGCCTGCTCCTTTCCTTGTTCCTGCAGAACCTGACAACACTTATATTTTTTCAGTGGCAGAGAGACAATCTCAGTCAGATTGTCCTTTATATTTGTGATCAAAAGAATTAAGAATATTTGGGTGCATGCATGACATCTCAGTAGACATTGTTCAGAAGAAATTTAAGGCAGATAATTCAGATAGTTATGCAACATTCCAGGAAAAGGCAGTTAAATAGAGTGTCTCAAAAAAGCAGCTTTGCGGCAAGACAATTTACATTTTTAATACTTCAGTAATTGTGATTGTATCTGGAAAACTTGCAAATATATCTTCCATGAATGAGCTAGTGGAGGTGTCATGTTCTGCTAATAAATATTTATCTCTTTTAAGTGTGTGTGGTGTTTGCTATGGCCTTGAACTCTACACTCCAACACATTCTTTGACTTCTAAACAACAAAACAAACCCACTTTACAAAAAAACTTCTGTGGCTCCTTGGGAACAGTTTCTATGGACTTAAACTCATTGTTGGCTAACAGCTATAAACTAGATTTTGTAACACCTCTTGCAAATACCTTGCATGTTGAAAAATGCATCCACATACCTGTTCTAAATTCAAGCAAGCTACAGACTGGTGACTCTCCATCATACAAACTTCCTTTCAGTATTTTTCATACATTTTTATTTGCAATACTCAGTTTCTTAGAAGTGAGAAACTAGTAAGCAAAATAAACATGAACAAATCATCAATGTTCAGAACACCCCTGCAGTTCCCACTACTGACTCTAAGCAAATAATTTGTAAACTTCTCAAGTCATAGGGCTGTCTATTCAGTTCTGGACTTTATTTCCTTTGATAATTAGAGGCAAGACATCTCTGTACCTTTCTGAACATGTACTTCAGAAATTTTGGAAAAGAGAAGTTGTGTAACTTAATACTTCTAAAGTGATTGACACTTAAGAACATCTTTCTGTTCTTGTTCGGTAAAAATATGTAATGGTTCCTGAGGTTACATTAGTGTTTGGGGCACACAGCGGATTATTCCTGGCTACTGAGAAACGTTGGTAAGGTACATTAAGCCAGGGTGCTTCTCCACCTGAGCTGACACATTTGGCAGCAGACCAGGGAGGATTGCCTGAGTGGAACACAAACCCACTTTGAATGACTGCTGTTCACAGCTGGTCACATACGTTAATGTGATGTTAATTGCTACCAGCTTAGCTTCATGTTTGGGGGCAGTCATCATGAGAGTGGAGAAGGACAGCTGGCATCACTACCAGCTTCAGTTCTCCAGCCTTCAACCTCTGCTGAATGTACAGCACCATCACTTATTCTAGACATATAAATTCATCTGGAATAAGTCTTCCTATCTGCATTTTTATATGGTCATTAACGCTGCTTTATTTTGTTTCTAGGACACGTGCTGAAGAGAGAGAGCTTGAAAAGCCAGCAAAAGATTCTGCCTTTGAAAGCAAATGACACCACTGGAGTCTTTTTTTTAAAATACAAATTAAAGAGGATTGTTAAGTTTTGCATTTGAGATCTATAGACTGCTGAAAGTTTTAAATAATTTTATAAGCATAGTATTTTGAAGTTAAATTTTGTGGAATAAAAGCCCCTTTAATCTTGGTTTTAAAGTATTTAAACACTTTTGCCAATAGTTTTGTCCAGTATTAACAGGTAACACATTTCAAAAGATGAAAATTCCAGCTAGAAAAATGCTTACATGTTACAGGACTTAGAGTTGTAGTATATTTTTACCTGACTACTGTATGTTTGTCTAGCTAATAGCAGGAAAAAGTGTAAATACTTTTAACTGCCCAACTGCTTCATTTGTATAAAACCTACTCTCTTCCTATGATACTGACCTCTGTTTGTGCATAGTTTTTCAACTATTGTTGGGATGTCTTTTCACTGTGTTTTGTAGGAGTTGGAAGCAGCGTTTTTATAGCTGTTAAAATGTTAATGTACGAGTATAGTTAATCACTTTTTCTAAACAAGTTTAGTTCTGTTCTTGCAAAACTCATTGTGCCAATTTACTGCAATGTGACTTTATGGTATGCTTTTGGTATAGTAAGTATACTAGAGAGAAATGTGTTTTCACAGAACCTGTTGATGCACACTGGTTGGAAAACACTGTCTTGAACAATTCATCAAATTAAAGAATTTAAACTGATAAACAGAGACTGGCTCTTAATACTAACTTGTATAGACAAAAACATGCATAGGAACAAGTGTCTGGTTTTAGTACTATTTTGATTTTACTGCCCTGGCATTAACTTGGAGATTTCTAACTTGAATTTTAGCAGAAGCACTGCTAAAGTATTTTAAGAAAAGTTCCTAAAGGCATGAAAGGGAATGAAACAGGCACAAGCCTCTCTGAAAATTTTTTCTTGAAACACATTTTGCCCAACATCAGAACTAGGAACAACTAGTTTGCAACTGGAGAATGGTATTTGACAGAGGCCAGCCAGGTTAGAAATTAAATAGTCCTAAGAATCTTGTTAGGGGGACTGTGACAGGGAAGGTGACAGTGTTGCAGCTGTACGTATCACCTTGTATTGTGTCACCTTCAAGGCAGTACCAGAAAAACACAATTACAGCCTGGTGGAGACCAGTACTTCTGAAGCTTTAACTTGCACCACTCAACAAAGAAGAGTTTTCAGTATTGCAGCATGACCAAACAGCATGGTATCAAATATTGAGAATTCAAATTATTTGTTTACGTGCCTTCTAAGTGGCTGCCATGGCTTCTCCAGCTAGCCCACCCGGGTTTTTTGTTGTTCTTTTGTTCTTACCCAAGGTAGTACAGAGAAAAGGGATTTCTCATACATAAAATAAGGCATACAGCTTTTCCCCATTTCAAGTTCAACAACTCGGTACAATCTTCACTTTTGTTTGCAGTTCTGCTCTTACAGTAGTGCTATGCAGCTAGATGTTCAGTAACAGGAAAAAGCAACTTCAGCACTCAGTATGTCACAGCCAGGTGAAGGTAAGTAACTTTAGCACTGCTTTCAAACTTCCCTGTTCTCCAGAATCTGAAAATGACAGATTTATCTTGAGAATAATGCTTTTTTTCCACTGAAATCATGCACTATTACGAAGTTATCTCCTTATTCTGCATCTTCTAATTCTGAAGAGATTAAAATGTTTTTCCCTTGCACTGCCTTTTTGCTGGGTGTTTTTTTTTTTTTCCTTCTTTCTAACAGACTAGAATAGTAAACTGTAATATTTTTAGGATCATAGCCCTAACCTCCCCTTCTCTTCAAGTCCATGGTTTAAGTAACAACAAAAAAATCTTCACTAGTGACCAGAGGCACAGAAAAAAGCATAAAGAGCCTGAAATTGGAACTAGTATCCGATACTCATTGCACAAGCAGTATTATATTTATTGTGTTCAAAACTGCTATTTAGTTATCTTTGCTAGTCTGCACTAGTTTTGGGGGTTTTTTTTAATGTAACTTTACCAGAATCTATCATGGTGAATGGTTTTCTTCCTAAATACACCAGTCCTTCAGAGACCATGTGTGCAATGCTTAGTCCCTATACAGAATCTGCTGCTAACACCTGTTAGAAGTAGTTTGACCAACTTTTAACTGCCCGTTTACCGTCCTGGTTTGAGGTAAAACAGAACCAGTTTTCTGTTTGGTAATTTTACTTTGCAGCTAAGCCTCTTCTAACTAACTGAACTCTCTGAAATGAACAGCATATTGTCCAGACACTGTTTGCTCTCAAACTGGTAAGACCCATGTTTATGGCTGATGCCAAGGAATGGGATGCAGAGAGGCTCTTGCTTATACTTACTGCTGTAACAACCAGCCAACTTTGTTGGTTTTGCCCCGTTGGAGGGTCGGAAGCGGGAAAGCGTAGAGGGGTCACACCTGCAGGGAGGAGCAGACAGGACAAGTGACCCAAAACTGACCCACAGGGTATTCCATCCCACCTGCATCATGCTCAGTGTAAAAGCTGAGGGACCAAAGGGTCAGCTCTCTTTTCTTCAATGGCCGCTGTCTGAGGAGGACTCCTGTCTGTTTGTCTGCCTTTGATCCTGATCCGTGCACTCCTGAATCCAGATCTGGAATCCAGTTCCCTTCTGTCACTGAGTCCAGTCTGGGACTTTCCCAGTGCCTGCTGGTGACATGACTGTCATCCTGGGAGCTCGATACGGTTTTGTATATATCGTACATATTTCATTATTTTCTTTTTATTATTTTAATATTTTCATTAAAGTAGTTTAGTTTCTTCTTAACTAACAGGTATCTCTCTACCTCCTCTGTCCTTCATTTCAGTGGCCAGTCTGGCCCAAACCGCGACAATAGTGGTACACCTAGATGATGTTAAACTGCTTTTATAGGTTGTCCTTCAGCAGATCTCATTACATTTGTTTTTGGGCTCAATAATCTGTGAGCTAGCTGTAATGTTGAAGCAGGATTACAGGTTTGGTAATGTGGAAAAGCCAACAGAACAATATTTATTTCAACATTCAATAACACAGCTCACCCGCAGCTGAATTTACGGAGCCTGTTTCACTGCATTTGTACAGCAGACCTCTTGGAATACACTGTACGTTTTGTAAAGACTTCTTAACTATATTGAGTACTTTTAAGTTCTATAGATGCAAGCATACTTTTTATCATTTCTTATTACTCCGCTATCATTTTTGTCAATGGATAGAGCACATGCACATGTATGCTTCTGTACTGAGCTTAACAAAACCATGATTTGTGCATATTTACAAAATGGTACTATTTCCACTGTACCTTCCTGCCCAAAGCTGCAAGCAGCCTTACACCAACAGTAAAATCAAAGGGGCCTCTCCTCTTCCTCGACACAAGAAACAGTGTTCTGTATCACCATCTTGTCAGCAAGGCAAAAAACTTTGATTAGGGAGAGAATCTCAAGACCTTTTGGAAGTTTGAAATAAGTTCTAAAGGGTTCATACTGCCAAATCACTAAGCGTCTAAAAAAGATCAAAGCCAAAAGCCAATCACAGATTCGGGTGAATGCTTTTTAGATTCAACAGATTCAACTACAGTTTTTAATACTCAATAATAATACTCAATAATACTCAATAATACTCAATAATAATAATTCAAATACAGTTTTTAAGCCTTTTTGCTTCCCCCAATAACTACAGACACGAGTCTTCACGTGTCAGAAGGCAGGGCCCTTAAATTTTCCTTTAACTCAAAATCTCCAAGCTCCACACCCATATATCCAGTTTATTATAACAAGGGATTTATAAGAAAAAAATGCTGATTTTCCTGCTTTAAAAGAAAGAAAGAAAGAAGGAAAGACGGAAAGAAGAAAAAAGAAAAGAAAAGGAAAGGAGAAAAGGAAAGGAAAGGAGAAAAGGAAAGGAAAGGAGAAAAGGAAAGGAAAGGAGAAAAGGAAAGGAAAGGAGAAAAGGAAAGGAAAGGAG
>VFFE01007235.1:2657439-2701669 GCA_008921705.1 Burhinus oedicnemus | reverse complement strand
AAAAAAAAAAAAAAAAAAAGAAAAAAAAAGCAAGGGAGATTACTTTTTTCCTTGCAGAGGCAGTCACATGCATATGGAATAAAATCTTAAATAAGCTTGCAGAAGGCAGCAGAATAATCTTAAAGTTAGTCTAACAAATATTCAGCATTTAATGTCTGAAGTTTGTCCACAGAAGGCTTGCTTTCAAGTGCCTAAGGACTCCCAAAGAGCAGTAACTTACCTTATATCTGTGATGATAATGATGTGCTCACAGTTCCCTTGGTGGCAGAAAAGGTATGGAAAGCCAATTTTGAGGGACAAATCATTAAAAGTGTAGTCCTCCATTTTAACAGACTGAAGATTTCCATAGCCTCTATCATGAGACTCTGACCACTCAATAATTGTTCTGAAAACAGAAAGGTCATCAGCACAGCCATGCTATAAACTGTGAATGCACAGAAAAGGAAGGCCTTGGGGCACATGCAAAGCTCCTCACTGGGACACAGTTAAAAAGATGGAAATCAAAACAGCTCACAACATTTTGTAATAATTTAAGGTAAGTTCACAGCAGTACCACAACCCCACAGAACTGTGCACTGTTTTTGTCGAATGCCTGCCTTTAAATCCCCACAGGCAGCTTCCTGAGGAGTTCTAGTCAGTGTGTGCTCCTGATGGCACCCATCCAGGTCAGGTTGTTAGCAGCACCACACTTCTCAAGCATTCCAGTAATTCAAGTTACCAGCAAGTCATTTTGGTCCCTTGGTCAATAACTTTGTTCTAAAGTATTAAAAACCTTTTTTTGTTTTTGCCAAAGAGAAACACAAAGCTGACAACTGCACACTTACATTTCTAAAGTTTAGCACTGGAAGGGCACTGGCCACCATTGCAATTATTTCTTGGCTTTTCAGCACACTCCTACATACAAAGCATTTCACTTCTATAAATTGCATGTATTATCACAAGCTCTTCGATAAAGATCATTGTTGCTCATGGACAGAAAGAGAAGGAGCAAAATAATTAATTTCTCTGAAGTCACACACCAAGTCTGGCATAACAACAGAGTCCAAACTCACAGCTCTTCCATACTATCCATTTTAACATCTTGATCTCCTAAATCTCACTAGTGTGTCAGCAAGCCCATACTTCTATAAAATAAACTACTATGTGTAGTTTAAATGGATGTGACTTGTGCTCAACCAGTGTGAACTACAGTTCCAAACTAGAGATACCCAAGGCTCTTGGCAATGTCACCTCAGACTTCTTTTCCCAAGTGACAGAGTGCCCTTGCTGACCCTCCCGTGAAGGCATTCAGCATATTTTCAAGACTGAGCAGAACAACTGACTTCCACAAGCTGAGCTTGTTGTCTTTCTGACCCATCTTCTACCTCACAGGCAAGTCTTCTGGTGGTCAACACAACTAGGAAGGGCACTTAAAAAGCCAGTACAGACTGGCACCTGTTGCCTTCCACAGCAATCCTATCCCAACAGAGCACAACAGGATTTGCAGGGAAAAAACGCATTCATCCCCTTTTCAGAAGAGAAGTGAGCAGAAGGAATAAGAAGGGCAAGCAAATTTAAACTTCTATGTAAAAATCAATTCAACATGAAAAGGTTGTACAAAAAGTCCATTCTAGCTTCATACACTAGACAGTCCAGTCTTTAAAATACCACAAATAATAAGCAAAATGAAATAAATTTCCTGTCCCTTAAGGTTTTCCTTAGTCAACATCTACAAATACTGTACCTGCTGAGATCTCTGCACTCTGGGTATCTTTTATCATTGTAAAAGATGCCTTCAAAATAAAAGAAAGCAGATTTGTAGAGATCCTGAGAGCAAGAGAGAGAAAAAGAAAGAGAGGGAGATACGTCTGCATTAGTATTATGAGAGATTAAATATCTTAAACAAGAATGTATCAAAACCCAAGCACTTTAGGTATCTCAATGATACTAAGAGATCTTATTCTACAGGTTTCTAAGAAAAGCTTTGCACTGGTTTTAGAAGCTGATGTGACAACAAGGCTTATACGATTGCCGACTATGCAGTTCCTCTGCTGATATTATTCTCAAGCCATTACAGGTTATTTTAGTGCTCTTCTCTTATTTCTGTCCCCATCATAGCAGTTATGGATTTCTACAAAAACACAGAACAGGAACACAAAACATCATCGCCCAAATTGCACAAATTAAGTAACTGCACAGCCCTGACTTAAAAAAAGCCTAATAATATTTTAAGAATTAGGAACATGTAGTAGGTTGAACTTGGCTGGCTGCCAGATCCCCCACCCAGTTGCTCTCTCCCCCTCCTCAACAGGACAGGGGGAAGAAAATAACACAGGCAAGCTTGTGGGTTGAGATAAAGGCAGTTTAATAAGAAACGCAAAGGCCACGCACAGAAGCAAAGCAAAAAGAGGAGATTTATTCTCTACTTCCCATGACCAGGTGATATCCAACCACCTCCTGGGCCTCAGCATGCATAGTGGTTGCCTTGGAAGACAAACGCCTTAACCATGAATGGCCCCCCTCCTTTCCCCCAGGTCTTTTTGCTGAGCACACCACCATATGGCATGTGATATCCCTTTGGCCAGTTTGGGTCAGTTGTCTCAGCTACATCCCCTCCCAGCCTCTCGCCTATCCCCAGCCCACTGGCCTTGGGGTGACCTGGAGAGACAGCCTTCAGGCTGTGCAAGCACTGCTCAGCCATAGTCAAAACACTGGTGTGTTATCAACCCTGGCTAGCCAAAAATGCAAAGCACCCCACTACATGGGCTGCTCTGAGGAAAGTTAACTCCATCCCAGCCAGACCCAGTACACCTGATCAGAACAGACCGCACCACAAAATACTTGTTGCTGAAATTACAGAGAATTATTGCAGTCCTGTCCCCTTCACATGCACACACACAAAACAACCACGTGGGAGTAGTCCTCCATCACATCTATATAAACAAGACAGACACGCAATTTTGGAAGGTCCAACCACCTCACTTCTGGGGGCTTAGAAAACAATCTAGCATCCTTCAAAACTCCCCCTTAATCAAGAAGTTTGTCAGATGCAGGCAGGCCATTTGTACCAGTCTTCTCTATCAAAGATAATTAACAATTTATAGCACTCACACCAGCAGTGCAAGAGTCACCATATTCCAAATCGTCTCAGAAACTGAGCTAACCCATGAGCCTCTGTTACATACGTAATAAATTCTGCAGCAGGACTACAGAACTATTTAGGTAAAATCACATCCATTCATAAAAAAGCAGACTCCAGCTGCAAGCATCTCCTTGAGAATGAACAAAATAATTAAGAACAGGAAAACACCTTCTTGAAATAGCACAATCAAGTATTGTTCTGTTTACCTATCCAAACTCTTTGCACAACATTCACAGAGCTGTTCTGTCTTAAAGCTAAAAATTAGAAACGCATTGTTTATTTATGAATTGGGGGATGAGAGGCTGGAGAGCAGCGCCATGGAAAGAGATCTGGGGGTTTGTGTTGATGGCAAGTTGAGTATGAGTCAACAGCGTGCCCTGGCAGCCAAAAGGGCCAACCATGTCCTGTGGTGCATCAAGCACAGCATAGCCAGCCAGTCGAGGAAGGTGACTGTCCCTCTCTACACTGCACTGGTGCAGCCCCGCCTTGAGTACTGTGTGCAGTTTTGGGGGCCTCAGTATAAGAAGGACATCAGACTATTAGAGTGTGTCCAGAGGAGGGCGACCAAGATGGTGAAAGGCCATGAGGCCAAGACTTCCGAGGAGCATCTGAAGTCACTTGGTTTGCTCAGCCTGGAGAAGAGAAGGCTGAGCGGTGCCCTCATCACAGACTACAACTTCTTCAAGGGGTGTCGCGGAGGGGGAAGTGATCAGCAACAGGACACAACAAAACAGAATGAAGCTGCATCAGGGGAAGTTCAGATTGGACAGTAGGAGAAGGTTCTTCACTGAGAGGGTGGTCGGTCACTGCAACAGGCTCCCCACGGAAGTGGTCATGGCACCAAGCCTGTCAGAATTCAAGGAACATCTGGATGACGCTCTTAGTCATATGGTCTAGTTTTAAGCAGTCCTGTTAGCAGCAGGGAGTTGCACTCCATGATCCTTACGAGTCCCTTTCAACTCGAGATATTCTCTGATTCTATACAAAATATTGTGTGTAGTTTTGCAACTTACAAACAGCTATGCAACAGGAGAAAGAAATGGAACAGATTTATAAGAGATATATATAGACAGCCAAAATTAAGAGGGGAAAAAATATACAAACTTTTTATTTAGATACAAATGTCACTTAATTAAACAATTGCTCCTTTCTTAGATGTAAAGTCATACATCTGCTTCCCATAATTTCCATCTTCTGTTGTTGCTATCAAAATAGCCTTTATATGAACAAGTAACTTGAGCAGAGAGAAGACGACCAGGAAAGTTTGTGCTTTTTTATCCACGTAACTTTTTTACCTTTAAATTGTGCCCATCCAATTTCTTTTATAAGAGGGTATTGTTTTGGTTTGTGCTATAACTCCTTAAAGACTGAGGCCAGATAGCAGTGCATATTATCAAACTGATCACAACACGTGTACAGGGCTAAGAAACAAGAAGTTACAAGAAGCAGGAAGACACCCTTCTGCAGTGGACCCTGAAGCAGGGAGATGCCTCAGATTGAAAACCCACAGCAAGCAGGGAACCATATTGTTCAGATACTTTATTACAGTGTGCTGAAGAAAAATAACAGCAAGAAAAAAAAAATCACCCTTGTTGCAAGAGCAATACAGCTAACACTGATGGTCTGTCCTGGGCTGGGGAGAACAGGTCAGCTACCCTGCACAGCATTCATGACTGGAAGCGAGGAGAGGTTGAAGGACATAGACTAAACCCTCTCAAACCACTTCAGAGTGGAACACTTCTGTACTGACTGCTGCTCAGGGAGCCATTCTGCATATGCTGTATATGCAACTGTGCACAGCTACAATACATACAAGTGAATGCTAAGATACACTGTATACACACAGAGTTCACCTATAAGTTACTGCATACAGTTTTTTCCCTATTTTCAATTGCACTTTGAAGAAAAGCAGTGTTTTGTGACCTTTCAGCAAAAAACCTTTATCTGCAATTATACTCTAGCATTCAGGTAATGCACAAAGCCTACCTAAATTCTGCATTTTCTTCAAATACACAGAAAACTGCAAGGAATCCTTAATTCATAGGCCTTAAGAGCATTTTGATAAAGTATCTCTCCAATATGCATCAACACATAGTTTTATGACAGTGACGTGGTCCCAACCCTTATATCTCTAATTACACTGTGTGCCAGCTCTCGGATAAGTAAAAGTTATATTTATTCCTCAACAGATGCGTGTGCAGGCAGGTCAGACAGATAATGATGGAGGAAGGTAACTTCAAGGAGTTGGGTTCCTTTCCATGATTAACATGGTGACTGGCTCATTCCAATTCTGTAACTTGGAAGTTGCTCACTGCTCATTAAGTCACAGAATCCTGATGAACTTTTTACATGCCTGTCAGGAGGCAGCCTATGACCTGCAAGAGCTTACAGTGGAAAAGAAAAGGCAGAGAAAGCGTGGAAGAAGTGAACATGACTTATTTTACAGGCTAGGTATAGAGGCATAAGACTAAATAAGAATCAAACGGGAAAACCATGGACAACTAGGCACTCTGGATCCCCAGATCAGTCTTATGTGTCTTTATTAACAGAGAATGAATGCTAATTTGTGCCTGAAGGTCTCTTTGAGCTATTAACTCTAAGGTGTCAAAAGACAGGAAATGCAGACACTGGGGCCAGAGATGGGACACATGACTGGAGATGACCTGCATGAAGGCACAGCAGTAGGAATGTGTTTTACATTCAGACAATTTGTTTCGGCTCTGTTATTGTCACCATTCCTGGCTCTCCAACCACAAAGTGTAAGTACTGCCATGCTCTGGCAACTCCTGACCAACTTCTGTGGGTCACAGCAGTTCTGAGTTAGCCAGTCCTTTAAAGCTGCTCCAAACTTCAGAAAACAGCTGTCTGTCATAGTGAACAGAAAGCCTAGGGAGCCACTGTTACAAACTTCTTGGGAATTTGAGTCAGGACTTTCCTGATTAAGACTGGCCAGAGACATTCCTTCCTCCCAGACTTTGCATTACCTTTCAGTTTGCAAGAAGGGATGCCCTATAATGTTTCTCCAGGGAATCCCAACAGTAGTTGTAACCACACAAAAGATCCAGGATCGTTGTTAGAAGTATCCATACCTGTGCAGTAAAATACCTCAATATTGCCCAGTTCTCTTAAACATCCCCTGATGTTGGTTTGACTAAGGTGTTTGTTTAAAATAAACCAAACCAAAAAAGGAACAGACTAGACTAGAATAGACTAGACTAGACCAGACCAGACCAGAACATTTCAGTTGGAGGGGACCTACAACGATCATCTAGTCCAACTCGCTGACAAACTCAGGGCTGACCAAAAGTTAAAGCATGTTACTAAGGCCATTGTCCAAATGCCGCTTAAACACTGACAACCATGGGGCATTGACCACCGTTCCAGTGTTTGACCACCCTCTTGGTAAAGAAATGTTTCCTAATGTCCAGTCAGAACCTCCCCTGGCACAGCTTTGAGCCATTCCCATGCGTCCTGTTGCTGGATCCCAGGGAGAAGAGACCAGCACATCCCCCTCCACTTCCCCTCCTCAGGAAGCTGTACAGAACAATGAGGTCGCCTCTCAGCCTCCTTTTCTCCAAACCAGACAAACCCAGAGTCCTCAGGCGCTCCTCATAGGACATGCCTTCCAGCCCTTCCACCAGCTTTGTTGCCCTCTTCTGGACACATTCAAGTACCCTCACAACTGTCTTAAATTGTGGGGCCCAGAACTGCACACAGTACTCAAGGTGAGGCCACACTAACGCTGAATACAGCAGTATAATCCCATCCTTTGACCGGCTGGTCATACTGTGTTTGTTGCACCCCGAGACACGGGTTGCCCTCTTTGCTGCCAGGGCACACTGCTGACTCACACTGAGCCTGCTGTCAGCCAGGACCCCCAGATACCTTTCTACAGGGCTGTTTTCCAGCCACTCCTTTCCCAATTCATACTTGTGCCTGTGTTACTCCGTCCCAGGTGCAGAATCTGGCATTTGGACTTGTTAAATTTCATCCCATTAATCATTGCCCAGTGAAGAAAAAGCAAAGAATAAAATCACAAAACCCAAAAGTAGCAAGAATGAAAGAGAAGGTAAGGCTATTTACGCTAATAAAATCCAAAAAGTCTCTCTTACTCTTTCTGTATCAGCTGACAAGCTACACTTGTTTACTTAACCAATGAGAGCAGCAATTTGATCCTTTCACTCAGCCTGTGTACACAAACTGCACTTCTCTTCAAGTGAAAGCTGGCATCAACAGCTAACTTACACAGCCTCTTTCCTGCAGACTCTCACAGCACCGTTCTGACTTAAATCAGTCTCTAAGATCCTTAAATTAGTCAGAAGTTACTTTCTCTATTTGGAAAAGCTAACATACTTCTGGCAGGTCCTAGTGCTGCTTCCTTCCTAGACTGAAAGGAAGAAAATTCTACCCCACCAATGGCTGATTACCTGTTTGCTGAAGCAACACGCGAATTTTATTGTGAAGACTCAACACACACTGAGCCTATACTTCAGTGTAAGTTGTAAATTCACAATCGTGCTTGAGGAAAACAAACAAATAGAATGAATGCACAGCAATCATTAACAGCTCCTGCTGGGAGGCTAGGCATGCAATTACTTTGGGGAAATTAATGATGTGAGGAAGCCTAATGTCAACCCTATTGAGGCCATGACAGCCTCACATGACTCCTCTGCATGCCCAGGAGGAGAGTCTGAGAACTAATCAGCTACTGCTTTAGTAGACAGTGACAGAAAGACTCTTCCATTTACTTTACATAAATGAAAAGACAGACTAGTATCTAGGATGTCTTTCAGTCTCCTCAAACAAGAATGTGCCATCTTTTCACTATTATGTATACAAATATGTAACATCGTCTCGTTTCTCTCAGATTGTACATCATGTATTATTTGATTTATAATATATTGATATTATACTGTACTATCAATATACAATACGGTGGAACAGCTGGGCCCCAAGGGTGATAATCAGTGGAACAAAGTCTAGTTGGAGGTCAGTAACTAGTGGAGTACTCCAGGGATCAATACAGGGTCCAGTTCTGCTTAACATCTTCATTAATGACCTAGATGATGAGACACAGTGTACTCTCAGCAAGTTTGCTGCTGACACAAAACTGGGAGGAGCGGCTGATATACCAGATGATGTGCTACCACCCAGAGGGACCTCGACAGGCTGGAAAATGGGCCAACAGGAACTTCATGAAGTTCAACAAGGAAAAGTGCAAGGTCCTGCACCTGGGGAGGAACAACCACATGCACCAATATATGCTCGGGGCCCCTCAGCTGGAAAGTAGCTTGTCAGAAAAGCAGCTGGGGGTCCTGGTGGCACCAAGCTGACCACGAGCCAGCAGTGTGCCCTTGCAGCAAAGAAGGCAAATGGGATCCTGCGCTGCAATAGACAAAGTACTGCCAGCAGGTTGAGAGAAGTGATCTTTCCCCTCTACTTAGCACTAGTGAGACCAGACCTGGAGTCCTGTGTCCCGTTCTGAGCTCCTCAGTACAAGACAGACATTGACATAATGGAGAGAGAAGGGGCCATGATGATGAAGGGACTGGTGCTTCTCACCTATGAAGAGAGGCTGAGAAAGCTGGGACTAGTCAGCCTGGAGAAGAGAAGGTTCAAGGGGATCTTATTAACATATACAAGTATCTCTAGAAAGGGTGCAAAGAGGACGGAGCCAGGCTCTGTTCAGTGGTGCTTACTGACAGGACAAAAGGCATTGGGCACAAACTGAAACACAGGAGGTTCCCTCTGAACATCTGGAAACACTTTTCGTTGGGAGGGTGACCAAGCACTGGCACAGGTTGCCCAGGGGGGTTGTGGAATCTCTAGCCTTGGAGATATCCAAAAGCTGTCTGGACATGGTCCTGGACAACTGGCTGTAGATGGTCCTGCTTGAGCAGCACAGTTGGACCAGCTGACCTCCAGAGGTCCCTTCCAACCTCAATCATTCTGTGATATGATACATATTATACGTGATACAATGTATTATCAAAATAGTGCAATTTCAGTATTTTCAATTAGAGTACTTCTACTTTATGGATCCCTTTTGCACATCCCCAGAGAACATCTGGCAATTGTGGGACAGGGGAATAATCTTCATTCCTACTTTTGATCAACACTCAGCTGCTAATACCGAAGCATCTAAGTTCAGAGGGGGATGGTCTACATTTAGCTTTCTATTACCTCTGGTGTTTTAGAATACAGCTCGAAGTAGTCAGACTACAAGGACACAACTATGCAAGAATTTACCGCCAGTGTTACCACTTCGCAGGGGTAACATTAATGATGTTTTTCTTGACATCGTACAAAATAGGTCAGCTTGGTAATGCCACCAGGAAGTATTTACTGGCAGTGCAACCCACAGGCAGAACCAATGCAGCTGAATTTAGTGCTGAAGAAAAAACAACAAAACAAAACCCTGCCTTCCTCTCTCCTGTATGTTTTCAAAGCTCCTACACGTGTAGAGGGTTCCACATAGGAGGTTTTACCTTGCTGATGTGCTCTGGTGCTTGATCTGGCTGACTGCTGAACTCACCACCTATCTGGAGGTCACTGACGCAGGAAATCGAGTCTCTCAGCTCCGTGAGCTTCTGGGTGCCCAATACAAGGACTGTCTGATATGGTTTGTGATCTTTATGCTACAAAGAAAACAGCATACAAGCTTCAAACAAAAAATTACTTGTCAGCATCAGTACTGCTCTTCAGTTGACAGCTGAGGTCATTAATGGCAGCATATGGCACATCACCTCTCTGTACAAGATTTTTCTTGCCTCAGCCTCTCCTAAGGCTGCTATTTATTAGTTTTATTCAGAAACTCAAAAGTCACATTCCCCACCAGAAAGTACAGGAAGGACAGAAAGTCTGAGCACACTTATCCCAATCCAGAAAGAGCACTTAGTTGCCATGTATTTAGCTTCAGATTTTGAGCTCTCTGGGAAATCAATTAACCGCTGAGTAATTATTGTAAAAATTTCCTTTTGTAAACCACTAACAGAATGAAAGCCAGACTCTGAAAAAACCTTACGAAGTTACCACAGTTGAAGGGTTTACCATGCTCCCTCAGTGCACTCACTGATTTTAACTGCTTAGGAAAGTAAGATACTGAGTAGGGAAAAGTCATCAGAAAACAACCTAGAGAATTTAGTACCAACCTTCTGAAATATGACAGGATAGAAGATGTTCAGAGTTAAAAGTAGTTCTCCCTCCTCAACTAGATCTGTTGGATTGTCTGGCCTCTTTCCAATTGCATGTGACTCCTGGAAAAATAAAGACACATATATATATTTATTATATTGGCAACCACTGATATACTGTAGCCCCCAGATAAAAATCTGAAAAACGCTGTTCTAACTGTAACTCATTTTTGACTGTGTAGCCTTCTGAATTAGTAACAGCCTACTTCCTCCAAGACGGAAAGGTGAGAAACTGCTGTAATTACTGATTTCAAGCATTTTCCTTCATTCCTCAGCTCTGGAGAAGCTGAGGTGCTTTCAGTAATTACAAGATAGTAGGCTACTCCTTGGCTACTGAGAGACCCTGCATAAAGGAACTAAAGCCTGCTGCCACTCTTCGCTCATGGAACCCAGCTACTACCAACTTCCATCACTTAATGCTTTGAAATGCTCTTCGAATGCTTTCATGTGTCAAGGGGGATTGCAACCCTCAACTTGAGAAAGACTGACATAGAAACCAGCCATAGGATGAATTATAGGAAAATCAAAATTTGTACAATACTTTCACTTATTAGGGAAGCTTGACACAGCTGAGGTGACAATTTCTCTAAAATTCAAAACCAAACTCCAGCAATGCCCTTGCCACACCACTATGTTTTAGAAAAGAAGTGAAAGCATTTCCACACTTCCATCCTACTTTGTGTTTAAGACACAGCCCAGACGTGAGAATGACGGAGGGCACTTTTCTGTGGCAGTCAGTTTCCTCCTTTTCAACAAATCAAGAGAATACTCACTGCACAAACACTTCCCACCAGCACGAAGTGTTCTTCAGATTTAGTAACAGGAGCGTGTACTGCTGTGAGACCATCTCAGAGATAATTATGCTCTATCCCTTGCACCTCCCTTCTTCACGCGACACATTCCAAACTCACATTTCTTATTGCTCTCATCCTGTTCTAGGACACTGTGGTTATACAGCTCTGACACACAGACCAGTTACCACAGCTTGCTTAAAGGGTGCAGTAACTGACCACATGCTCATTCTTCAAAAGCAGAAATTACAACACCCATTGAAACCCTTTATGAAGATTTCTATTACAAATATTTTCTCAGATATGCCCTAGGCTAAGAGCCCAACACAGTTGTTGCACCTCAGCTGATACATGCGGTTCACGTCACGTGCCTGGGCCTCTGGACAGTTGAAACAAGATCACTCATGACAGACCAGGAAACCTCAAGGGGAAAAAACGTCTAATAGTCACAAGAGAGGCTCCTTCCTCACTGCACCTCCATCCCTAATTTTTATAGTAGTTCATGGCTCGCTTGTTCAAGCCACGGACTCCAGCACTGCAAAATTTATGAACTTAAGTTTTCCTGTTTAGGACTTTAATGGTTGTGAAGAAATCTTTAAAAAAGAGGTAATAAGCATAGCTAAAGGAATTCCAAGATGGCTTTTGAGGGGCTGATCACTACACTCCTGGTTCCTGACAGCTCAGAATGGCTGAGAAACTTGGGTTACAAAGCTCAGAATTAGCAACTTACTGCCATCACGCTTCTACCGTCTTCCTCTTTCAGCCCTACAGAAACTAGCTCACAATCATTTACACACTAAAGCTTAGATTCCAAGATAGGACTCCAGGAGCAAAAACATCATGCATTTTGTCTAGCTCTGCAATAGATTCACATGATGCTCAGTATGCTTGATCCCCCTATGCAATGTTTTAGTAGCAACCAAATAAAAGCAGTCATACAGGGATAATGAGCTGGAGTTCCTCCTTACTACATTCTGTACTAACAGACCATAAGAGCAGAGTTCCTGTCCTATCTTTCTATAAAATATCTTTAATCTTAATCATTACCCGCAAACTCGTATCTGCAAACATTTAAAGTGCACAGATATTCAGAGTGATTAAAAAAAAAGCAACCAGAATTTGGATTTTAGCTGTGCTGAACTCTCTTGAGATCCTACAAAATGACAAGGAACTTACCATCTCATAAGCAAGAGTTTCTTGTCTGCAAGCCCGATCCACAATGATTGTTTCTTCTCTCCTTTCTAATGCCTTCTTTCTAATTCTGAAGGGCAGGAACACAGGACAAAATTTCATTCAACAACTTCCATGCAGAATCTCTAGGTGTATTTTTAAATGGCACAAGCTACTACAGCTTTCAAAGAGCAGGATTTCTGGACTTGTGGCTGTTGTAGTAGGACAGACTAACTTAAAATACTCTTGTCTCCTGACTCTCATAAAACCTGGTAGCACACAGGCCAGCTTGTGGGTTTCAGCTTGTGTTTTTCTTTCTCCTAATATGCAAATTACATGCTGTCTGAAGAGGCTCTCCTAGATGGAACACTTTGGTACCTTTGAGGAAGCCATTTCAACTATCCCTCCCACTTCAGAGAAAATTCATGTTCAAGCAAAAAACAAGAAAAACCCCACAAATATTCTCAACCCCATGACATAGATACTTTTCCAGAAACAACTTCCGTATCATTTGTAGAAGGAAGAGTATGATACATAGCATATCTACTAAAATACAAGTATTTAACCACTGCATGAACACTAAATCCTTTTTAACTTTTGGGACAATTCTATTTACTTTCCAGACCTTCCTGAAGGTTTTCAGTAACAATTAGACTTAACACTGATCACAGCCTTAACACATTTCTTTACATTAGTACTATGTAAACTGAAATTCAAGTACAGCGAAGGCCTGAACTGGTCAAGTATGAGTTCAAAGTTGACTAACTGATAGAAACTTAACACATATTGCTCAACCTCTGAGATAGACCAGTAGTATCTTCATAGATATGCACCAGTAGTATCTTTATAGAATTCTATAAAGAGTGGGTTCAGACAAAGAAGTATCTGGGTACAACTTTAGTACTTACACTTTGGCTGGTACAATGTGACCGTGGATTACTAGAGCTAAGAGCTACAGATTTATTTCACAAGGCTTTGGACAAACCTCCCACACATGATTATGAGAAGTTCCCTGCACGCTCCAAATTTAGGTGTTACTTCAAAAGTACCCCAAGTCCAGAAATCCTAAGTTTATCCAATAAGATGTCATATTCTGTGTAACTTAATAAAAAATTCTTAAGTAACATTCAAGCAAGAGGCTCATACCAATTATTCTACCATAAGCCGGTGTTTCTGCCCTTAGGGTATTTCTGGACACTGCCTCAGAAAGTACACCATTGCCTGGAAAGGGAACAAGCAGCCAGCCATGCTTTTGTGCTTGTTTTCCACCCCACTCCATATCAGGGTACTGTGGGTGTACCGTAATGACATACCGAAGAGTTAGCAGACTGCTATCTTCAGGAATAACATCTGGGTCCTTTTCTTTATCAGAAGACATTAACATATCAATGCTAGGACAACAAAGAAAATAACTATTATACATTTTTTCATACTTACTTCATAACAAAATATGTCAAGCTATTCTTAAAAGGAACAAAGACAGCAAAATGTGAATAAACAAGATACAGCTTGTATAGCATAAATCAGGGCAAAAAGGCAGTATGGTTGTTAAGATAAAGAACCAGAAGACAAAGAGTCCTGAAGTTTATATCTGGCTTTCACAGAGGTTGGGTATATTTTATCTTTATTTTGCATTCTCCCTAATGGAGCATAGCTGCCTAGAGAGGTTTAATAAGCCCCATTCAAAGTGTGCGCCAATACTTTCCATAAACTAAAAATGCCACTTGACTTTTTCAAATGTCATCCACGTACTCTGATTGCCTGATGATGTATCACAAAATAGATTCAACCAAAAGGAATCATCAACCTGCACAGCAAAGCTAACACCCCCCCTTAGGTACAAACATGGGTAAGACACCACATTTACACGAGCTGTCATTGCTGTTTTAAGGCATTAATTTACACCACATTTCTTCCAGTGGGAACATGACAACATTTCTGCCAGGAGTGACAGGTCCCTTCTTCCTTGTAACCTTCTTTCCATCCACAGATCTTTTTCAGCCTCACTCGTCTTGTGTTTGCACAGAATCCAAAGTAAAGCTAACCATAGTTTTTTGCTGTAGTGCAAATCACTGCAGGATGTGGGAAGGAAAAGTGGAACTGCTTTTGGCTGCAGCAACAATTTAAACTGACGATACAAATGTTAGGTTTTCATAACATAAATGGGATGTATTTCTCATAAACACACCACAAAAAAATGAATCCTGTGCGATACCGTATCTACTCCCCTGCCACAGTTTTATAGCACAAGGTTCCCTCACGCCACTCCACAAACAGACCAAACAATCCACCTGAAGGCATGAGATTAGACACTGTAACAGCATCAATTACCTTTTTAGAAACATACAGAATAACGCTGACTCAAAGACAGTAATAACTTTGTATTAATCACAAAAAAATGTTATTGAACTTTAAAATAGTCTGAGAAAATATTAGTTAAACTAGAGAAGTATCACCCACTTTGAATCAGACTTGACGTCTTTTGTCTCTCTACTGTTTGCAGACCACATAAAGACAGGGCTTATACCACTGCCTAAGTCCATGCGCGGTTTGAGTATCAGCAAACTTGTGCAAACCGGTCTCTTTGTGGGACAAACAAACCATTGGTGAAGTCTTGGAAAAATTTTTGAAGTGCACCATTTATTCTCGACATAATTTATGACTTGATTGTATTCTTTTTCATTATAATCTTATAATGTTGCCCATAATCTTACAATGTTCCCCATAATCTTATAATATCCCCCATGTCAACAATACTAAGCTAGGTAATACTATCACTGCAGTAATGAATAAGCCTTTAGAGTGGAACTGCATGGGAATATACAGTAATTGAGAAATAAAAGTCTGGCATTAACTTGTATCAGCTGACAATAAGCAAAAGTCAGAGACAAAATTTTGGTTGTGGGTAGATGGCCTAGTTCTGATGACCCAATAAAGTCACTCTGTATTAAAGATAATTTGAATTTACTATTGTTTAGTTAGTTTCTTACCATCCAGCAGGACACAAAGACTTTTAACCTTCCTGTCTCTCAGATTTCATCCCAAACAGAAAATCATTCTTTTTAAGTTCCTGAGAAAGCGGGATTCCTTCAGAAGCACAATTTTAAATAAAACTATGCAGGAATTAGTTACAATCTCTTGGAAAGAGAATCAACCTTACCCTTAGATTCCCGCTTGAGGAAGTGGGGGCAGAGATAATTGAGTGAGTCCTGTATCAAGTGCAGACTGAACCACTGCAGAGGAATAGTAATTTAACTAACATTAAGTATGAGAACAGCACTTTGGAGAACACAGAGCAAGCATTAGCCTTTCTGTGGGGGCTGTTCTGCATTCACAATAGATTGGGGTTATGTGAATAGGCCACTTAATGAAGAAATGTATAGCCCCTGACAGGTAAAGCAACTCACAACTGACCCTTCTGTGGAACAGATAACCTACCAGCATGTCCAGGCTATTTATCTAAGTCTTCCTGCACATGGATCAGTGACCCCGTTCACCAAAAAGCCCCAAGTCACTTGAAGACCTGCCATTTTGAAGAAATTACTGTGTATTTGGTTCTTTAAACATCACACATGCTATTTGCAGATTCTGAAAACGTCTATTACCTACCATTGTGGGGTTTCACCTGCATCAAAGGGGTTTCACCTGCATCAAAGGTGACAGTCTCCCATTTCCCTTCTATGCATACATACAATGTCAGAACTCACCAGCAATACTTGTGCTTTCCTTCCTTCCCACAGCTCTAGGCCAGGGATTCACACCAGGGCTGTGGTATCTTCACCATGCCCACTAATCCTCTGCTGCAGGAAAGAAACCTAACATTCCCCAGGAAGCAGCTCCAAGTACACACCATGTAAAATAGCTGGCATGTAAGCTGCTTCCTCTTTTTACTTTTAAGGACAGAAAGGTAGCTAGTACGAAGAGAAACTGCCACTGAATCCCTGACAAGTTCTGTGGACCCTTTTGAGCCCAGATACCGCAATTCCTCACTCCTGGAAAGTCAAAAAACCTCAATTACTAAAGGAATCTTAGATGCCAAGCACCTTTTTCAGTATTTTCAATCAGTCTATTAATTCATGACATATGTCATTGCATCACATGTGCTGAAGCCTTGAAAGGCTTTCCTGTATGGCCTTTTACACAGGCCACGCTCCTCCTGGGTAACTCCACTGCAGCCAGTGGAACCACATCACCAATATTTGGTCCATGGTCTTGAGGAAAACAGGCTTTACAAAGGGAGCGTATATGCTAATCCCTCTAGAAATCAAGGCTAAGTAATCAGTGTCATACACCTTACAGATGCAAGTGCAGGCAATACAAAGTTTGCACTGGGCACACCTCACTCCTGGCACCCACAAGTATGGGATTCCATTGTGTCCCCACACAGAATATTCCCTGCATGCAAGACAAATACATGCAGCGCACTCAGTTATGGTAGAGGGGAAAACACTGGCCATAATGTTTAATGGACACTGAGGTGAACTGTAGGAGAGTGATGAGGAACAACAGTTGAAGGTCTCACTTCAAAAGAGCATGCAAAGAGTTACATGAAATTTATGTCCCCTAGAAAGATATTTTAAGGCAGCTACAAATAGAAAGACCAAAGGCAAGTCCATGGAAATTTGGACATGGAAATAGACTATCAGTGAAGCCTTTAATCACCATGACTTTACTTTTCTCAGAATATTCTGGTAGCATGAGCTTTCTCAGTTTTAGAAATTTAGCATTTTGGCTGATAATTTCATAGTAAGCAGATACAGTGCTTATATTACACTTTATATTGCATATATTTTAAGGGCAGTACTTTCATCACCTTTGAGACACTAATACTACGAGACGCTAAATACTAATACGTTAAGACGCTAATGCTAGCTTAATGCAGCTTTATAACACGTCCCTAGAGATATTTACAACTACCCCTTCTGATAAAACAAGAAGGTGAATCAGGGCTGAAGTGGAATAAGGTACCTGTAAGCCTCACCTTCCCTGACCTACCTAAAATCCACATTGATTTGAGTCTTAGCCTGCCCTACAGGTAAACAACAAATCACTCAGAAGGCAAAACAGAATAACGTAACTTAGCATCTCCAACATTCAAGCACTTCAGTTGCTCAAACACCAATAATGCATCCCAAAGTAAACCTCTTTGCTCACAGACCACTAAGGCATTTGACCAAACTTAAAACTTCACCTTCCCGACACCTTGGTCATTTAAGAGAACTACTGATGGAATTTCCTAGCTAAGGACATCATTTTTACACCTGTTTAAAATCTGATGAAAATCCAAGTGATCTCTGTAATGATTGTCTGCGTATACCTTGAGCAGTATGCAAAATACTCTTACTAAGTCAAATTCAAGTGAGTGAAGACAGAATTTTTTTTCCTGCATTCTGTTTGCAGGAATGTATTACAGGAAGAAAACAGAAGAAAAAAAAAAAAAATCAACCACAACACACTGAGATGCACAGGGTTAAACAGCATTTAAACATTATACCATTTCTCCTCACCAGAAGACTCTAAATCATCAAGAATACTTAAATGTACACCATGTCACTGTATTCTAAAAAAGGTTTAAGTATGGATATTGAAAAGCTTCATCCTGAGTCCATGAAAGATTCTCTTAACCTATTACTATTTCTAAAATAGATATAGGTAGAGTATCCACATCTTCCCATCTGTCTCGTACCCAAAGACAATCTCCTTAGCTTGCCAGAAGTTCCCTTACAAGTAGTTCATAGTCAGAAAAATCTGTGTTTATATCCAGGATGTGTTCATTTCGGTGCCTAGGAAACTGTATTTACACCAATGTGACCCCAAGGCACCACAGAACAGATCTTGGTGTAGTCCGGTGTTTTCAGCTCTTCTCAAGGGAGGAATACAAACAGCTCAGAGCAGGCGAGTGAAAGTGATCAGAGGTAGCGATTTGAGGTTGGCCACCGTTAAGGAGAGACTCAAGAGGCTAGGACTATTTAATTTAAAAGCAAAAGCACATGGAGATTAAGGATTGGATCTCCAGCCTGCACAGGGGAAAGGTCACACCAGGATGCGCAGGTTTATCTTCATTCTCCTGCAAAGCCAACAAGCAGCTGCCAGATGATCTGTTCTCTCCCCCTCACAGACTGCCTGTCCTTTTTTTCTCTCCCAAACCTTTTCACTGCACAGCACGCTCAGCAGCAGACAGCACTGCTCTGTATCACCACCAAACGCAGACAGCAGATGAAATGTAGCAATCATAGACTGAAGAAAGTAGAACAGAAGAAAAAGCAGAATCAATAAAGTAAAAATAAACAAAACATAGAAAATCTGCTTGGAATTCAAGTGAAAATAGCAACAGACAGGCTGAAGCAACAGGGTCACTGCAGAGAATAAGCCACAGCATAGCAGAAATTAGAGACTACATCTGCACTAGGAAAACTTAGAGAATAATTCCTACAGTTCCTGCCACACCACAGTACATGTTTTAAATATTTTTTTAATACTAACATCAGCCTTTAGTTTTACTAAGCCTAGTAATGGGAAAAAATTATCCTAGTCACCAGAACTGTGACAGCTGAAGCAAAACATTGTTTTGGTTAAACTAGCATTAGAAAAAGTGAGAATGCCTGGCAAATTCCTTCTCTGTTGGCAAGGCAAGAATAATTCAGTAAGTGCTGATTTCTTCGTGATTAAAAATGCCCCTAAAAGTCTTGACTTCTGAATGGCTTACTAAACTCTCACAATTACACACAATACTCACACAGGTATATTTCAGCTCACTGAACTCTGTGCTCCTGGGCTCCTATTCCTATTCTCTGTCTGTTCCTTGCCTTTTACTAAAGCAACAAATGTCACCACCTTCCTCTGAGGTACCATCATTTGGTTCCCACCTTCCTCTGAGGTATCATCATTTAAACAATAATTACCAAATTCACTTTGTCCAGTTAATGACTTTATCTCAAATAATGTTGCTAACGTTGTTTTTGCTATCATTTTATCCCCATAATTTGGGGTATAACTCTGAAAACATTAGAAGAACATGCTCCTGCCACAACACCTGCATTTTTTTAATATGCATCTTGTATGCAGGGCACTGAAGGAAAAGCCATCGACAAAAGCTCAATATATAGTGCAATTCTAGCTACATTTACCAAACCATGCCTTCTGCATCACATCTGAGACTATGTTCATTCTATGTAGTGCATGAAAGTGAACAACTTCTATCTTGCATTTGAAATAGCTCATAAATACTTCTGTGCCTTTGAGGAAACTGTGACTGAAGAACAGAACTTGCACAAAGCTACACAGATAGCAACAGAACTCTGGCATGTCTTCCTTATGATGAACTACAGACAAACCATCAACCGTGATGCTGTCTGCAGGAATTACTGCTTGAAATCTGGCCTTTTCTACAGGCGAGAGATGATTCTCACTTATTCATGTGACCTGAAAGCCTTCCAGCTTTAGCATTTTAGAACCTGCTGCCGCAACCCCCAGATGGTTCTCTTCTTCTTTCAACACGAGTTTGCAATTCACAGGTCTGCAAATGTGAGCGAAGCCACCAGTGCAAAACAAGAAAGCGCTGCTTCTTTCCCAGCCCTAGTGCCACCTGGGCTGCCTGGGCAAACAGCGCGAAGCCCCGCACGCAGAAGCACTTTGACTTCACCACCGGCCCTGATGAACAGCGAGCAGAGGCTGCGGACCCCGACAAGCTCAACAGTGAGTGTATGTTGTCAGAGCTCATCTACGTGAGGTCAACACAAACCGCTGCCTGGCTCTTTTTCTTCATAGAAGGTATGCCTTTCATTTTGCAGCTGGGGCCTCCGAAAATCATGTACACGTTCAGATACCTTAAGTTTTACCTAACGAGTAAGACGTTGCTAAGCATTTACTTAATTAACTTGCTAAGTGCTCAACCGTCTGTTGATGAATTCACGGCCGTAACATCAAGTTTCCGCCGGTGGAGCATTAACCCTCTAGAAAAACGCCGTTGTCCTCCACTGTATATTTACCCGGGAGACAAAAAGCCCAGATGGCACGGACCCGGGAAAGCCAGTTCCGAAGCGGTTTTGCCCGGGCACCTCCCGCTTCTCTTGAGGAACCGCTGCACCGTCTGACCGACAGCACCTACTACCACCGGCCCGGGGCGGCCTTCCCTGCACCAGCACCGAGCGAGGCCGAAAGCTTCCCGCTAGGACTGCGGCCGCAAGTCCCCGCCTGGAGAAACCCGGTGGTTCCAGCCCTCCCTTGGGCTGAGCAGCCCCGGCACCAGCCCCCGCTCTCCCCCGGCCCCCCGCCGCCACCTGCACACGGCCCGCAGCTCGGCCGCCGTCTCCGCCGCGCAGCCCAGCTCCGCCGCTACGGCCGCCTCCGCCTCGGCCGCCGCCGCCTCCGCCGCCAGCGAGAGGTCGGGCGGCCCCAGCTGCTGCCGCCAGCAGCGGCCAAGGGCGCCCACGCGGAAGGCGCGAGTGTACAGCTCCGCCACCTCGTAGTCGGGCGCAGACCCCGCCGCCTCGGTCGCCGCCATGGCCGCCGGGCCCGCGCGCGGCCCGCTGGGGCCTGTAGTCCGCCGCGGCGACCGTGAACGGCCGCCGGGAAAACGCGTCACGGTGGCCTCCGGCTCGGCGGGCGCGGGGAGCGGCGAGGCCCTGCGGCGGCAGGTGGTTGAAGGCGGGCGTCCGGGCTGGAGGGAGGCTGCCGAGGAGGTTGTCGGCCGCCCGCCGCTGGCTGGAGCGCTGTCGGTGCCGGCCGGCTGACCTGAAGCGGGAGGAGTGGCGGGCAGGCCGCCGCCCCAGGAGACGGTGCGGCCTTGAGCGGCTGGCGTCTGCGGGGGGCGAAAGGGGGGTGCCGGGCCTCCGAGGCCGTGGGACGCCGCGCCGGGCAGTCGCGGGAGGGGGAGAGCGGCTGCAGAGCTCCTCCTGCGGTGGTGGAAAGGGCCTGGCACCGTTCGGGAAAAAAATCCTTAAAACAAAAAATAAGTAAGTCGTTAAAAAGGCACCGTGTCCGCGGTTCTACAGCGGTACAAAGTCTTTCATCGTGCTTTATTGAAAGATTGCATTTTTCTCCTACCAAAGTGAAAACTGAGTGCTTGCCAACCCTTTCTTTTATAGTGTTAGTTTGTTTAATGATAGAATGAACAGGGTTCCTGAGGTAGCTAACAGTTTAGTTTACTAGCACTGCTCATGCTGTCACTTCAAAAAAAAATACATCTGTTGGCTTCCACCCTTTTTCCTAGCTATGTGGGATTAATGATGCACTCCCATTGCTCCAGAAACGATTTTTTAGGGAACATACAAAGAATGCCACAGCGGACAATTGCAGAATAATCTTGTGTCAGAGCACCTGGGAATGAATGCCCCATTGGAACCGTGTGACAAAGCTGCCATGAGCACAACCTGTTAAGAAAGAGGCAGAAGTACTTCTGGATTGAGCTAACCTGATAGACCTGTTGCACGTACCAGTTGAACCACAGCCTTTTCGCTCGCTTCAAGCCGAAATATCCTATTAGTTCTTTAAATGTGAAAATAATGCTCGAAAAGGAGGTGTGTTGGCAGGTTGGAGCAGAAGACAAGACCAGGAAAAGTTCATTGCAGGAGACTGCGTCTTTGCAAGCTGCATGGAAGGGGTAGGATGCTGAGAGTAGAAGAAGGTCACAACATTTGCCTGCTGCTTTCACAAAGGAAAGTAGTTTAGGGGGGCTAAGAATGTAACATCACATCCCTGTGATATAAGAGCATATTTTGCTTTGGCAATAACAGCATGGTCTAAAGTCCTTATACCTCCCCCAGTTATATTTAGACTTGCACTGTCTTTCATGCTGAATTCTTCTATTAGCTCTCACTCACCTCTGCCTCTTAATTGCAGTTATTATTCTTCATTATGGAAGCTTTGCTAAGCTCCAGCCCATTTTTCCTGTAGTTATTGACAGTCTCTGTTTCCTTCTTCAGCTACACCCTCTGCTTTCTTCATCTGTCACCTTTGTGCATCGTGACACTCCCCAGCTCTGGAAGAAGCTCTTGATTAAGGGCTGTTGTCCTCACTTCCTGTGTATCCTCCCTGAAACCTACTCGTTGTTCCATGAGGGATTCTCATTCCAATTTCCAAAACCATGCCTGCCTTTTTATGTGTTTGTTGTTATCTTCTGTGCTCTGTTTATGTTATGAACATACCTTTCGCCTTTGTGTACTTGCAACATTACCTGAAATTTGGAAACACACCATCACTTACCTAATGTCGCCACATCTAGGGTGGAAATGACGGGGCTGTATTGATCTAAGTGCAGTGTTAACATAAACATGTAGGAGCAATTTGGGCCAAGAGTAGCAGGATTAAACCCTCCTCTTCCAGAAAACTATCAGATATTTTTAGTGTTCAGAGAAAGGAATAAGATAATGGTTTCAAAAACCTTCTTTGGAAAACCAAGCATGCCAAACTGTGTGGAAAGCAGTGGGCTGGATTTTTTTGTAAGACCATGTGAAAATGACATCACAGAATTCCCCAGCATGAAGGTGGTCACTGCCAACCACAGTGCTGTCACAGAGGGGAGCATGGTTTGGAAGGGGCTAGAGACTGCTGTGCTGTAATTATTTATGCTTCTTGGAATAATCCCCTTGGGTTCTTCAGTTAGATATATGAATTCCCCTCAATGCCTTTCTTCTCTTCCTTCTCTTCTTGATTTTGGAGTTCTTCTGTATTAGTTAAAAAAACCCCAATGTAAAGTACGTAAACCTCAAGCAGGAAGATGGGATAAGTAGAAGCTCAAGAAACAGCAGTGTTGAAAATACCAACGCTGATAATTTTTAACCATGAGTGGATAATATGTTTTCTGTTTCATTTCCAAACTTCTATACTAAGAAGTCATATACTTATAAAGTAACTCCACTCAATCCAAATCCTCTTAAGAACAAAGAGAGCTATTTATTTTTATAGCTTGGAATTAATCTGCCCTTTATGTACTAGGCACAAGGCACATGGGCATTTCAAGGTTTCCAAGAGGTACTTACTGTTCTCTGCTGAAGAGAATTTAATAATTCAACATTAAAGCAATGAAGGATGTATGAAGAACTCAAGCAGCGTAAACCAGGCAGGTATTAAGCTGAATTCTTTAAAACGAGAAGTGCTGAAATCCAACGGCCATCAGAGTTAGAGGAGAAGTGGAGGTAGTGCAGAAGGCAGCTGGAAAACAAGCTAATGAAAGCAGCCCGCATGCAAGAGCAATAAAGAGAAATTGTAACTAACGTACTGCTGAAGTAATCAGGTAGCCTGTATTTTGTAGTGCTGTGGTACCCTGTGAGCTTAAGAGACTGAGTATGCATGACTCCAGCTATAGTCAGTAAACACTGTGGATACGTAACCATTCTGAAAAGCCGGTCCTAAATAGTCCAGGAAGTCTAAGGCAAAGACATTAATTAAACCCCTTAGTTCTAGGCTAGTCTTTCACCACAAGAAACACCCTTCATTCCGTTCTTGATTCACACAGCCTCAGAAATACATAAATATCTGTCAAGCTAATAACTTTACATGGCAGTATTGAATAGTACTTACTGTAACAGACATAGTCTTAATGACATGATAATGGTTATGAAAGGGTAGTTTTGTGGCTTAATCATAAATCAGATTTTATGCTATCCTCAGCCCTGGCTCACATCACTAAATTTCAAAAAGTCATTTTAAAGTACCCTAGGCTTCCGCTTCAACCTAGAAAAATCTCCATGATCACCACTTATGCTCCAACAGGAGTGTCATGACACTAACAAAATTAAAGTGTGTAGGTAGTTTGAAAAAACTTTGGAGAATTAGTGTTGAGCATTATTTTTATTCGATATTTTAGAATCGGCTCTGTCCTTGTTCATTACCTGAGTCTTGAGTTCTGTGGTGCCTATGTACCTTGGCAGACAAGGAACATTGTCACTGGTTTTTAAGCACTGACTGTCTCGGCACAGCAATTACAGAGATACAGAAAGTTTCCAGGGCTGTAATTTTAGGAGATGGGGCTTTAACAGCTGTCAGTTTTTTTCTTTGCCATGCCATGTACTGCAGGCCTTTGTTCTGAGGATGCAGCTGTCTTCTAGATGGCAGCACCCAAAGCACTGATCAAACCCAGCTGAAAGTATTCCCCCAGTCCTTCTGAGGAAGCATTTTTTAACTTGGCCTAAGCTAAGCTATAGCGTTTATGGTATGATCTCACACAGGGTTGCATCGGTACAGCCAGCCTGGTGTTCACCAAGACTGGGAATGAATGGGAAGGCGTAGCAATGTCTTGCCTGTCACTGCTTGCAGAATTCCCATGCCAATGAAGAGTGGTCTAGGAGTGTGACAATCTTTGGATCAAAGACTCTCAAAGGCAGCCACTAGCGTCTTTCACTATTACACCTGAACAGGAATGATCCATTCCTAAAATGTAGCTATAGGTGGGACAAAAAGTAGCTTACCTTACTTTTACAATAAAGTAAAATATTAATGCACATTCATACATTCATAAAGGCTGTGCATAGATCTTTATGTCTAAACAAATTACATAAAAAACTGTGCAGGCGATTTGAAAGCTGTGTAACTAAAATATAATTCTGTCCAAAGAAAGACTTGTACTCCAGCAGTAATTTGCCAGCATTCTCTTGCAACGCTGGTTTGTACAGTGAAACACTTCAGCAATACAAAAACGCAAACCATGGATGCTGTTTTCACTTGCAGCTTCTTCGGAAATTCATTATAAATATCATTCTTGGATTTGGGCATGCATTAGATCATGTTTGCTTTTTTTACAAGTTATAAAGGAATGCGTCAGGAAATCACATTTGGACTTGAAATTCCATTGGCAAAATTCCCAGCTAGAAAACATGACATGTCTGTGATATTTGTAGGACAAGGAATTCTCTATTAACGTGCTTTTGCATATTACCTACACACCAGAGAACCTTCTGGTTTTATTCCCTAGTGCTTAAGAGTCAAACCCTCTTCAGATACAGTATTCCTTTTCATTTTGTGAAAATTGAGTTTTTGTAAAACTAATGGAGTTTTCAGATTTAGTTGTTGAAGGAATGTTGTCACGGGCAATGGATGACAAGCATTTTAGACAACAGAAGAGGATGTTACATAAATTGCTTCTTGCATCAGGGGAATAATGCAGCCTGTGGGGACCATTACAATTTAAGAATTGTAAAAAAGATGTAGGATATATTAAGTCCGTGATCCACCTTGATGGGTTCTCTTTCCAAGGTTTGTACTCATCTTTGATCATACACATTCTTCTTTCAGGAAATTTTTGCCAAGGTTCTCCCATCATCAGGATCCAAAAGCTATTTATCCCAGAGAGAGCTGTGGACTGGGGACTATTGCAAAATGCTTTATACAGTCACATGAGCAATGATTTTGTGAAATTATGTAATGAAAATGTGTGACATTTCAACTTCAGCTGAGACTATTAACAAGCAGGAGTTTGGCTCTTAACATTATAAACTACATACCAGACCTCCTGAAGCTTTTTTCCTAGATACAGCTCTAAAAATAGTTTCAGAAATACACAAGACATTTAGAAGTTTAAGTCTTTTTTCCAGAAAATTTGATCTGAGTCTCAATGACCGTCAACAAGACTTCACTTTCTAAGGCCAAACTATGGGTTTCCCATGGCACAGGAACCTTTTGCCAGTCTAGCTATGTCACATATCTAACAAAAGACTAAGAACATGTTTACTGGTACAGTTTTACATACCAGTTTACATAAGGAGGTGAAATAATACAGAAAAGGCTCAGATTTGTAGGGCTAGGTAGTGCTACAACAGAACTGCTTAGCACTTTGCCAGTGTAAATTGCCAGTGTGATTGTACTAAGACCTAAGAAACTATAAACTTCTTCCAGGCACTTTTTCCCTTCTAGTGGAAGTATTTTCTTGTTAAAGCATGCAAAGATTTTATGACACACCAAGCAGGACTATAGCCGAGCTTCTGCAAGATATTTCATCTGATCCATCAGCTCCCTTTGGCTGAAGACTCAGTAGGGAATCTTTCATTTGCATGATGTGTAACTGTCCCCTCCATTTCAGAATTTTCCTTTGCAGCGTATGAAGGAAACCTGGTCGCATGACACTGTAATTCATTGCTCAAAATTTTAATTTCTGTTTTATAGGCTTGGAGGGCTGATCATAGGGAAAAAGAAGTTGCCTTGAGTATCTTTAAAAGAAAGGCCCGATGCATTTGATGTCAGTGTAAATTTCACTGGCTTGGAAATATGCAAAACTGCATCTATCTAAAAACCATTTTGAATTGTTGTAGCTTAGTTGTGAAACCTCAAGCCAAGGAGCCAGACTTCAAGTAACTTTCCTTGAAATTTAAATTAGTAAATAAAGTCCTTGTATCTATGAAACATTTTGACTTCAGAAAGGTATTTCAATGTGCCAATTGGGTAATTGCTATAAACAGTCATTTTATGCTTGTGTGAACTGACATAGACAGGATGCAGGAACAACCACAAAACCACGGATGAAATGCAAAGAGTAAATTTAATCTTGATACCTCATGAACCAGGGGATCTCCGAAGCAGCACCCAGGCAGAGACATGCAAGGGGGAACACAGGCACCGAGGAGTTTGGTCCTTGCTAGAGAGTGTTTTTGAGAGAGAGAGAGTCCTCCTTAGTGAGAAAGAAAGTGTGAGAGAGTCCGAACCTGCTGTTCTCACCTGTATTTCAGGGACTTAAGCAGGCCTAGTTTTCCACTGTGCTCTGATCTTCTCTGACAGCAGGGCAGCAATCTCGGGCGTGTTCGGTAAGGTGCCTCTGAGTCCATCACAGGCCTATGTTATCTAAGTGCAGATGTTCTACTTGCCAAGCACACAAGACTAAACAATGCTTAGTGTGTTTTTCTACACCTTCAGCTGCAAGTGACTTGAGCGTGTTTACAATCCTCCTTGCCAATCTTCCGTTACTTTCCCACAATGCTATGATCACCAGCTCTTAATCTGTACACTTTGGCATCATTTGAAAAAAAAACAAACCAAACCAAACCAAAACCAAGCAAAAACCAAAGAATGGAAGAAAAGGAAAGAAGTGGTCCTGAACAGAGACTGACTTGAAAACAGACATGCGTGTTTGTCAGCTGCCTTTTTAAGTGAGAAGAGAATGAACCGAAGGACTTATGCTCACCACTCCAGGGTTCCAACATCGTAAATTTGTTAACTCTTTTATGGTCAAGGTGTCCACTCAAAGAGATGGATATAGCCTATAGAATATATTATGGTTATTGTTTCTCTGACTCTCAAATCTACCTGTAGAAGCTCTTGTTGGTATTTTAGGCTATGTTCTTCATCTGACAGATTATCAACTATTATTTCTTTTTTTTTTTTTTTTCCCCTAAAACCTTAGCCATTTTGCCATGTATGCAAAACAAAGAGAGGAAAGAGGACGGGATTAACATGGCCACGGTTGCTTGGTTGAGTAGTCAGCTATGACAGTGTTTTGCCCAGGGTGCCAGCAGTGATGTCCTACTGAGGAGTTCCTCCCTGTTCCAGCCCTATTCCAGCCTGACACTGATTGTTCTTGACAGCACCTGAGGGTCGTGTCCCCATCTTACCCTTTGTACCATCTCCATAGATTACACCTAGCAACAATTTTTGTGCTACTTTAAGGCTTTTCTGTTATACCAAGTGACGATACATCCTCTTTATTGAAAGCTGGCTATTGCCATTTCTTGAGAAAATAAGTATTGTATGTTCACTTTTGCCAGGATGAATTCCTTAGCTGAGTGGCAGAGATTGTCCATATACATTTCATTCTCCTCCCACCAGCTGTCAGTGAAAAGAGTACTTGCTGGACAGCCTTTTGGTCACAAGTGCCTGTATCTGGCAAAAAAGCAGAGTGTGAGAATCTTTCAGTTTGCTTTGCAGAGGAGCACTTTTGATTCCTGCTGTGTGCCTGGTGGTCTCTTACAGCAAAATCATTTTGAAGTGGATAAATGCTGTGTTTTCTTTCCATGATTGTCATTCATTGAGGTGTCATGAGTGAGGATACTATGAAGTAACGTAGCATTGTTTAGATAACAAAGCTGACTGGAAGAATTGTGCTTCAGGCAGGTTCAGGTAAGAGCACCTTTTGTGTATAGTTATACTCTTGGTTAGTAAACTCCAAAGAGGTTGTCAGTCTCTCCAGTTACGTCAGTGACAGGCTTCCCAGCTACCAATCTGAGGGCAAGCCAGTTTGTAAATAGATCTATCGGCTTGGGTCCTGAAGGGACATCAAGAGAATGGTGTTTCAGGCCTCTTAGGCTGTTTTCTCTTTTCTGTGCTGCTCTACTCATGGTCTTTGTCCTTAATATGCAGACGCGCTAGTCTGATTTGTCTTGAGTATCTCAATGAGTAGTTTATGAGAGTTGAATCCGAAGGGCTAAAGCTCATGTTCTGCTTTCAAAGAACCTCCTTCTTCAGTTAAGCTGTGAAATTTATTGCACAAAACGTTGTGGATGCTGAAGGTTTATACTGATTGAAGAGAAGTCCAAACAAGTTGATGGAAGAAGCTCAAGAAATTCTTGAGCTGCAAAATAATGGCACTGGGGAAAAGATTAAATATACTTGCCATGTTCTTATGTTTTTTGCAAGCCTGTGTTTTTTGACAGTGTCACAGCCAGGATAGAAGGCTAGATGGACACTGTTGCTGTTTTTGTGTTCTTATTGCACTCAGCTCACTGCTGTTTTATTTTCTAAGAGAAAAAGGTGCAGAAAAGTCCCACCCGCATGAAACGCATTCCATCATCATTAGTACTCCCCAGGTCAGACTTCAGGGGTTAATTGGCCTATGAATCTTTTCCAAAAATGTTTCCTGGAGTGTCTAAAGGATGGAGATAATAGCAGGATACTTTGTCTGAGTTTTTGGAAGTTTATTTTTGACACTGGGTAATTTGTCTGTTGGGCAAATATTACAATCATTTATTCTGTTGATACAATTTATATGATAGTCTTCCATCCTATATATCATCCAAAATTCTAACATAAGGACAAGTTACCTTTAAGCAGTGCTGTCCACACGTTAACTACTTTCTATGTCACTAGTAAATGGTGCATAAAATCAGAGGGCTTGGAAATAAAAAATAAAAACATCTCTTATGTTCTGAAAAGGCAGGAATAGCATGCATTGCAATGCTCGCAATTGTCAAATAACATTCTACTGTATACTGCCTTTTCATTTGGCACAAAGAGTAAACCTAATCTTTTGAGGTTTTTGCGAAGACCTTTAGGTTAAAGCTGAGCACTGCAAAGAGTGAAATGATGTTGATGGGGCAGGGAACATACCAATCTCCATTGTATCATGTTCTGCTGAGAGCATCTGACCTCCAATCCTGAGTACAGACAACTAGACTGCTTAGTGGTCCTTTTCAGTATTTTGTAGTATCCAGACAATCACAGACAGAAAAACCTCAACTGTGAGTGATGATTCCCAATGGATCCACATAGCATCCTCTAAGTTCTAGTGTCATTGCATGGAACCAAAAGCATGTGATTTTCCATGCCAATTATTCTAATTTTTTTTTACACAAATTGGTTAAAAAAAAACCCTGAGTGATTTTTTACACTTTGTGGTTGAAAAACCACAAGCATAAAAACAAATCTTGAAAAACTCTGAGATTTTGTTCAGCTACCAATATGTGTAGCCTCATCTATGGCTTTCTCTGGAATTCTAGGTTAAATTCAACATTCCAGTCATCATCATCTTCATATCTCGCTATAGTCAAAGTTACTAGAGTGATTACTTCACTTCCTCTCCTTATGGTGTGGCATGAAAGCTACATACCACTTCATTAGTAAAATATCAACTGTGTGAGGCAGATAGACTGGTCATGCTGCCAAGCAAATTAATTTGCAACTTGCCTCTCCAGAAGAGGATAAAAGCAAACCTTGATGTCTTCAGAACAAAATATATGGTAATCTCCTTCAACATAGGCTTCCCACTCCATTGCCAACAGAATAATCTCCCATCTACTAAATAAAGCCCAGCTGTTAGTGACGAGACTGACAATAATCACACACGTTTCTTATTGTGTAGGCATAATTCAGGGAGGTACACTGCCATCGGAAACTGGAAGCTGTTCCTCTAAACAAATCTGTCGAATGCCAGTGATGATAATTACTGGTGATTATTCACCAATTGCTAATGCAGTCTAGATTTAGACATTCCGAAATAGGGACAGCCTGACAGTTTTTCACATAGGCGTGTGTTCAGGCTAAATTTTTTATTTTTACCTTCTAACAATAACTCTCGGTAAGGAAAAAGCGAGTATTCGGTGCCTGAAATCTGTGCTGCCTAAGGTTCATACAGTTTTAGACTTACTTTACAGGCATATAATATTTCAACTTGAAAATAAATTGAACTCTAGGAGGCAGAGGAGGAAGTGTTGCCTAAAGCCTGTTAAAATAAAGGATGTCAGATGAAAGATGAAATTATCTTTCTGATAGAAGAGATTTAGACTAGGTCAAAGGAAAAAGGCAAGTTGTTATAATTCATTTGCACCCTGGAAGCTATGCTGCATGAGATTTGTTGGAATAAATCAGATCTTTTGTGAAACCAGATGGTGCAGCTGGAAAAAGATGACAAGCTTTCAAGCACACAGAGCATTCATTAACTGATAACACAGATGTAGCAAACTCACAGCTAACTACAGAACAATACAGCATGCGTGACTAAATAGATCTCTCAAACGTTTTTGAAAAAGACTGCTTAATCCTCACCTCTATAGTCCTCTCCTTAAGGGGTTTGGGCACTCATCTAAATGTTATACATTGAGTTTCCAGTACTGAAAGAAATAAGCATTTACTGGGAACCTGAAATGGCAGTTCATGTGAACCCCCTGAAAACTGATTTTTTTTTCTTGTGGGTTTTGTTGCTGTTGTTGTTGCATTCGTTTCATCTGGAACAAAGAGCTGATCTTACTGGGTGACCAGATCAGCACTCGTGTCAATGAAGGGGAGAGAGGAGGAATGTACTGCAGTTTTAGATCACTATTAGGCCTCAAGATCATGGCAAAGAATTCAGGGAGAGCATCCTCTGTGCCTCTCTTTTCACTGATCCTGCAGGTAAGCTTTGTAGGTGTGAGAGAAAATTTTGGACATTTAAATGCTGGGTTGAAAAGTTGTTTCAATTTCTTACAAATGACATTTTGCAAACTTATGTGATGCTTAAATTCATGAGATTTTCTACAACTAATACAATTTAACTAATATCTATTAATGTTGTGCTAATAAATCTGCATTCTGTTTAATGGAGAGTTTCAGCTGATGTGAATTCTTTGAGAATTACTGTATATAACTGGACACTCTGATTAAGCAGAACAGTATGAAGAGGAGCATGGTTGCAGATGGTTTGTGCCCTCAGAGAATGACTCTGATTTGGTCCTCAAAATACTGTTCTCCCTGGCTGCATTTGTGTTGTCTCTTCTGTGGCTCCCAGGATGTCTGCTGCATGCATTCCCAGTGGCAATGTGTCCTCTGTACAGCAGCTGGCTGAGCCTGGCTTTGTGTCACATGCGACTTCTTAACTGATGATGCTCTCCACATCCTCCTCTGAGCCATGGACCAATCCAGCAGTACAAGGGGAAGGAGCAACTAAACCACTACCATCTGCCCAGCTGCTTCCCTGTACTCTCCTTTGTTTCCCATTACAGAGAAGAACAGCTTTGTGCTGCAGAAACCGCAGGTGATAGCTCCTTAATTTGTGTTGCCAGTGCATGGGATGACTCTCTACAAAGTAAATTAATTGTTGCAATCTCAGCCGTCCTGGGGGTTTATGGTGTGGGGACACAGGTTTAAGCACTACTGCTGCATCCTAGGAGACAAGACTCCTTTTGGTTACTCTTAGCTCCTAACTCTACTGCTGTGGTTTGACTGACCCAGGGAGAGACTGGGGATAGAAGATGACAGTCACTGTGGTTCTCCTCACCTCCCACCCCACAGCTCCCAGTGAGAGGAATATGTAATTATAAGCCAAGACTAATCTGGAGATAAGCCCATTGGCCTTTGTAGGTTGGGGTATCTGTAGAGAGATCTATTATAGGCAGATAGTGTATATATGTTCTAGGTAATTATATGGTCTCACATGGTTATGCAAAAACCTATGAGAGTACCAATCATAATGACACCCTGCTGATGCAAGCCAGTCTTGTTATCCCATATTATAGGACTGTGGCATGGAAAGACTAGGTATCTAGCACAGGGTCATCCAGTCCAGTACCAGGGCAGGCAGTAGAACTAGTTACTCAACCTCCAGACTAGTTTTCTAACTTCTGTCTTGTCCTTCCTATCCATCAATGTCTTTGCATGTGGCTGCATCCCAGTGCTCTATCTTATTTTCCATGATTGGTTACCTTGCACCTGGCTCAAGCAAGCATAAAATCTTGTGATCACATGTGCCATGACATTGAATTTCCAATTCCATCTTTATAAGAAAATTTTGAAACCTAAATCTGCAGCCCTTATTTGCACTCGGTAAAGAAAACGTGATCAGACATACTATTCTTACTATTCAACTTGATGCATCTACAATGTATTTTAATTCAAAACTGTCTAATCCAAAATATTTTATTTTAAGGGATACAAATATATGCCTTTCTGCCGAGTAATTGTTGCTTCAGTGGGTAATAGGAAGCCCACAAATGTATGTTTGGCTTCTCAGCATGACCTATTGTGGCTCACAGCCATCTGTGTTTACAGTAAGAGATCGCCCACATGCATTAGTCTGTAAACAGTATCAAAACCCAAAGCTTTTATTTTTTTCTCTTTCACTCCTCATCTATTACAGTCTCAGGGTGTCTCCATCTATGTATAAGTGTCTGCACAGGTGGGGGTTTTTTGAGGTCTAAGCAATCTAACAGCTCTCTGAGCTAGTGCTTCAGAGATGCCTTTACATTATTGGTAGTTGAAAAGATTATTAGGTTATTGTTGTCAGTAGTACGGGAACATTTATTAGCTGCCTCAAACCCTTCTTGGTCCTCTAAAAGTGGTTGCATTTTCAGATAACCAGTGGATATTTAATAACCAGTCAAAATGTAAATGAGAAAAAGCAAACCCATTAATTTCCCCAGTGTGTGGGAGATGTTGGGAGCACCTCGGTTTGGCATTTGAGAACTCTCCATTTCTCCATGTTAGCTGACTTCAGACTGTCAGCAGACTGTCTTTCTGACCAGCACTGGAGCCAGGAATAGCCACAAAAATTATTTTGCAACCCAGTTTTGGTTCTGCTAGACTAGATACATATTTGTGAATGTGAGACTTAAAGACTTAAAAAAGGTATCCTATAAATGTCATTGGCAAAGAATGAAATTCAGATCAAATTAGGACTTAATTTTTTTTACAAGATGTTATTAAAAGAGTGCACTTGTATTTCAGGTAACAAACAGGAACATATTTGTGGAACATGTAAAGCACAGCTATTCTTACCACTTTATGATCTCCAGGACAAAGAAATCCATGTGTGCACATCTCTGTTCATAAAATACATGGTGCTCGCATCTAATGAAGGTAAACTGGCTCAACATGGAAGGAAGTTCCATGGTTGTTGCAAAGATGAAGAAATCCCAGCATACCCTTGCATCATAGAATCAAAGGCTGCTTGCAGCTTCTGAAGCAGCCTTGCACTCCTAGTCACTGCACAACCACTCCCCCTGCCAGAAGGGCGAGAATGTGAATTGCTGCTGCCATGGAAGAAACCCCGGCATTTGGTGCCAAGGAGCCTGAATGAAACACAGCTCTGTGACAAGTGTTTGGAAATGCATGCCATGCATGCTATGCACGCTAGCACGGGGACCACTGAACTGATTGCTGTCAGCCCTTCTTTTCCCTTTTTTTATGATGTCTTTCATGACCTCTGGACATTGACTGATCTGATTCACAAGATCAAGGATCTGGACAGCACTTGGAGTCTGTTGCCTGCTTTGCCACATGCTTCCTGTGTGACTTCCTTAAACTGATAACAACGTAACTGTAACCACTCTGCTTAAGCCTTAACTATTTCTTGTCCCCTGAGTGTATTGAGAATAAAGCTTTATGAACCTTGTGAAATATGAGAAATACTTAGAAATTACCTAAAGCACTTGGTTAAATAATGCAAATATGCCATAACTTTTGGGCAGATACAAGGGCACAGGATAGACAGACAGACATGATAGATAGAAGGACACATCAGACACACTAATGTAAGCAAATTATGGTAAAGAAATTATAACAATTTACAACATTTTAGGTAACCATGACTTGTGCAATGGAGAATGTGAAGTTGCTTATCCTACTGACCTTTAAAGGAAAATTGCCTTGCAGTTTTCACAAGTGAGAGTATTCAGGTGGGTAGTCCTCTATAGTTGCTAACTCACTGTGCATTCACATCTCATGGTATCTTGTTCATGCACCTAGATTCTGAGAACGGAGTTGGTGCTTCACGTGCTGGAGCTGAAAAGGCCCAACCTGGTTCAGTTGCATGATGCTGAAGTGTTTCTCTGAGTGCGCACACTGAAGAAGTGATTAATTTTAAAAATCCAAAACTAAAATCAGGGCTTCTAAAAGTGGGAAATGAGACTGGAACAAAAACAAAACTGGAAAATATTCTAAACTTGACCTTCTTAAAACTTTTGAGAGCAGGAAGTGAAATAAAAAGCGAAATTGTTTCTTCTTATTAATGATTATTATGTTCTTCAGTAAAATAATTGTAAAGCATTTTTAGCTAATCACTGTAAAAGCTAGAAACAGGCAAAACATTATCTTGTCTACTCACTAGTTACATTCTGGTGCATCATAAAAAACCAAATGTGATCTATCCTCTTAGAAAATGTCCTTGTTCAACTCAAATAGTTTTGTCTGCTTATATGGAAACTATTATGAAAATATTATGAAAATTCTGAGCTGCCTCTTGAACAATATGAGCCTTAGTTTTCTTACAAAAGATCTGTTCACTGCATATCTGCATAATACCAAATCACCTTGTCCCCCAAAGGATCTCATATCCTGGTATGACTTGGACAAGGACATAGTCATCAGGTTTTTTGTCAGAATACCTGTGTGCCCCAGCTCGTCTGTTTCTCAGATGAAAGCTTCTCCTCGTATCTTTCTGTAAATCAGACTCAGAGCATTCAGAAAACATTTTTGTCATAGCTTGTATACAGTCTAGCAATCCCTGAGTACATGCTCTTCAACATGTTTGGTATTTTGCTTGTGCACAAACAGAAATTTTCTTTTGGTTCCATGTGGCCAGTAAAAGAAGTTATTATTCAGGAATTAGCTACCCTTTATTTGATGTTTTGATGTCTCCTGGACTTGTGCCACACAGTGCAAAGGATATTAATCAAGCCAGAATTACTTGAGAGAATTTCTCTTCATTGCAAACAGAAGCATCCATCTGAATTCCATCCATCCAGCAGAATTTTCACTGGTTTTATGAGTGGATCAATTCAAGGCAAATGCACACCCTTAATACACTGATTTCCCCATCAGAGTCTGCCAGTGGCCTGTAGTCAGCATAAGGCTAAAACAAATGTTTTCATAAAGAGCATAGCTGCAGGAGAGCTTTCTACAGGATGCATTACCTCATTTCTCTAGGAAGCCCAAAATTATCTACAAAAAGACTGTAAGTTCACCAGATGCTTTTTCTGCATAGTCCTCCACAAATCCACTGATCCTCAGATCGCTTTTTGAAGTAGTTGTCTTTGTTTCTTGGTTCTTTCAGATGGTCTGCCAAACCATTGGCCAAGTGAGCTGCTAGAAAGTACTATGTGAAGATTTTGATACATAATATGTACTTTTAACTCTTAACGGAGGTTGAACATTTGAAAACTGGTGCATGTCAATCTGGCATGGAAGCATATTAGCTTGGGCACAGCATCATAGTAACATGCCTACTGGGCTTTTGATTAAGAGCTAGATCAGATACAACTGGATAAAGTGTGCACAAGGCAAGCTTGGGTTTATCTGTAACTGCTCATGCTCTAAATCTGTTTATTAAATTTGAACTGATAAAGCAAATAGAAGCATTTTAAAGAAATTGGTTATCTAAGTCTTGCATTTTTAGGACTTCTTAAATAGCAGGTGGCTTGAATGAACTAATTAAATCATCAATAGAGTTAAAATTCAAAGTAAACTCTAGAAACAGTATTTGAAACCTACAGTACTTGCATTCATTAAGTTCTTAGTGAACTCTTAGTATAAGATTCCAACATCTCACATTATTCTTAACACGTGTCATTCTCTCCATTGGCTAATGTGGAATTTTGGAGCCAGAAGGGTTGTATTCAAGCTTCAAGAGCTCTTACTTATATACTGGCCAAATGCCATGATGTACTGAGCAAGGTTTATGTCCCTAGATGAGACATCTTTTTTCAGATAAATTTATGCATTTAGCTGCAAAGCACAGAGACAGTCCCTACTGAATCTGCAGCAAAATCTCTTCACTGAACAGAGAGACTCAGACCTGCCATAACAGTAGGAACTTTTGAACGTGGCAGCCTAGATGACAAGAGGAAGGAAGTACACGAAGGTCTTTGTTTTTTAGAAGAAGTACCTTTACTATGGATATTATATCAATTAAGAGGAGTTAAAATACACGTAAATAAATAGATAAAAATATGTATTTTCCTACAGTGTGAAGGGAAGGCCTTTGGGTACAATTTAGCAGTTATAAATTGCTGTCCTATCATTAAGTGATAGGATCCTCACTCAGAGATACAATCCCTGTTTTTTTGTGGGAACAAGAACATTGTTATGTATACATGACATTTTGGGTTTGGTTTGGGGGATTTTTTTTGGTGGGAGGGAGGAAGGGGTTGCATTCAGGCATTTTCATTCCCTGATGATTTGGACACATAACAACCATCTGTTCAGATGGTTCAATCCAGAACATGTTGTTTTCAGAGCAATGAAAGAATAACAACATGAATAGACAAAAGATGTAACATATTTTCTGGCAAATGCAACTTTGAAAACTTTTAGTAGTAAGGCAGAGAAAATTTCTGTAAGATGAAGTTAGACCTTATTCCTTTGCTTTTTCTGGTACAAATAGTACAGTATGTGAAGAAAAAGCACATAGAAAGGATTCGGCTACATAAATAATATCATTTCAAAGGTGCCATTGGCTCTAGTTACTAGGGGATTTACAGGCAAACTGTTCTATTTCTTGAACCTAATAAAAGTACCACATGACAAAACACAGTTTAGACTGTTAATAGGACCAAAGGTTTCAAAGGGGAAAAAGAGCCAATTAAAAATTAACCCTATTAAACGGCAGCAATGTTCAAACATCCTCAAGGGTTTATTTAACAAGACATTCTGCAAGAAGAGGTTATCAGTCATTCACAATATACCATGCAAACATCAAGCATCATGCTACTATCAGAGGGACTGATGACACATTAATGTATTTTATTTTTTAAACAAATAGCGTAACTTAGTGTGGCTTTTTATATCTTAAAAAAAAAAAAAGGAGGGTTAGATGAGAACAGTTGCAGAGGTTGTTTCTGACCTTTATTACTCTATAATTCTCTGAAACATACCCTTTGAGAAGAGGCTGGGAGAAGGAATATTGAAATAATTCCAATGAAAATAAATAAGATGAAATGTAATGATAAACAGGAAGAAGCTTAGAGATAAGACTGGGAGAAGTACAGAGAATATCTTGCTGAAATAGCAGGAAACTGTTTAGCTGTAAAAGAGAGGAGAGAAGGGAAGAAAACTGCAAAGAGATGAGACATAGCATACCAAGATAAATAAATGTACCATCTGCTGTAGGAGAGGAAAGGGTTAATCATCCAGCCTGGTGCAAGGTGTTTTAGGTGTGGTCCCTTAAGCCCCTACTGGAAAATGTCCTTGGTCGGATGAATGAGCAGAGAAGGAGATAAACAGAAAGAAAAAAAGAGATTTTTTCCATTTTTTTTTTGAGGGGGAAAATGAAATGGAATGGCATGGCATGGAATGTATTGGAATGGAATGCCATGGCATGGAATGTATTGGAATGGAATGGAATGGCATGGAATGGCATGGCATGGCATGGCATGGAGTGGAATGGAATGGAATGGCATGGCATGGCATGGAATGTATTGGAATGGAATGGAACAGCATGGAATGGCATGGCATGGCATGGCATGGCATGGCATGGAATGGAGAGTGGGGTGGGATGGAATATGCATGTTGAGAAGAGAGAATGCTGATCAGTAAAGATATCAGGAGAAGTTTAGGTGATGGGATGCTTACCTGTGCTTCCAAATGTAATGAAGTATCAGGTAGGTCTTTGGCTTTGTTGTCTAGAGTCACAGAAAATGGGGTAACTTTTAAACCTCCTAAGAGATAATAAATGTTGTGGTGTTTTCTTCTTGGTTTTTTTTTGTTTGTTTGGTTTGGTTTGGTTTTTTTATTACTGTTCTTTACTCTGCATGGCTTACTGATTTTTGGATGTACCATCCTATTGAGTCTGACTCAATACTCTGATGTTTTGCTTGGAGGTCTCTACTTAACATGGTGTCTTAAGCGTTCTCTGTTAAGGCACGTGTATAATGCAGTATAAGCAACCTGCTGCAACCTTGAGCCTGGCTGTACTTTCAGCAGTGGGTGGATCAGTTTACCTCCTGAGGTCACTTCAGACGTGAAGTATTCTGTGACTTACCATATTACACTGTTGTGAAAAGTTGTTCACTGGCTGTGGATGCATCCAAATTAAATTGTGTCAGCCTAAGAATAGCTTGACTCCACCTGGACCAGGAAAGATGTGGTATGTAAGTGTTGGGGGCTATGCCTGTTTCCAGGGCTAAAAAATTTAACTAGTCATACTGAGCGACATCTTTCAGGGTTCTCCCTTAAGAAGGTGATAAGGGGATACACAAAATAATCCAAATATAGCCCATAAGTTAGAGGTGGCACCTGCAGAAGTGTTGCTAGCAACTAGCATGCAAATAATGTCTGTGTAGATACATTGATAAGAGCACTGAAAAGCTGACTTTCAGCTAGGCGCATTAATTGCGTTATGCTTTCACCAAGGATCACTTACACAACCTGTCTTAGGTACACAGAAACAAGTCACATGGTAACTGAGGTGAACCACCGTACCTTGTCCAAAGTTCATTGTTGTCCTTTCCCTGGCTTTGGGAAAGAGGCTGTGCTTCCCTAAGTAGAGAAAGCTGTCTTATATATTGTTTAAGACCCTGTTCATGCTGAAACATCTGGGAACTGCCCAATCGCCCCTCTTCTAGTCTCAGCCACATAAACTAGCAGTTCTATATGTTTTTTCACCACTACAATATTTGCTACTTGCTAGTATGGTGAGTGAAGGGAAATATGGCTGTCCGACTGAAAGAACTGGTGGCTCTGCTTCAAGATGGCTACCACTTCTAAGTACGGAAACATGATCTGAGAGTTTGAAACCACTGCGGCTCTCTAAAAGTACCCAACAGAAGGTGAAAGCTTAAGTATTTAAATAAAAATACTGCATCGATATATTTGTCAAAGAAATAATGTTCCAAATACAGTTCTTGAGAGGTCATACAGGATTTAGATGAAGCAGCTTATTGAGGGTAGAAAACGTTCACTCCTAACTGTAACAGTCCAGCACTTTAAGCTTTATTTGATGTCTGTATCTGTAGACTGCAGTGTGTAAATACTCTATGCCATAGCACTGCCTCCATGCATGTCAAGCGGTGTATTGGAGGTGCTGCTTTCTTTTATGTCTTTCAGGAAAAAGTGTATGTTGGTGTGCTTGGTTCAGTTCCTTATGCCCTTTTTTGGGGGCCTGAGACCACAGAATGTATTTTGAGGACGCTAACATTCCTTTTTTTTTGTGATTTTAACTGTTGCATTTACTTGACTAGGCGGGCTGCTCTACATCTTGATAAGCTGGGTGCTGGGACTGAGAGTTAATATTCCTGAGACAGACTAAGGTAAAACCCGAGACTACTGGTTGCAGGGCTGGAGCGTGGCAAAGGACTCTGTGTGCGTGTGTGTGTGTGTGCACAAAGAGGGCAGTTAACAAGAAAACAATCTTATAATCAATCGTAGCCTTCTCGTATAACTACATGTATGCATCAATGCACTCTCATGTGTTTTAACCCTAAAGGGGTTACTGCTGTTGCTATAGTAATCTCTGAAATACTGTTTGTGAGCCACAGACTAGCTCAGCTTGTGGGAAGAAACAATATTTTGATACTGGTCCCTGTCAGGAAGAGGCATTGCTTCATCTTAATTGGCAAAATTAGTGCTGGCTAAAAAAAATTAATTTCCTAGACGTTACGGCATGACTGTTATACCCCATAAGGAAATACACCCTCATCAATTTTTCTGTCTTGGCTGTTACATCTTGCTTTTGTTATAGTTTTTTTATGAATTAGTATCTCTGCTAAGTTACAGCAATTTTTTTTTTTTTTTTTGGCTCAGCTGGCTTCTAACTCAGTGCAACAGTAAGAAATCTCAGTCTCTTGATCTTGAAAGCTGTTCCTCAAACATGGTGATTCTTAGTCTCCCAGCAAATCTTTCACAGCATATTTATGTGGGTAGATTCACAGGCAGCTTGTACTGCTCAGAGTACTCATTGTTCTAATAGGTAGTTTATGAAACAGTACTTCGGGAACTAGGTGGGACTTGGTTTCTGTCTTGCTCGCTTGTCCTACCTGCATCAGGGAATCTGCTAATTGTTTTATGATTGTTATCTACAGTTCTTCTGTTTGGGTGAGTCTGAGACAGTCTAACCCTACTGGAAAGTAGCTGCAGGAGTGCTAAGACAACTTCCTAGGTTTCTTTTATTCTATTCTCAAGGACTATTTTCTAGTCCTCAAGAAAACTAGATCAGTAACAAGTGTTTATACAGAAGTTGATTTTATTCTTCTGTATTATTTGATCATGAGAGGCAGAATAGGAGGTTTTGTCCTTGTCAGATCCATAAGCGATTACAGAAGCTCAAAAAAAATATTTATTTTTCCTCATTGTTCCATGAATTGTTAAAATGAGGTAAATTTCCCGTGAATAGCTATATTGCAGAAGGAAACACTAGCAGAGGTATCAAATATCCAGGGAGGGTTAACATAGCAGTGTGCAGGTGATGGCTCTGGAGATGGGGGAAAATGTAGGAAAGCTTTCCCCACATGGGAATTCTGTATACCTATGCCAGCCAGAGGGGAACGGCCTCTCAAGGTCTTGCCGCCTCTGTCAGATCTCAGCAATATCCTTTCAACATGTCCAGTGGAATGCTCTCTGAATGCTCTCTGAAGTAATCAGCTCATAATCTTCCTAATTCTTGCTGCAAAGGTACCTACATTCAAAAGGATAGAAACTAGAGCTGGCTGGGAACTGCAGCGGGCTTCTCTTCTCAGAGGATTAAGACCTATTAATTCTTGTCCATATTCCTTCAGAAGTTGTGTTTTTTGTTTTGTTAAGTTTTTTTACAGATGGAAAACTGTAAGAGGAAGAGGAATTTGCAAGGCTTTTCTTTAATGCTTAAATTTCAAGGGAGAAGAGGAAGAATGATTAAACTGATTAAAGCCAGTGGAGGTGGTGGTGTGGCTTTGAGATGCCCTTTTGACTACTATTACAAGAACTTAAATAGGAGTATGCCCTGCGGCAGCCTGTCAAAGACCAAGCAAAACTCAGTAATGCCTCTGCCATTCACAGGGCCTGTACTCAGACTTCAGTAGCAATTTTCATGCCTTAGCTCCCTAGGTCAGGAGTGATACGATGTAGTTATCTCTACCCTGATTATTTTAGCATGCATCTTTGTTCTGCACAGAGAAGTCACTGACAGACATAGCCTTAAATCTGCCCAAAAGAGTATACATGAACTGAAGGACTTGATGGGGAGGAAAGAGTACAACAATAAAAATGAAACCTATCAAGAGCTAATCATGACAAAGTGGTGTTGAACTAGACCTTGGTCTTGAATTTGCTGAGTATATTAATGGAACCTCTGACTCATGCAGTTATGTCTCCTACGCATAGAGTAACTACTCATGACTACAAACTCTGCACATTGGTGTGATTTCACCAATGTAACTCTAAAAGCACTAGTGCTATACTCTATTAACAGTTTTTACAAGATAGTAAGGGATCAGGCTAAGTTTTTATTTTCTGTAGCTAGAACTGGCAGTGCGTAACTGCCTAGGTGTGTGGCTCCTACAGAACGGTGTAACTGGTTACCATCTTTAAGGACCATGTTTCTAGAACCTGGAGACCTTATGTGTTAGCTATCCTACTCACATATTATGTACCCTATAGTATTCTGTTACAGAACAATACTGTTTAAACACTGTTTTTTGAAATGGAGGTAGTCTGCTGCTCTAAACCAAAGGACATCTCAAAGGGATTGCCTTTGGAGCTGAAAAACAGAATGGGAGTCATGTCTTCAACAGAGGATGATAACTTGTCTAATTCTCATGAACAGTGTAAAATTCTGATGTAATGGTAACCTGAGTTTCAGGTGCAGCTGTGTGGGCAGAAATGACTGTGCTGTGAGTCAAATACAAAGCATGTGTGGGCCTGTCTACTGCATTTTCACTACTGGTACGTTTCATCTGCTTCAGATCAGTCCTGGAGAAGTATATTAATGTCACTGGAGTATCTTCCAACAAGTTGCCAGTGAAGAAACATACTCAAGTGCAATAGGAATATGGGAGAACAGTGTGTCTGTGGCACCTTAACTGAGAAGAGTGCAATCTTGCAGGACAGATGAACGTATTCAAGCTGGGTTCCCCTCCCCCTTTTACTTAGCTCGGCTGGGTAAAAATAGCAGGGCGGATACAGCAGTACAGTCTGTGTAAGACTAATGGGGACACTTAAGTTGCTAGCCTACACTGAAAGCCTGTCCTTCTGCCTCTTCTTAGACTACAGGACCTTGCTTATGTCTAGACTGTAATCCCAAATCTTGCAAAAAGCCCTCGGACTGTATCTACCTCCCAGGTAGCTAAATGTTCATTTCTCTTTCTCGCTTCATCTGTCCCTGGTTCTAATCAAAGCTAGTATATCAAAACTGGATGTATTTTTTAACAGGGTCTGTGACAGAGAAGTAACTTGTAGGAAGTGGAGGTGGCTGTCATGCTACCTAGTTTTTAGTAGAATTTGACCTCAGCTGGCAGAGTAGGGAAAAGTGGAAACTGGTAGATTTTTAGCACAGAGCATTATGATACTGCGAACTAACAACAGGGTGAGGCAGCGTGGGGGAATTTTACAGTCCTTATTGGAGACATCGCTGCTTTGCAAACTTCCTTCTCAACCGTCTCAAGTCAGCACGGCGATGAAGCAGCTCTTCCACAGAGCCCGGCCACAGGGTGCTGAAGGATGCTAGGCGCACGTTTCTCCTTGACTTCAGCTGGTGAATACCCAGAGCAGCCTGACAGCAACGGACTCATCGGGTGGCCCGCTTACACGCGGTGCCAAGATCCCTGCAGACAAGCTCCAAAGCAAACTGGAGCCCGGACGCCCACCACACAGAAACACCAACCTGGCAGCGCCGCTTCAGGTGTACTGGGCACTGTCCAGGTGACTGCGGGGACTGCCGGGACACCGAGGGACGGAAGGGATGACCGAAGGAAGCTTCACTGCTCTCTGGGCCAGCGGGGCTGGCGACAGTGGTGCAGGGTGGCTGTACAGCGGGGCGGCCGGCAGGAGCAGGGCCTCACAGAGGAAGGAGGCCTCGGCAGGCGTTTGGGACGACGCTCCGCTTGCCCCAAAGGCCGAGCCGACCAACCTCATTCTCTGACCGCTCCGAGGGCCCGGGACGCTGCCGGGGCACTTCTCTGCCGCCCCGGCCCTGAGGCAGCCTTGGCAGGCGGCCCGGGGCGCCGCGGCCGGGCGGTGAGGGCCAAGGGGCTGCCGGGGCGCCGGGACGGCGACTGGGCGCGACTGGCGGGGGCGAGGCCTGCGATGCAAACGAGGGGGCGCGGCCACTGGAGTTGTGGGGCGGCCGGGCCGGGGCGGGGAGGAGGCGGCGGCGGGGCCGAGCGGGGGCGGCCGGGAAGTGCGGGGGGCGGGGACCGCTGCCGGGCGGTGAGGAGCGGGAC
>VFFE01007235.1:2588294-2657419 GCA_008921705.1 Burhinus oedicnemus | reverse complement strand
GAGCCGGCCCGGCCCCAGCTCGAGGCGAGGAGCCGCCGGGAGTTGGGCAAAGTTGTCCTGGCGGCGGGGCCGCGGGCAGCCCCTTCCCGCACCGCTCGCCTTTGTTTTCAATTTTATCTTTCTCTTTAAAAAAGAATCAAAACAACAAAACAACTAACACAGCACCGCGTCAGAGCTTGCGCTGCTCCGTGCGAGTTTGCTGCGCCGCCTGCCCGGTGCGCGTCTCTGCCGGCGGCGGGCGGGAGGCGCGACCCCCGCGCATCCCCGGGGCGGACAGGTGTGCGGGCAGAAGCGCGGCAGCCCCCCGCCTCCCCCGCAGCGGCGCCGGGCTCTGCCGCCGGGCAGAGGCGGGTGGCCGGGAAAGCGCTTAGCGGCCCGGGAGGGTGCGGTTCCAGGCTGGCAGGCCCCGTGTGCGTGGGGTCTTCCACCGGCGGGCTGGGCAGGGGTTGTGGCGGGGAAGTGAAGTCAGGCAGAGCTGTCGTTGGTGTCAGGCGCGTTACCCACAGGCTGGAGTTTGTCGTTTCCCCGTTGTTTTGTTAAATGTGCCTTGAACAGCTCGAACGCGAATCCCTGGAAGCGATCACCTGAGCTTTTTAGACTTTCTTTGTGTCGTCTCGGTCCACAAAATATGCGGTGGCAGAGTGGTTGGTCACGCCGCTCGCAAGGTCGGTGGTAGCAAGGGATCTCCTGGGCGAGCTTTTGGGAAGGGTGCTGCGAAACCGAGGGGGCTTTGGCTGGAGGGTGCTCTCAAACGCTGCAGGCGGCAGTCCTGGCCGTGCACATGTGGGAATATTGACTTGGTTTCTGACTGTACAGTCTAAAAGGAACGATTTTAGCATTGCGTACGTTCAGAAGCTTCTTCAGAAAGATCTGTAAGGCATTCCTCTGGCTGAACTTTGCTGAAGAAAACTTATGAATCACATGATTATGTAATAGTTGTCGTGTTGTGGTTTGGTTTTTGTTTTTTTTTTAAAAAAAACAAAACCTTGTTAGGGTGAATTTTGAAAACAGGCATGTAACCAGTGTGCCGTTTCTGAGGTGAGGCAGTGTTTCATACAGCAGGGCAACTGGCAAATGTATGTGTAGGACTTGGTACGCTGTGTAGTTGGGTTAAATCCTCATGTTTTTGTATTTGGCAGTTGCAGAAGCCATTCTTGGAAGAGATGATAAAACCCAGCCTGTTCTTTTTCTCCATTGGAGTGTGGGGATATATACTATTTCAGAGTGTGCTATAAAAATTGCTTCTTCCTAAGGTTATAGTGTGGAGACATAATGCGAAGAGGATGTGAAATGCTTAAATCTTATTGTATGCAGGAGTGAATCACTGCAAAATCATAGAGTGATCTTTGTGGAGCTGATTTTTGTTTCCAAAGTAAGGAGAAGGAGTAGTACCAGTGAGAACAACTCGTTAACAAACTCTCTTGCTGCTCTCAGTAAGCAAGTAGCTGGAATTCACAATCGTTAAAACAGGTATTTAGCAACTTAGTTACAGCCCAGCTGCCCTGTGTGAAAAACGGGGAAGAGTATTCTTCGCTGAGTTTGCTGTTAGATGTCAATACTTTGGGAGGAAAAGATGCTGCCATACAAGCAGTGGAAAAGTAGGCATAAAAGCACTTGGAAAAGGCTTTATTTGAGCAATAGTATGCAAAAAGTGAAAAACTTTCTCCAGATGAGCTTGGAAGACCTCATGCTCTTTGCAGAGATTTGTGCTTGATTCTCTGGAATCTGAAGCAGATCAGAGTTAGTAATGGAGCGAGTGCTTGAATTTTTCCTGGTGAGATCCCAGAGTTCACGAAGGGAGGACAGAGCGTGGCTTGATCTTGGGCTAAGTCACTGCCTCTGTAACAGAATTTGTCTAGACCACTGTAGGCTGCCTTTGCCTACAGCTTCACCACAGTCTCCTTGCTAATGAGCTAGATGTGATTTCAGCACTTCATGCATGAGACACTTGTTTTTAAGTGTCTTAGCTTTTTTTTTTTTAAAGTGTTTGCAATGGTTATGATGTTGGGAAACTGAAGTTGGGGAATGTTACTATTAGCTTTGCTCTTAAGAGCTCCCTGCATCTAAATAATACTATTTACGTGGAACATGGCAGATGGGAACTCTGCTTCCTGATTTAAGTGCACATGCTTGGTACTATATGAGCATAGCTTTTCGCGTAGAATTGTGCTTTGCGGGGACTTGTGAATATTTATTAATCTCCAGAGCTTTGAAGAAGGATATGTTAAGCTAACTTTGAAGCTGTTTCCTACCTAACAGGACATTGACCAGCAAGAGCCTTTCTTCTAAAGTCCAAGCTTAAGTGTTAGCAGGTAGCTGCCCCCTGCTGTAGTCTCTGATCAGTAAAAGTTGTTTTTCCATATGCTTGTTGCAGCTCAAGGAAGTGCCAAATACCGTGTTTATCGATATTTAATTTTTTTGCCGATTTATGCCTCATTGTCCTGCAGTTGTAGCTTTCCAGTGGGCATGGCGAGGAAGTGGTATGAAGTGTAAATAAGTCTTTGCGTTTTTTTCCCCCCCCCAGCTAATGCAAGTGTAGTAGTCTGTGGTGTTTTTTTTTTTTTTTTTTTTTTTTTTTTTTTTTTTAAAGCCACCAACAGGAATTGGAGATCTAAGCCTAAGCAGCTGTGTTAATGAGGTAGTGTTATAGGTATGCTCATCTGAGGAAAAAAAATGGTTAAACTTGGTATTTTCCTGGGCAGTGTTGCTTCCTGGGTGTTAAGAGTGCCTATGGTCATCCTCTACTAGGAAGCAGTTTCCTAGATGCTATGTGATGAGAGTGGAAGTGCGCACCTGTGGTGTGCCCAGTTGGGAACTCACAATGTGGTTTGCCATTGGCACTTATGATGCTGAATTCACCTACTAAAAGTACTCGTACTAGTATTTTTTTGGAACAATTTGCAAATCTGGGACAGATATGCTTAATTTTAAGGGCAAAATAGCACTCCCAGCCACTGCAGAGTCTTCAAGCAAAACTTTAAGCCTTCTCCCCCCCCCGCCCCCCACTGTCTGAAGATTACTTAAAATAGTGGGCCAGATCTGCTTCCCATTAAGTTCACTCTGTGCTGCCCTGGTTTTTCAAAGTCTTAAAGCCAGCTTAATTGGTTACTTGGGGATTCCCTATCCATTAAAAAAAACCCCACCAAACCCAACCTTGGCATTTGTGCATGTGAGGGTTGTGGCCAGACAGAAAGGATCATGATCAAGAAGTATCTAGATGCTAAAAAAATGCCTTGTTTGGCCACAGTCACCCAGACTGTGGATTATACAAAGATCTGAAAGTGATTTGGTGCCCTTGCTGAGGTTAACTCTAAGGCTTGTATTAAGGACAGTTTGGCCAATTCAGGTAATCTGTGCCTCAGCTCTAAACTAAGCAATTAAGGAAAATTTAGGTAATGAAGGTCTGATGATGCGTGCTGTACTCTCTTGAACTGCCCGAGCAGGGACAAACACCGTATAGGCTGACTTTATCAGCTTGGACAGTTTATCTTCTGAGCTAATTTCAAAATGAAACCAGCATCGTCTTTAACTCGAAAGCTGTTTAGTACTGGTCAGTACTCTGTTGAAGTACTCAAGCTTTTTTGAACTCTACTGTGCTTATGATCAAAGAACTTGCTAGTGATATACTTCTTTCCACCAGTAGCTTAATATAATAACGTACTATAGAATAACTGGTAGGACCATGCAGCACTGGTTGTTCTCCCTCTTATGTTTATGCTGAGGACTCTTCACCAGTCTTGTTTGGTAATTCCAGCCTGGAATAAGAGTCTCGGTGGTGAGAAAGAGTGGTAGCTGCACTCCCCCAGAGACTTTGAGAAGCTGGAAACAAGCCACTGTGGCACCTCTTTCACCTTAAAAAGTGAAGAATATGTTGGGAATATGGAGTTGGGAAGGGGTAGAGGAGGCACTTCCTCTCATGAAGGATGACTGTTTTTAAAGCATCCTAATCTGACTTGTATGGTTTCGTCTCTTTGAGAAGTAGATCTTGCTTGACTGAAGAACATAAAATTTGAACTCAAACTTTTGTCAGCTTAGTCCAAAGGCTTGTGCTTTGGCACATAGTTCATCTGTTTTTCCTGTTTTGGCCTCTCTTACTGTCAGAGCACACCTATGTCTTAAAATGAGGGCCAAGTTATTCCACCAGCACAGATAAGAAAAGGACCACAGGAAAACCAAGCATGACTAGTAATTTGTTCTTTATTAAATAAAATTAGGTTGCTGTCTCTGCTTCCGAGGTTCTGAAGTTCTTTATTTCAAATAAAACTTTGTTTTACCCATGGGTGTACTTGTTGAGAGGTTTTATTTTTCCTTGTGAGCACTTATTCAAAGTAAGGATGTGTACTCCGATTTTTATACTACCTATATTGTTCCACGGTGGCTAATATTTTATTGTTCACACTTTCCCACTTCTTGTTTGGCTTCCTTGAGCTTGCTTCATTCATCTGTTTGAAAGCCTTGGTTGACTCTGACCAAATTTGAAACCTGGGTAGATAAAAAAAGTGTGGCTTAAGTCTTTATTGGTTTCTTGGAGAGGGGGGAAAAAAGTGTACATAATGTGTTCCAATTAAACTTTTATATTTAATGTTCACTTTGGTTAATCAGTGTGTTGTTCATCCTCAGAGTGAGGGATAAAGGATACAGGGGATACGGGAAAAGGTGGGGTTACTGTGGAAAGCACCAGGTGCCTCTTAGGGAGATAGAGCTGACAGATAAACTTCTGTGAGAGCTGAGTACCTATGAAGTGAATTTGTTTGCCTGTTGTAATTTGCCTTTACTTCTCTTTTCTGTGGTTTTTTGTTTGTTTGTTTTTGGGGGGGTGGTGGAGTACTGATATTTATTGTGTATATAGGGATGGAGAAAAAGTAGAACAAAAATGAAGAGTCTGTTTTTTTTCTTAAGGTTTTGGTTTTTCTTTGTATATTGAACTGCTGCTTTTCTGTTGTGGAAAGCAGCATCTGATATCTTTTAATGAAGCCTTTACTGTGAGCAGTGGAAGTTCCTGTCCTTATGGGTATAGCTGTCTTGGTAATTGTAGCTAAAAGCTTGCGATCCACGACATGGAAAGACAGTTCTGCTTCATACATAAACTTAAAGGGGGATAGATTGCTTCTTGTAGTTCCAGTAAATCTGTGTGAAAATGACGACTTTGTGGAAGCATGCTTGCTTCTGCAAATGTATGTTCTTCCTTTGACATTTTGGTGTGAGTATGCTTGGGAAAACCTCTGGACCTGATGGGCTTGTTGGAACTGCTGGAAGTGAATGACTTGGCTTGGCTAAAGGTTCTTGTTGGGCCCCTTTCTTGGCAAAGAGGTTGTGTGTTGAAAGAGAAAAGGAACTTAATTGCTTCTTGGCAGACCATGCGTTACATAGCAGCATGGACCAGGATGACTCAGCATATGAGTAGGTGATAAGCGTGTATGATCTTATGCCTCCTGTCTTGTTAAGTAACTCTCCTATAGCTTACCTAACCAAAAGGACTTGCAATAGCAAGGAAAGTTTCAAATAAGTAATAGGGCTTTCTTTTCCTGTGCAGCACCAGCAGAGAAGGTGGAGGTAAGGTCATAGTTGCTGGCATCAGGCTGACAGGAACACAGCCTGGCAGACCACATCCATCTGGCGGCCAGTGATTTTCACACATGCTGTTTCTTCTGGATTAACAGAAACAATATTATACTTGAGGGAGCAGAAATGGTGGACCACTGTTCTCATTTTGAAAAGGGAGTGAAGTCTTGCAACCAAAGACCTGAGAATTGGCTTTCAGAGGTGGATCTGTGCTGCTGTTGATGTGTGTTCTGGCTAGAGCCTGGACATGTCCTTGTACCTTAGGTGGTCAGGTGTCTGCTTAGATGGTGAGAAATACGAGAATTTCTGTGTAAGTGCTAAAAATTCCTGCTTTTCTAAGCCCTCTCAGGTTCAAAAAACATTTCAGCTAAGTCAACAGTAAGTAAATGTCACAGACCTGTGGACTTTAGGCCCAAACATCGGGTGCTAAAAGCAAGATTTTCTTATAAAGCAAGTGAAGACTTGCCTGTTGTCTTATTCTGGAGTAAGGAAGCAGCGCTGTTACCACATAGTAAGGCAACATAATCTAATACCTCAGATCTTAGTAGCAGCGATATTTTTTTTTATTACGATGTGATAAGCGTATCGTGTTTTTATTCCACTTCTCATATGCGTTCACTGTGTGATAGAGTAGTAAATAAACCTTGCAAGCCAGTGTTTGGGTGTGCAGCACTGCTTTGATTTCTTGTCCCCAGGAGCCAGCATCACGCGTGCTCTCGCTCTCCAGCAATCCTCTTACTGGAGGATGTACAAGGACAGTCTGTCATCAAAACAGAGAGGAGGTTTGGAGGAAGCCTGTTTCTGAAGACAGTAATTTCTGTGTCTGGCAACTATTGGCAGTACTGGTTGTTCTAAGAAGTGTAGTGGTTAGTAGGTGAGTAGTAATATTTGGCTGTACCTAGTAGTAAGTGGCCAGAAGAAAGAAGAAATACTCCTATTAGCTTTAGTTGGGAAAAGTGTGATTATAAAGGTAGAATACATCACACTGGCTTTTATTTTCACCAAGAAATAATGGACTAGGAAGATGATGTTTTATGTGGCTTCTTTCCCTTAGGACTGATGCCCAATCCAGTGGGGCAGCTAGCTAAACTTGCTCTTGATGTCATGTTTGTGGTTTTTTTTTTCACTTTTCTGCAAACTTAGTATGCTTCCAGGGCTGCAGCAAATTACTCTTTTCATTTAATGTTTTCATTTCTTTAAAAGAAGTAGGAATAATAATTCACTTCAATAGCTACTCGTAAGGTCCTGTGGCAAAACCTGAGCTTGCCACTGAAAATACTGCGGAGACGTAGAATTAGCAGTTGTGGCTTTGGTAAAGAGGCTTTTAATATGAGGCAAGCTTAGGCAGATGTTTAGGGTTCTTATAGCTCACCTGGCTAGAAGATGCTGAAGAAACATGTCAAAAACTGAAGTATTCTACATTCTGTACAAAACTTTCCCGCTTTAATTTTGGGAGATAATAATTTGTCATGAAAAGTTACAAATAATGGCTTTAAAAAGAGTCATAGTACGTGATGTGAAGCTTTAAGTGCTTCTTGAGTTCTTTTTTAATAAACTGTTGCATAACTGAATACTTTATGAAGTACAGTTTGTTAGGGCATTCCCAGCAAGAAAAATATTTTGAAAAGTAATCCTATTAGCTGCGTTGAGGGAGAATAGGGGGTGGGGGTTGTTTGAGCCATTTTTATCTAATTATTGTATCCTTACATCTTTATCATGTATTAATCATGTTAATTACTATGTTCTTTATCAAGGGAAGTGTGTGAAAAGCATAGGAACTAAACTTTGGAGACAAAGCAGTCCAGCTAAATTTAAGTGTGTGACTTGGACCAGAGAAAGAACTTTAAGGTAAGACTCACTGGCTTAGACGTAGTATTAAGGAATACCTAAATCTGTGCCTTGTCCAGATGGAGAATCTTAGCATGAAAAACATGTGCAACTCTGGAAAATCCAGTTAAACATATCTGCCTGTGTACTGCTACTTGACACCACTGAAGTAGCTGGCTCTGTTAAGCTGCGTTCTACTGAGCTTAAGCAAAGTCTCTTTAAAACCTTGGGAAAGAGAGATTCAGCAGCAGCTCGGTGTCTGTGTCTTTTAATGTAATTTGGATTAAAGAGCTATATATGGCTATAGCTCCCTCTATCAGTGGAAAATACGGGGTAGCTCATGGCCAGTGACTTCTACAAGATGGAATGGTTAGTCTGACACTTTGCCAAAGTGCTGCGACTTCTGCTAAATGTGAACTGTGTAAATTCAAGTCCTACTGAGTAAAAGGGGTGGCACAAGTTGCATAGTTGAGTTTCACAGTGAACATATTTCTCGGTAAGTGAACACCAAAGGAGTGTTAAGGTCCAAGTGGAAAAAAAAAAAAGATAGTTTTTGATGGGCTGTTTGGAAGTCCGTTTTGCTTATTTGAATGGTGGGATTTTTATCTTCCATTTGAGTTGGTTACGTGATATGTTTGGAGTGCAAATGCAAAGTAAATGCATGTTGTCCCAACTTTTTTGTGAACTGGAAGCAGAAGTGTAGTGTCATGCCGGTCACAAATCGGGTCCCAGGTAAGAGGATCCACCTGGAAGTCATGCTCTGTATTTATTCTCTTCTTCTGTGGTTCCGAGTGGAGAACTCCTTCTAACTGCTTTCTGAATTTGCGCTTGAGTTTGTACGTTGGAGTAGTCAAAAAGTGAGCTTGCAGCTTTAAGTAGAGATGTGCCTGAGTGAACAGGAGGATGTTCTTGTCTCTAAGGGAAAGTAGGCAAGTAGTCACTGGAGAGACTGTACAGCTCTGTGTCCATGGTGCCTTGCTTTTGTGGTTTCATGCTGAATTAACTAACTTGTTCAGATTACAGGCGTGTCACCAAAAGTAACTGCACTGGCACAACTGAAGGATTAGTAACAAAAGAACATGGGGACAAGGGTTAGAGATTGGGTGGTAGGAAGAGGCTTGTGTGCTTTCTCAGAATGGTTTAAGAGTTGCAACCATGGGATGTCGTTTATGGTCTGTTGTAGCTATCTTCTCTACAAAAAGCAGCCCCCCTTGGTCAATGGGATTTGTGCAGTTGCCTTGAATTCCTGTCAGTTTGTGTGTGTGTCCCTCTGGTGGAGCAGAGAAGGGACCTCACCTCACAACCCTGAAAGAGCTGACTTTACCACTGTTGTTAATGCTTTGGGTTGGTTTTGAGTTTGTGGTTTGGTTGTCTTTTTTTTTTCAACCCACATAACTTCCCTGGTGTGTGTTGCTTTGTTTGTGGAAGTCCTCTGCTGTCACAAGGACAGGTAGAGTGCAAGAAGGGGAGGCTGAGGTTACATCTTTTGATGGCAATGCAGGATCCAGGGCTTGGCTTCTCAGGTGTCTCTGAAGCATGTTCCTCCTGCCCTGGACTGAAGTCAAACACCCGAGTTTTGAATTGGTATTCTGTGTGTGTTTTAGCTTTGGTTTGTGCTGCAGGGGCAATAGAGCATGCAGTTTTATGCTTGGAAGGTCAACTTCGTATGAACTTTGTTTTGTATCTGTGTAGATCACACCTTATAGTAGCAGTTGGTCTCTTTAGATTATGTTGGTGAGTTCTGGAAACTACTGAACATAGGTTTTAATAGTTGCAGAAGTTGGCCTAAATTGTGTCTTTCTTACTTTGAAATCTTGCCCTTTGGTAGATGTTTTTTGCATGGTCTGAAGAAGCAATTAAAAAGTCATACGTGAGATTTCAAAAAATCTTGCAACAGCCTCCACAAATGAATAAAAACTTTGTAGTCTATAATGACCGTAGGCTATAGTGAAAATGGATACGGATACCGGCAATGGGCAGGGATCAGTTGTGACATAAATAGTTCCCTTGCAGCTTGGGATAACTGTCTGGCTGGTACTTCCCCTTCCAGAGTTAAAAGAAGTACCCTACGCCTTGTGTAAGGGGTTTGGCTTTTCTGGTTTTGTGTCTCCGGGTGCTGACAGGAGGAAGTGGTGTGCAGGGATTCCGTCCTTTAGATTGGACCCAGCGGTCATGTGGGATTTCCTTGTGCAGGGCATGTGTCAGTCATGAGGACCAGCGCACCGGAGTCTGGCTGCAGCGTGGGCTTGGTGTAAAGGAACCAGCGTGCTAATTGCGGGTGAGCGTGTGATGCAAAGCGCCAAAAGAGGGCTATAACCCTCTGGGGAGCAGTTGCCTAGGGCCGTTGACGTACTGTAGCCTTATGTTTTTGGTAAAGTGACCCTTTGGGCAGAAGCAGTGACGAATCTGGCAGCAACTGTGTGTTTACTCTGTCCTTATTATTACACTCCAGCTAGAACTTCCAAAGGCTATAAATTCCTCATGACATCAGTAGGCTGTACGGGGAGTGTGCAGGGGTGGGGGGGGAGCGGAACTGCACCTTTCTGACAAGCTTCAGTGCGTAAGTAAATGATACGACTTCCACGTGGGGAGATGGACGTTGCGTTCAGTGCACCTGCGTAGCCTGTTCGGTGTCTCTTTTCTGGATCCTGCAGTGCCTGAGGAAATACCACACTCCGCTTGGGGACAGACTGGATGAAGAATTAAAGTAGGGGGAGTCTTGACTGGAGGAGAAAAGCCATAGACGTTTGACACATTAGCAAAACTTAAGGGGGACATTGATAGGTTAACTGTCACTTTATGTTAATGAAAATTGAAGGTGCATGTTACTTATGAGGATAACTCCTACCAAAAAAATATCACAACTTCAGATAAGAATGCGTTCTGCTTGTGCTTGCCTGTAAGTAGGCTATAGGAAGAACTAACACTTTAGCTTACTGCCTGGTTAAGTCAAGATCTGATTCTGCTTAGTGTAATTTAATGTGACACTTGGTCTGAATGTGACACTATATTTCTGTGTTAGATGTCTGTCTGTCTCGCTTTCTTTCTGGTGGAAAGACAACAAACTCTCTAGAACACATGTATAAATCAACTAATAATTAGTTAATTTTATACTGGTAATGAAGTTAAGTTGCTGTGTCCTTAAGAGGATGCTTTCCTATTAATGAAAAAAATCTGATTATTTCTAGGAGACATGGAAGGTGGCCTGTCTTGTCTTGTACTGGGGGGACAAGCTGTGCTCTCGACAAAAGTCATTGCTTCAATGCTGTATTGCAGACACTTCTAACTGTAGATAATGTTGGCTTCTAAAGCTCTGCTGTTTTGTTATTGCAGTTAGTACTGCTGGTGGATCAGAAGATATCCATAGAGACTTTGAAGTTCTGTAATGAGAATAACATTATCGTAAATAGCATTGTTGGTATTACTGTTATTGCAGCAAGACCTTCTTCTAAAGGAAATGAGTCAGTTAAGAAAAATCACTTAAATTGCTTTTCACTGTAAAATAGAACTTCGTGGTGCTAAATCTGCAGCAAACACTGCTGCGTTCTGCACAAATGAGTAACCAGTGAAGAGGACATTTAATGTGAGGGAGACGGGGAAGTTAATACCCAGGATGGACATATTAATATCCCTTTCATATTTTTCTTTTTTTGATTAGTTATAGGCAAAGCTGGCACTCAGTCATCTTTAACATAATGTAAACATGTTTGTTCCCCAGTTTGGGGTCATCTCTGAAAAGTATTGATATCAGTAGTTCCAAGGTGGTGCCTCAGTAATGAGACTTATTTAAGATTGTTGATTACATTGTAGTTGGTAAGCATTCTGGAACACTGTCAAAATATCCTTCCAGGGAAACTGTAATTTGTAAGAGGTGATGCTTTTGTCTGGGTAAGTCTGAAGTAAGTGCATGGTGAACCTGTTAAATAATTAGGATTTTTCTTGGTAGCTTTGGAAATCTGTAGAAGCGGTGAGCATCGAGCGTCTTTATTTGAAATTGCCTGGAAAAGTTCAGGAAAATACAATGTGTTCTTCCTCCTAGCTATTTATACTTTAACCTTTTTTCTTTACTGGGAAGTGATTTCCACTGTGTCTACTTCTTTCTTGTGCTGATTCAAGACTGACTCTCAATTTGTAATTGCAGCTTGATTTACACTATGCCCTTCTGCTTGATCCATCCTGGTATGTGTGAGATTTTCTCTTTTAAAAAATGAAAAAAAATGTGACTTTTTTTTTTCGTCTTCAACATAGTAGATTGTATGACAAAAAGTCAGGTATGTTGTGGGGTGAGGACAGAGATGGGACTGAAGTTTTGCTACTTCCTGCTGAAAGCTGCCCATGCTTAACATTAACCTGATTGTGGAATTAGAGTCCTCCTCAAAGCTTGGAAACTTGTATGCTACCACAAGATCTTTGCTGGAGAACGGTTTGGGAATTTAGCAAATGCATTTAAATCTCAACTGCAAATACTTTTTAGCATAATTTTTTTCTAAAAAAACACCACCAAACAGTGACAAACATCTTATGCTCAGGATTGGCAGAACTGGATGCTAACTCTTGTAATGATGAGAACATACTATTAGTAATTCTGATACACTTTATAAAATTTATCTAAAGACAAACTGATGGAAAGCACTGATAATCCTCTTGCTTGCACTTTCATAGATGACTATTTCTCTTCATGGTGCAAGCACAATTGATGTTATACTTCAGAGACATCACATTCTGTTCAGCTGTGCTATTGGCGTGTCATGACACTAAGATAAAACTGCAAATTTATTATTATTTAAAAATAAATTATTTGAGTCCTGTTTTTTAAACTGCTTCCAGTTGTACCAAATACCAAGCAACAATAATAGAACCTGTATGTGAAGTATGCGAACACTCTAGCAACAGCGCTGCCTTATGCTGATCACACAGTCCTTTTTTACAGCAGATTGCAGTATAGCTGTGATTTGGGCAGTTCCTGTTTTCCTGGTTGGACTAATCTGTGTGTGCATTTTTTTTTTTAAACCCATAAAACACATTCTGTGAATGTGATGAGGAAGTCTATGGAAGTATGACAACTGAAGTTGCATTTAAATGTGATCTTTAGAAAGCCTGTGTGTATAAGCTATGAAATTCTTCATGCTAAATAAGACACCAGTTGTCCTGAAAAAAATTATACTAGAAGAGTTCCAGAGCCTACAGCTGGGGCATCAAGCATGATAACATCAAAGTATAGCTGATAGACTTTCATCTAGTGAAAGTGATGGCATTTGTTTCTCTTTTGAGCACTGGAATTGGGAGAAAATCAATGACTAATTTCTGTTATGAGAGCCAGGTATTTCAGAAAAATGGTTGTCAATTCAGGATAATTCTCAGGTTGATTCATGGCTTTTACAAAACCAGAGAAAAGACTTACTTTATTTTTTTTTAATGCAGTTTGTAGAGTCTTTTTGACTTCCCATGCTTCTTTATTATGAGACTAAGCCTTGCCTGTCAAGAAATATGCATGTTTCCACATTGCTTGAAGGGTAGAGCTTTTCTTACTTCTCTCTCCTACCACATGTTTTGACTGGTTGCTTAAAACCTGTGAAATGGTCTTGGTTTACAATCTGTTTCAGTATTAGATACTTGTGTTTACTATCTTCTCAATGCTTTGTTTTACCTCCCAGTTCTTTAGCCTCCTGTTCTTGAGTCCTGGTTGGTTGTAGTTTTTTGCTGTCTCTAATGTTGATCGGCTGGGCCAACAGCTCTGTTCAGTTGCAGCTAACAGCACTCCCACTGAAAAGTACACGTTTGATTGGGAGAGGAATAATTTCTATGTTTTTCGGTTCTGAATAAACCTGTTCTTGATATCTAAGGATGCAAATACTTAACGCTTGCTAATGAGAAAGTGTATCAGAGCAAAAACAGAAGTTGTAGTGTTCAAATAATGAAAGAAACAGCAATGGAAAATATTTTTACTCTCCATAAAATAGCTGCTTTTGTCAGACAGTTCAATCAAAAGTCGTGGTGGCCGCATATATAATGTGGAAGCAGGAAGAGGGTAAAGTTAACCGTGTACTGTTCTTTCCCATCCAAGGCCATTTGTATGGAACATGCGATTTAAGGAATTTGTTTTCTTTCTCATTCAATTCTCACTGCTTTTCCAACTGATGGAGAATCATTTTCAGTCAGCAAACTGAAAATCTTTCACCAATGGATTACACACCTTGCTATGCTGGCTGTTGTCACTTCCAATTCTACTATGCCCTTTTTTTTTTTTTGTGTCCCACTGTAACATAATGCATAAGGTACCCTAGATGAAAACTGTAAGGTTTTGCCTCATCATCCGCATCAGGAACAGTGAAATATGGGAGTGAAGGTGGAAGGTTAGATGACTGCTGAATGGATCTGCCCTCGTGAGAGGGGAAGAGTTTGGATTCTCCAGCTCCAAATGTGTGTCTAGCACAGATGTGTTGTACTCTGGTGTTCATTAACTGGATCTTTCAACTGGGTTTTTCTTTCCTTTTCACAGTAACTTTTATTTGGTAAGTTGTGTTGACTTACATGAGTGTAAGCCGGCATCTTACGTGCTTATGCACTAGGACCGTATCTCTTGAAGTGATACCACTTTGTTAGTAGCAAATGGTTTAGTGATCCTTTGTGTAGACTGAGCTGAAGTTCCTGTGAGGGTTAGCCAGTCATGGAAATGTAAACTTGATGAGAGATAGCCAGTTCTGAACTAGAATGGGTGAAATGTCACTAGCTGTGAAATATCAGCTTTGCCAGAATTGATAAGACCAAGCTTCTTGATTTGAGTTGCAGAGAGGCTAGTGACTTTGAAGTTGCTTGTGCCTTGGCTGCATACAACCAAGTTAAGAGAGTAAAACTTGTTCCGTTTCTGATGCTCTACCTAATGCCTTGGTTTCAGTTAGTGTCTGAAAGTACCCTCTGCCATGCCTCTGAAACCTCTCACTGTGTCTTTACCTATTCTATGGAATCAAAAAAATTAACTGAATAGTCTATTTGGAAGCTGATAGAAGTTTGCTAAATGTTTATTGCTAGTCCAGGTGACTGGAAGTAGGAAAGTCTTTACCAGCTTTGTCTTTCAGCAGTGGTATCTCATCCCTGCTGTGTCCAGTGTCCTGGACAATACAGACGTACCTGGTACTTATTGGTTATGGTTATGTGTCTGAAGAATTTGGTCTAGAAAGATGTAACAAGTCTTGCCAACTTTATAGACACAATAAATAGCATATTTAAGTTCCTTTTGATTTTAATGGTTTTTCATGTAATTTCTGTGAAATGATTGAATGATGACACTGAAGTTTTTCTAAAAACTTAAATGAGCTTGACACAAAGTTCTTGTGAGACGCAGAGGCGTGTCTGCTCCAAGAAGAATTAATTTGGTTGAATAATCTTTCTTATGGCTGGAGAGGACAAACTTACAGTGTCTTCCCTTGTGTAGTGTCTGTTTTGAGAAGAGTGGTTGTGTATTGTCCCTACCTTCTCAGTCTCCTTAGTTGTCTTCACATTATTCTCAAATCACTCTTCTGACAGTATGAAAAGGAAGATGTATCCAGCCAAGATGCATCTGTTTGCATTTGCCTTTCGGTTTAGAATTGCTTGTTGATCAGTTTTGTCCAATGAAATTGATCAAGAATAGTTACGTGTGCAATCTCTGCAGAGATTTTCAGTGAGGACTGTACTTGGTGCATTTGTACTCGACTGGGAACTCCTGATTCAGAGTGTGGTTTGTTTGTTTTGTTGTGTGGGCTTTTTGTTTAGTTTTTTGTTTGTTTTTTCTGGTGCCACTCACAAATAAGTGTGAGCCTACATGACACTCCTTTGGACTCGGGGCTGTGTATGAGACAGACCGGAAAGATGGTCAACTAATTTAAAAATGAAGAAAAAAGCTGTATTGCAGCAGCAAAGTTCTGTGCTGCTACCCTCTTCCTCTGCCTTTTAGAAGTACTCCTTGCGCAAAAACAACTGCAGGTCAAACCAACAAATGCTGGTCAAATAGCAGGAAGGTGCCAGTGTAAACAGTAAGGGAAGCCAGCTTGGTATTCAGCCAACTTTAACTGAAACTGTACTCTTGCTTTTATTTGCAGAACGTTGGATATTAATCTAGCATGCATAACTGTTGACAGCAGCCATTTGCATGTCAATTAAAGTGCAGTATATTGTGAACCTTTACGTGCTGAACGTGTAACTGAATCTGCTTATTTCCACTTTTCAGTCAGGAGGGAGAGGTATCATTTAAAACGGCACAAGCTCAGCCAGTTGTGTTCAGAACAAGCAAAAGCGAAGTCAGTGTACTAAAGTCTTTAGAAGTTGGTTTGGAAAAGCCTTCATCTTATTGCTCCAGCTGGTAAGTGACTGGTCTGACCCACAGTGACTGACAGTGCTGGACGTAATTCATGCAGTTGATGTTTGTTCTCCATCCTGCCCTGGTTTGTACAGTGTGGCTGGTACGCTGTTTAAGAATTGTCTGGCTGAAGGCGGAGTAGAAATTGTCCAGTTTTTAAAACATGTTGATTACTTGCCCTTAGTTATGGCAGGCGCTTTCATTACAAACATCTGTTAAAAAAAAAAAAAAGGTGGATCTTCTAAGACTCAATTTTCATATGTCTTTTTGGTAATTTTGGGGTGACCACCTGCATCGAAAGGCCACTACTTTCCACACTGGTGGAGAAACCTTTGCTCTTGTGGGTACTGACATCTAATTTTTGAGCTGAATGATACTGAAGTTTGTATTGCTAACTGTTCAGCAACTCTTCAGTTAACCAAATTTCTAGTAAAGGTAGGTTCTACCTTACCAACCTCTGTTTTCTTTTTGGAATGTGGTGTGGTGTGGTTTTTTTTTTTTTTTTTTTTTTTTTTTTTTCAGTAAAGCATGACCCCTGACCAAGTTACCAATATTAGTAAAGATCTTTAATGTGGCCTACTGTTCTACGTGGATGAGACTGAAACAGTAAGTCTGAACTACTGAGCTTGATTTTTGGCTTCTGACAGCTGAGGTTCTTCATCTGCAGTGGAAAACACGTAGCAAAACACAGCTCCTCCAAACTGGCCACTGATCAGTCCACTCAACTCTCTGGAAAAACACTGCTGTTTTATGCAAATATTCTTGGTAACAGTATTTAAAAACCAAATGGGTTATATTTTTAGTTCAAAACAGTAAGTTTGAAATAATACGTAAGCACAGAAATATGTGCATTTTTTCTTTAGAGGAATTAATTCAATTTTTTAGTTTTCTTGTAAAAATTGATTGTACCAAGTAAAACAGAACTTGTGCGTTTCAGTTCAGTTCTTGCTGTCTCTAGGCTATTTCTGTCTCTGGGAAGGGGAAATCGTTTTCCTCTTTTGTAACAGCTACGTTGTCTCCTTCCCCTTCAAACTGAGTGCTTTTCATGTGTTTCTGTTCCTAGGCTACAAATCATTAATACCAGGATCTGGTGTCACAGTGGCAAATAAAGTGTATGTAGGGGATGGAGAAGAAGGGGTGGGGATGTCTTCTCCTCCCTCCGCTCCCTCAAGTTGTTTCTCTGCCAAGACAGCATCGAAAAGCCTTTTCTCTCATATGTTTGGGTTGTTTTTTTTATAATAAGAATTAAGATGTGGTTTAATTCCCAGGTTATTTTTCTTTTCTGCTGGTTTGTAAAGTGGACTGCTTTTTTCTATAAGAAGTAACTACATCAAGTCTAATGAAGTGGCAGCTAAAAAGTGGTAATTTTTAAGCTCTTCATAGTGCAAAGTACTCTCAGTTCTAAGTAAGTATTAGGAAGTTAAAAGCATCTATATTTTTGAAATGAAAAATCTGAACGTTATTTGGGTCATCAAGATACTAATTCTTTACATCAATACTATATGAATTAGCTCAAGATGACATGTTAGCTTCTGGGTTCTGCTGTAATGCTGGGAATTACTTTCTCTCTTAACATCTGGAAAAATATGCAGTCCTAGGTAATGTTTTCTCATGCCACTGCCCATTTAAGCAACTGTTGAATTCTGTCCTTACGTGACACAATCATCCGATTGTTAGTACGCAGGAAAGGTGTCCATAACAGATTATGTTTCATAGGTCAAGTTCTCAGAATTACTTCTCTTTTTAGTTTGTGCAGCTTCTATCTGAAGTTTGTAGATGTGTGTAGACATGTTACCATACTTCTGTTACTGTAGATGAATCAAAAAAGAACAATTTCCTTAGCTGAATGTATTTATTTTTAACTGAGCAGTATTACAAGCTGAACTTTCAGAACTTTGGACCAGTGAGCTTGCACTGTTGTTCATCTCCATCAGTGAGTGAGCTTGCACTGTTGTTCATCATTCGTTTTTGTGAAATAGTCGTGTGTGACATTTGATGCTTTAGTGGAGTGGCTGGTGGGGGGGCAGGTGTTGGTTAAAGCAACAAGGTCAAATCCACGTAATCTGTGAAGAAGATGTATTATAGGGAGAATGAGCATACTTTTGCTGTGAAAGAGCAGTGTTCAGAAACTGCTTAAAAAGGAGTCTATACATGCATTATCATTTTGATCCTCTGAAAGGGATTCTGAGAATAAATTCAACAGCATAAAAGCATCTTTGGCTCAAGTCATAGCCTATGAGCTGATTTGAGTAAATTCTACATAGAGTAATGTCAGTACTGCAGATAACTGCTCCTTGTGTAACAAAAGGAATCAGTTCCACAAAACTTGGTTGGTGTCAGCATAACATATGAAAACAGGATTTGTCCAGTCCAAGGTGGTTGTCTTTATAGTTTATCCAGCCAAGAGAGGTTTTTAATAATCTCAAATTTCTCACCATGGATTTGGAAGCATGTCAACTCTGCTCTAGTTATTTATTAACTAAATATAATTTTTGTGAATTTTTTGTTTTCGGTATTTTTTTTTTGGTGGTGTTTTTTGGTTTGTGTTTTGTTTTTTTTTTTTTCCCGAGATTGGGGTCATGTTAACCAGTTTACAGGAACTGAGGCCTTTCAGTTACTTGCCGCTTGCTGTGATGGTAGCTCTGGGCTATTCTAGCAATTCTTTCACTAAAGTCAGCCATGATCTCATGTAGCTGCACATGTGGGAATTTTGCTAATTTTGTTGCTGTTTACTCAGGAGATTTTCCAGCGTCTGTTAGCAGTTCTCAATTCAGTCAAGTCAACTAAGGGGAGAGATAGTATCTTATCCTTTTGTGTCCTTGAGTAATGTTCTTAGGAGCTTGCACGTTGCTACAATATCTGGTATGTTTTAAATGCCCAGTGGTTTTAAGTTGGCACTCCTGTGGGTCTGGAGTTTAATACTTTTAGCCACCAATTTCTTTTAATAGTTTTTAATGTAGTCCTGGCTAAGGCTAAGGAGAAATGAATATTTACAAAGTTGCATAATAGAAAAGAATTCGTTCAAAATATATATATTTTATATTCTGTCTCATTTAGTGATAAAACCTTTTGACTGCTGACTTACAGAAACTGGAAATGGGTTCTGTTGTAGAAACAAAGATCATATGGAAGGCCTCTCTTTCATGGTCTCGGTCCATAGTATGGGTGTCATGGATCAGTTTCTTCTCCTTACACCTCCCCCGTTCTCTTCTCTGTTTTCCTCTATTGAATATTAGCCAGGGAAAAAGGAATTTAGTCCATACCCACACATGTTATGGATTTGCTCTTGCCCTTTCAGCTGGGTCTGGACAGTTTTAGCCAGAGGGAATAGGGTGCATCTCCCATTGTTTTAGAAAGCTGCTTATGAGCTTGTCAACTAAGTTTTGTTTAAACTCGCTAAAGTCTTGTGAGATGAATCCCCATGCAGAATGATAATTTTCATGTTAACAGAGTGCAAAAGGTGTTATCTTTCCTGTTGGGTTGGGAAATTTTAGACCTCTCGGTGAAGCCTCTTTCTCTTTGTGTAGAACCCAGCCACTGACTTCCAAACTGGCGACTGTGCTTCCCACAGGCAGGTGCAGGCACAAAGTATTCAGGGCAGCATGGCTGTTGGCAGAGGCTGGGTTTGCTCTGTGTCATTTTCACCTAGCCTTGATTTATTATTTTCTTTTGAGGGAAAGCATGGTACGGGCTGAATTACAGAGGACAAAAATAATTGGATATACCCATACTTTTGTAGAAACTTGCACAAAAGCATCAGGACTAAACGCATCTCAAAGTGTATGTACTTACTAAATATATAACTGACTCCATAGATTCCCATGCTTTGCAATATGTTAACATGTGGGCTTTCCAGGGAGGGGAATAATTAGTAAGTTCATGGTTCTTCAAATTTTTGCTTAAAACTGCTCTATTTAGTACCTACAAAATAAAGCTGTGACTAGGCAGGTAAATGTGGTACAGCAACAGTGTTTAGTTCTGGCTAGTATTATTTCACCGTTAGCTTATGTGGTCTCATTTATCTGTTGAATCAATGTGCGGCCTTATTCATGTTAGGTTGATATATTTGACATAAGGCTTCCCCCCTGCCCCATCCCCTTGCTCAAGCTAGCATGGACTTCAAATCATGGCTGGTGTTCCTAGATACTGTTGGACTTAGTTTTCTGAAGTTATGTTGTTACCATTGGGGAGACTCTAGATAGATAACTTAATCAGTAATGATACCTTGTCATAAATCTGGATTTTAAAGGAATAGTTTAGACTGACAAAATTTGCCTTCTTCACTTTGAAAAGAGCAAGTGTTTAAACACTTGAGTTTGCTAATTATTTTGTCAAGCTAGGACAATAGTTTACAAGGTGTCACAGGATATAATCTAAAAGTTGCTTAAAGTTAAGTCACGTAGAATGAATGTGGAAGAAAAGAGAGTTCACTTTTGATGCTAAGATGTCTGTAATAACCAAGGCAAGCAGTTTTTCCCACTTTCTTCCAGTATACTGGAACAAAAGTATAGTCACTGATAAACGTCCTGTAGTAGTTTAAGGATCTCACTTGCACAATGCTTTTTATGAGGCTTTATAGGTGAATTGTAGTCTGCTGCAAATGCTGCTCTCGCTGCTAAAGAGTTCAGGAGCTCTGGTCAGCTTTTCTGTGTTAGTACACTGTGTCTGTTTATGTCTCCATCTGACTTTGACTTCCTTGGATTCACAAAACATGAGTATCTCTAAGTTGTGTAAACTTAATTCTTGTCAAACCCGTTCACATCTTGAAAATGATGCACGAAGATCATGTGTGAAATAGTACAATAATCAACCAGAAAAGTAATGAAGAAAAATCACTTTGAGGTGGCTTGATTTTGTCAAATCTTGTGCTGATTTTTTTTTTTTTCCCAAATCTGTGGAAAATTCTGAATCAGTTTTTCTCATGCCATCTAGTGGCAGTTTTGTTTATATTCACAGGTTTTAAATTCTTGGATTGACATGTTCTCTGGAAAAGGTGCAATAAAAATCTGTGGGTTGCAGCATTAGCGAGGATTGTGTACTGAGAGACATGGTTGTTAAACTCTCCTGGTACCAACATAAATGTTAATGTATTTCTTTTTCTGAGTAGAATATCTGGAAAAAGCTGTGTTGCCCTTCTCGTGGGTTTAACTGCAGTTTGCATTTCCTGAAGACTTCTGCTGACTACGTGTAGCTGTTACAACAAGGATGTGCTGGAGCAGGACCTTTGGGATTTGCTGCAGGATGGACCCGGGTCAGGTGAAGGGAACGAACGAAGGACTGCGTTAACCTCAGTCTCTGTTAAGTCTCTCCAGCCATATGAATAAAGGAAATTATACTCCTACGCTAGCACTGCTAAAGTGTAGAGGTCATAAATACGGCTGATACAGTTGCAGGCATCTTTAGACCTGAAGGAATGTGCGTGCAGCCTATCATCAGTGCTAAGGAAAACTGTTCAGCTTGAATTAAGTAATCTGCTTTGCTGTAGACTGAAATGAACAAGTGCCTCTGGAAGTTGATTATGGCATTTCAGCTGTATCAGCTGGAAGTTGCAGTGTTGGGACTATCAGTTGAAGATGGGAACTTTGTTAGGCTTTAACCAAATGCGCAAGAATGTGTCTGTCCACGTTTTTGGGCTGCTTCTGTACTCCAAGCAGTGGATAAACCCCCGGTGTCTCGGGTGAGACACGGGTAACAGGGTTTCTGTCCAGATTTCTGTTCCTGGTGGTTTCTGTTCAGCTTTTTGAAACTCAGTTCAGCTCTCTTCAGATCAGGCTTCATTTTATTGGCTTCTTTTAAGTTGATTACTGTATTCTTCACAGTAGGTCTTGTTCTGCCTACTGTGGTATTGTTGACTGGTAAAGTTAGCTTGAAAGAGAGCATTTGGGCAGTCTGTGAATAACATTCCTTGAAATACATTCATGTTATTCCTTGGCAGGGCAGCTGTAGGCAATAAAGAACATGCAATTGCAGTAGTTCAGAATTGATATAGTAGCATATTCTGTCTGTGAAGGATGATAAAAGTCCTGTCTTTTTGCAACAGTTGGTTTTTTTTCTTCTGAATGGAAAATTTTCATTACAATGTTTGATTTTCTGGTGAGTTTGAAAATTGCAAAATTCATGAAGCATAAGTCTGTCTACTGAGTGTCAGCTTCAATCTTATGTTATGCTTAAGGTAAATAACACTAAAACACTAATCCTCTACCTCACTTGGAGTGAGTCAACAATATTCTAAGTGTGTGTATTGTCTTAACTGAGTGGACAGCCTTGAATTAATCTGCAGTTGGTGTTTTAGCAAGGCACTTAAGTTGTTTTTTATTAGCGTTGGTTTTGGTTTGAAAACTTTTTTGGCAGGTTTGATGGTAGTGCTTGTGTCATTGATGGTTACATACACTGAGAATGCTGTGTGAGATTTTTATTATCTTACTCCTTTGCACATCGAGTCAGTGTTATTCCTGGGATACCTTAAAAATTGGAACAATCTGTTCCATCATGCTACCAGTTCTTCTGATGGAAAGAGCAGAAAGGACAGTCGTAAGTCGGAAATAGTTTCTGTTCGAGGAGTGGCTGAATAAGGTAGCAGTCTTTGGCTTGGAAAAGAGATGATGTGGATGATACAATGAGGGTTTTAAAAACTGTAAGTGTCAAAGAAAGAGAAAGTAGGAATTGTTTCTTCAGTATCTTCCAATTCAAAAGCTAGGAACTGTTAAACAAAGGTAGTAGGAGCCAGGTTCAAATAGAAATTACTATTTTGCACAAAATGGGAGGCAGACTTATGAAAATCCTTACTAAGGTTATGACCTCTTGAATAAAAAGAAGTCTGCATGGGATTGAGGGGAGACTGAACTGGTACTCAGAACAAAGATCTGCTGAAAATCACCAGATGGACAAATCGCATCAAGGTCTGGAATTCCCTGAGTTGGCAAAGGATGCGAAGTGTGGGGTGGAGAGAAGGATGTAGGAAGGAGAGAGGGCTGTTTGCCCTGTTGTCTCTGCTACACACTTTTACAGACCAATTTTGGAAACTGGATGCAGAAATGAATGACCCTTGAGCTGACCATTTTTATGCTTGTGCATCTCTTCCTTTATTTTAATTTGAAATTTGAACGTAGGTGGAAAGAGATCCTTGGGATGTTTGGACCAAGCTGTTCTCATAACTGCTACTAATCCATGAGCTGGCTGTATATAGTGCTATCTAGATATACAGCTATGTATATAACACTATCTATAACACATCCTGGACCTAGTGTATATACTCTGCCCAACCTGCATATCAGCTATAAGCTTAGAACACTTCATTATTTTTTTAATGTGTAGATACACTGGTCAGCTGGTGCATCCTGGATACATCAGGTGTGCTGCACAAATTCCAGAGGCGTAAGTCTGTATTGCCTTCTGTGATTTACATGGTGAAAGTTTGGGAGCCAGAAAAGGAAGAGGTCTTTGATTTAACTTAACTGTAGTCTGATGTATTAGGCCCAGAGGATATGTCTGTTTGGGTAATGATTTTCATTGAAAGCATAACAAAAAGTCGGTAGAGTGTAAATATTCTGATTATTACTGTATGCTGCAGAATTAAGTGCGATCTGGTAATGGTAACTTTCTGCTGTGTTACAGAAAGAGTTCTAAAACACATGCACATTTGACTGTAACAGGTTTTTTTTCTTTTGCAGGAAAATTTTGAAGATGCCTTTGAAAACATCCCTGTGTAAGTAGAATTTTTTTCAAATGTGTGTGTTTTTGTTAAAACTATTTATACAGCAATGAAATAACTGCGTGCACACCATTCCAGGGAACCATCGTTTTATATGCACTGACTGCATTCACATTTTCCAGAACAGTTAAGGTCCCCAGGAGTTGGGAAATGGAAGTGTAATTAGGTTGATATATGTGATAAAGTATTTGTCAACAAATCGGAAAGTTGTAAAGAATTTAAAGTAGCAAATTTAGTAACTTATGGTTACATACTGATGGCTCTAGACATTTCTGCATGGTGAAAAAATGATAGCTCAGCATCAGTGGAAAAACTTTGGATCACACATTACGCAAGACCATCTAAGCAAGATTTTCAAAAGGAAATTGCTACACCTCATAATGTACTGCTGCACAGATGTTTTTCCCTAATGAAATGAGATATAGTCACTTCTCCGGGATTAGATTTCGTGCTGAAGCAACACCTTACTTAAACTGTGATGGAAACAGATGATGCTGTTCATAAGTGGCTTTAGTTTTTCTGTAGTATTTTATTGCGTTTTTGTGCCACAAAGCACATGAGAAGGAGAATTCTAGTGATACCCTCAGATTGCTAAAATACTTCTAGATCCACAAGCAGTAGCTTTGGACTGAATTTAATTGCCAAAATTTCCGTGGCCTTGGCAAATTATACTTTACAGATTTGCCAGACCCTCTGTTTGTATCTTACAGTAGTAAGGTCTGCTCTCTATGTAAAGCTGTATATGAGAAATTAAACATAGAGCTTCCAGAGACTCTGAAGGAAGGAAATAAGAATCTTATATGTTAAGACCTTTTCATGTTAATGATTACTTTTTCTTCCTTTGACTCCCTAGCTGTTGCTGTATGATCAGATAACCTCTCTCTCTGGCCCTTGCTTCCCTTGAGAGAGGGAAGAAAGTGACTCTAATATTTACTTTATGAGAATATTTATCCAACACTCATTCCTTCTATGAGAAGGTTGTTTTTACTGATATCTGAGCTGTGTATGGGTGCTTATTATTGGCATGCAGAGCTTTGATTTGTTTTTCCTGAGTGTCTCTTCTGTGCTCATAGCTGTCATACAGAGACACTTTTTATAGTGGTGTAGAAGTTAGACTGATGTTAGTTTATTCTGGCTGGTATTGCTTCTCTCTGTAATAACCATTATGTAGAAGAGCAAACCTGTGATGATGGAGAGAATATTGGTCGGACAGAAACTGTGCTGTTACTTAATGTCTCTATTTGAACAGTTGTCACTGTGGTTGCTGCCCTCATCCACTGGCCAAAATTACTATGCCTGTGCTGTTGTATTATTGACTGATTCTGGTATATGTGTATTCTAAAACTAACTTTCCGTTTGTTCAGGTTTCACAGCCGTTAGTTCAGGCTGTTTCAGTACTGTAGGACCACCCACAGTTCTTGTTCGGGTGGTCCTGCACAAGCCTAAGAGAAAGCACAGTGTGCTTTCCATGGGAATGGTGTTTAAAAAGACTCTGAAAATACCCTACAAGATTTGAGCTGATGATTGCGTATGTTGAAATATGCTGCACTAAATGTAGTAAAACTTGCATAGATGGAAAAGGCAGTATCTGTCACCCGTTAGCAGCCTAGCACATTGACTTGTCATGAGATGTGCAGTGTGCGCTAAATGCTCTTCATGGATCCTGTCTTCTATTTATTTTGTTAATTGAGTAATGTGAATATAAGACAGCAGATTTAACCTTGAAATAATTTGAGGATTAACCTGTGTCTTCAGTGGCAGGCTACCGAATCAGTCAAGAACAGTGTCTCACTTCCTGTAACTGTCAGGAGGGTGTTGTATCTACTAAAATGCAGCTTGCTTTAATGTTATGTTGAATGTTCAGACTCATGAATGACTCCACATGTCCTCAGGCATGCCTGGCGGTAACTCCCCAAAACGGTCGGCCATCTAAGAAAAACTGCAAAAGTGAGATGCTTTAACAGTAGTTGATCCAAAGGAAGAAAGTATTAAGCATCTCAAACCCAACAGGATGCATTAAGGGAAGAACAAGTATGTGAGTTTCTCAGCATCAGACTGTGAATGCTTTCATGTTTTCAGTGTATTCAAGTGCTATATTTTTTTAGACTGACTTATAGTATGAAAAAAGGCAGTAGTAGTATTCAAGGGAAAATATTTCTAGTTTTCTGTGCTTTTCTCTAAAGCCTCTACCATTATTCTAACTCTTTTAGAAGTTTAGAAACTTCTAGTTTAGAAATTACTGTGAAATTCTGTAGGTTTTTTGATTGTAATTCTTTCTTCTTCTTTGGAAGAAAAACTTGGAGCTCCGTTTTGTGGTTTTGATCTACATCTTGTCCAATTTGAGTTATCTGATTGCAGTCAACTGGCAGAAGATATTAGTAATTTGAGTCAGAACAGCACCATTCTTCCAAACTACTAGGATTTTTTCAGTGTAGTGTCTCAGAAATTTTTATTCTATCATGGTAATATGAATGGAAAATGGGATTTGGAGTGTACCTGTATCATAGGGCTATAAAAACTTGTCATATGGGGGCAGCCTTTGTTACTTTCACACAATGTTACTGACCTTGAGTAGCTTTATCAAATATTTTTCAGGATGTTGTAGGCTTTGGTTAGTCTATAAAAGGTCTGTATATTCTTAACCATCCTGGACAGCAGAGGAAAAAGGAAATTTCTCACTGAGAAAACTTTACAAGATTCTCAAAAGCATTAGTGACTGACAGTGTCACCTTGTTATAATTAAATACTTTGGTTATCAAAGGCTACAGTAAGTTTTGAGTGTTTCTGTCAGTATTTTCTTCTGGATTCTTTGCATGCACTGTAGCTCTTGGCAGAATGTGCCATGAGCACTGAACTAATTGAACTTCATTTCATAGAGATTATTGTCTTATGAACCTACACCTTCCCCCACCAGATGACTCAAGCTTTCCCTGCAGCTGTCCTCATGACCTACTTACCTCTCCTTTCCCCTAGCTGCACCTGTGTCCTCCTTACTCATGGATGGTCAGTAGGTAGCTTGATTTTTCAGCAGGCCAACAAAACAGAAAGTGTTATACTGCAGCCTTTTCCTCAGTAGGTGCCCGTTCAGGTATTTCTGCACTATCCAGATACTGATTTTAATTGTCTCCTGAGTGCACTCCTTCTCTGTCAAATTTGGCTGATTGAAACTGACCAATAGGTTAAAATATTAAGAGCATGGGGACGCATGAGTGCACAGTCAGCATAATTGTGTATGTTGTTTCCTTTAAAAATTAGATTCATGAGGAGGTGGTTCAGTTTATGAGAATTTGAACAATAAGAGTAGGATGATTTCAGCTGGAATAGTTGCTGCTGATGACTTGCTCTGTGTTTAGGCACTTAGCTACTCTGCAGTTACAGAAATTATATAGAAATGTGTGTATTCTTTTGTATCTGGGCAGGATTTCTCACTTGATTAGAAGCTCTCTCAAATTCTTCAGAAGGTACATCTTCTGCAAGTCCTCAATCTTATCTTCCTTGAAACTCTTTGGTTGTGGTTTTCAAATGACATTGGTAGTTTGCCTGAGGGGAAGCCTTTCCCAAGTCTAGTGCCATACTGGTTGTTCTTGACCTTTCCCTGTCTAGAATTAATGGTAGTTTTTTTCTATTAATAATACAGTAGTAGAAATTTGGAAACATTACTACATTGAAACAATGAATTACCTGAGGTTCAGCCTTTTGGGAATCTGTATCTATTTTTTTGATTTTGCTGTTGATAACGTTCATCTTAAAATTTTCCTATGTATCGATGTTTCAATCTCTTTTATTTTGGATAAGAAAGTGGCATTGTTACAGCTCTGTGATGATATGCCTGGCATTGGTTTGAGTGGCTTATTGCACTTTTGTCATACCCAACTGAATTTAACTGAAGTGGACCTTTTTATAGAGTTGTCTACAAAGGACGTTGATGTTTACTTACAAGATCAGAGCTGGTTCAAGTTCTGTCAGATCACCTTGTTGCTTTGGAGAATTCACAAAGAATGTGTGAGAACCATGTCTTCACAGTATTTCATACACCGCTCTGTACTTCTTCATGTAAAGTATGTATAGACGAACACTACTGTGTATATTGCTCCAGTAAATGCTAGGAAATGGTTTAGCTAATCTGACTTGGCTTTAACTGGCTTTATTCCCTAAATATTATTGCTTAACTGTAGATGCCAGGTTGTGCAGGTTAGATGTTAAAAGGGCAGTGAGTTATCTTAATAGGGTAAAATCTTTCCCTAAATCTCTAGTGCTGGCTGTCGTATCTGAGGACAGGTCCAGGAAGAAATCAGTCTTTGTTCCGATTGTCTAAATGGATTCGATTCTTTATCTAGACTCTTTTGTGATCTTCTACTCGTGGTGGCTACTGTAGGTATACACAGCCACTCCAAAACACTTTTTGTAATGAGTCCAAAATACTTGTTTTGTAGAAATGTGGAAGGACCATGAAATGGAGTTCCACCTGTGCCATTCTTTACTCTGGTACTGAAGCTAAAGAAAGGATATTGCAGTAGGTTAGTCTGCCATTTTGCTTGAAGCAAGGAGTAGCATTTCACCTAATATCTTCTCTGCCGAAGAGAATTACTAAGTTTTCAAAGCACTGGCTTGGCGATAACTTTTCATACAGGATCTTTAACCTTACAGAGAGGATAGGTGGGATATATGTGAAAGTAAATTTGCTGTTATGTGGTTGTGTTAATGCGGAACTGGTTTCAGATTGGCATATTCTGTTGTAAAAGAAACCAAGTAATTGGAGACAAATGGTTCTTTCTGGGTTTCTGTTTTGGAAATTCAAGCCTCTGCCGAGAAGTTTTCTGATGGTATGCTACTTTTTACCAGATATTTCCCCATGCTTTCACTGGAGTGTCTGCTTACTCTGTTTTGGGCAAATCTGTTTCACAAGGTAACCTAACGCTGTTACCTGCCAAGCATCTACAGGTTCAAAAACACACATGGATGGAACAGATTCATGTGTGTTTTCTTCTTTTATTTAATTCTTGCTAAAACGTTTTATCAGTACCTGAATCTTATTGTGGAAAAACTATGAAACTTAATATCAGTTTTACTGAACAAGATAATTCTCAACTTCTGTGACTTTTTTTTCCTATATATTTCTGCTACCTTAATTTTCCCCCCAATTGTTCAGAGTTTCTTTTTGTGGAATGCAGAGACCCCATGTTTTCTGTTGCCAGAGTATAATTTTGTAAAGTATCTCTTCTTTGGTTTTACAAGAACATGATTAAAAGCGGTTTGAGTTCTTCACAAGTTTTAACCATCACTGTATTGTGCCTAGCATGTACTGACCTTGTCACTGCTATTTTGATTTCTGTATGTACTTTATCCTCTGAAGTTCTCAATTTGTTAGGAACTTGTCTGAAATTTTAATTGTATTGGTATTTTCTTCCATCTCATTTTACTTACTGCTCCTTGAAATGTCATGTTTATGTGACAGGAATAAGTTATGATGAAGTCGTTATGCTTTTCCATGGTACGGGTTGGCATGCAATCTTTTTCTTTGAGGTAAACGCACGATGGTGTTTTCAGTTACCACCCCGTTATCAGAGGCTTATGCGAATGAATAACAACATTTAGAGTAACTGTATTATGGTAGCTGCCTGGGTATGTTTACAGAAGATGTTTTGTACTTGTCTTTAGGAAGAAATGTAGTAGTGTGTGTGACTGCAAACAGTTCACAAGCAGAGGAAGTCTTCATGTTGTGCTATTTGTATAGAAATTTCTGACACGAGACCCTGAATTACAGCATCAGGGGAAAGAGTGAGGTCTGATCTAGACATTTTTAAAAACGAAATAGTGAAAAGGTGGAAGCTAGAATTCTGTAGACAGGCAGACAGATTATTTTTGATGAATAATGGATTTCTTAGGGTTGTCTATCTTTATCAATTTCAGCAGAAAGAGGCATATTTTATTGCTCTATTATCATTACTCTTTTGCGTTTCCTTTTCCTACCCAAAGCTGGATACTGTTAATCCTTGATCCTACCAAAGCAGCTCTGTGTGGTATTACTGGGGTGATAGATTAAGGGCCAGAAGTGTTTAAGGAAGTTAGAGCAGGTTATCCTTGTAATCTCAGAAGTGTAGTTAAGATTTCAGTTACACCTGCACATGTGTGTGTTTTGTCAGTGAATTAAACTGAGTAGCTGAGGAAATGACCCTAAATTCAAGTTTGAATTCAGGGAGCCAAAAACTTTTAAGAATAGTGCTTGTCTCAGTGAGTTTGAACTCAGATTCTGACATTGTCTTAAGATGGTGAGAAACAACTGTGACAACTGAAATGATCGAAGTTTTATTTTCTTATGTTTGGCCATCAAGGTCAAGGGGGGGGGGAAAGATGCCAGTAAAGGTGATTTTTGTATCCAGTAAATAATATTTTCATAGCTACCTAAATATGACACAGTAGCTGCTTTATATTGTCAGTCTCCAGATTTGGAAGAGCAGTAGAGAGACACCAGCCTAATCTCACTAATCCTTCTCTACCCCAAAACGGTTCTTGGATTATAAATTGTTTAAGTTTGAAGTGTTTTGAGTGGGCAAGAATTATGTCATTCCTCACTCTTCCATATTAATTGCAACTACACCTTTTGTCTCTGGTGTAAGATTTCTCTGTGCATTTGTATTTGAGTAGCAGTCTTCAGGCCACACTGTGCAAATTCCTGTCTTGGTATCTTCTGTTAACTTTGAAATGTGCAATTCCACCTGTGTCCATAGCTTCTTAGAAAGCCAGGAGGGGAAAAAACGGGAGAGGGGAGAGAAAAAGAAAAACAAAGCCCAAACAGAATATCTCAGGGACACTCTATACAGAACTGCCCGAACCTCTGCATCTCTTCCACACCATGCTACTCTCTTGCAAGCCTTCACTAAAAGGCTGGCACACAGAAAGGTACCACAGCCTGTTTTTCTGTGATCCAGTGTTTGCTAAAATAAGTTTGTCTTAGTTGAGCCTAAATATTTGGGTTGCTGCTTGTGGCTTGTTCTTCCATGAAAAATAAATTAGCACTGTGGCAGTAAACTTGCATAGTATTTTTTGGGTGGGGTGTCCCAGAGACTCCTGAAGTCTATTAATTATCATGTTGGAATCTCAATGTTGTCCTGGAATGCATGATCTACTGATCAAACCTATGTTTTCTTTCTTTAAATTTTTTTCAGGGAATTAATACTTATCCTGTGCTTTAGTAAAGACTGCATAATGGTATTTGCAGTCATGCAACTCAAGAGTTGCCTTCTCTGAATAACTTCAGAGACTTTGAAAGGGATGTAGACTCTTAATGTTTTGGATTGGTGGTGCAATCTTAAGTCATTAGTGCTTTAGATAAGAAAATGAAAAGATGAGCTCTAACTCACAGATTAAAAAAACAAAACAAAACAAAACCCAACAAACCAACCAAACAAACAAAACCCCAAAAAACCCCAAAAAACAACAAAACCAAACAAGAAAACTTGTAGGCAATGACTAGCTCAGATACTGAGGAGGATTGTTTTTAGGGAAGAAGGACTGAAAACCAGATTTGCTGCATTCCTTATTTTAAACTATCGAACAAAAAACTCTCTGGTCTTTAACAATCTTGTGTTTTGGTTGGTTTGTTGCATTTTGGGAAGCAATCTGAGCGGAAAGTGGCTTGAGCGTGTACTAGTGCGTTTTTCTTTTAAGACAGTCCAGGGAAAATCTTTTGAACATGTGGTACTTGTGGACAGAAAGCTTGCTTTTGTCAGTTTTGTGGAAATGTGCTCTTGGCTCTTTCTCAGCTTTTATTGGGAAATACTTTCTGAGGCCTCAAGTGTGGACCATCTGCAATTTATGCTGAGTTAGAGACAGCACATTGTATGTTTTGTATGTGGACTGTGTCAGTTTTTATGTGACTGCTCAACCTATATTCAAAACTGATTTACCTTTCACGTGCAATCAGGATGAGAGAAATAGTGGGAGTTTTGATTCTCCCTGCCCCAAATAGTGTTAATATAATAAGTGACAGTACACATAAGCAGTGCTTCCAAGTCACATGGTGGAGAACTCGGATATCTCTGAATTTGTTGGTCTTTAACGCTGTCAGGACAATTTCACGTAAAAGGTAGAAACGTCCTGATTTCAAAGGTGCTGTTGTCCATAACTTACAGCTGCCAATCTCATCTTTGTCCTGCAAAGCCTGTCTTACCTTATCATAGCCCTTGGTTTCCTCAGATATTTTAGTAAATGCTGTGCAACTCTTTGCTAGTATGTTGCATTCTTAATTGTATTTTCAAAAGTAAATTGTTTAAATAGATTGGTTTGAAGTATTACTGCTTTTATTACTTACCACCCATCTGAAATGGGTAAATGCAAATCTATAGTTTTCTACGTTGTGTTTCAAAGGCTTTCTTTGAGACATTTTTGCGAGTAAATCTCAGTTCATGACAGCAAACATAGCTAGGAATATTAGCCCAGGTGGTACAGCTTTAAAGAATACTTTTTGAAGGTAATGGTGGAGGACATAGTTTAATTTTCTACTGCTTAGCTCCCATGTGCTGAGCTTTCCCATATCTCATCTGGAGAGATTAGACCAAGAGGATGAAACTATCTCTGTTGCAGCTGTTTTGCCTCTGATTCTTACTTCCTCCTATTGCTGCTGATATTCAGGAAGATAACTGTTTATTAGCTGCCTCTCTGTGCTACTGATTTATTTTGGTCATGAGACTCTAGCTAAAAAATTGGATTTCTTGGGGGGAAAATGTCAAAAGGTTAATAAAAAAAAATTATGTTGATTTGTTTGAATACTGTCAAATAATGAAAATCAAACATGAGCTAGTTACCTTTCTTCAGTACTGCTTGCTACCAACTCTTGTATGTTTGATCTATTTTTACTGCAGTTGCATTAGTATACTTTTCCTTTTCTGCCTGACTTTAAGTATAGCATCTTTTTTTTTTTTAATTCAGGAGGTAGCTCCCTGAGGTAACTCCCTTTTTGCCTTTAAATATAAATCACTTTGCGCTCCTCATGTCTCCATTTTCTCCTTGCAGTTAGGAGTGATGGATTAGAATTAGGCTGCAGCACAGATTGGGAAAATCTCCCAGCATCCTCTTCCCGCAGAGGCATCAGCTTCCAGCATTGACTGTAGCTGCTGCCACTCTAACTGACATTTCTTTTGAATTCGGCTATGGAGAGTGCCTGTGATGCTAGTTGCTGGCTTGTGAACTTTTACCCTTTTATTCTTTTTGCTTGATAACTCATTAATGAAACCTCATGGATATTGAGAAATAAAACAGAATCAGTTTTCTCTTTATGCTTTTCTGTGTTGTTTTTTTTTTGTGTGTGTGCGTGGTGGGAAAAGAACAGAGTGAAAGAAGCAGCACTCATTTTTGCATAAGGACTGTATTTACATACCTGAAGTTAACTGCATCCTGTAAGTATATTATTTCTGCCTACTAGCCCCTGAAATTGTGAATGTGGTAGTCAGTTTTATGGGGTTTTATCTGTGAAAATTTACTTTGGCAGGTATGTTAAACGCTTAAACTAGAAAAAATTTTTTAGATGGATTTCCTGGGGAGGGAAAAAATTATATATTCACAATAGATTTATGAAATAATTGTTTTTCCTTTGCACTTTGCAATGGTGAACAATGCTTTTAGAGAGCAGAAGCTTCTCTGCTGATGTCAGTGCTTAATCAGCTCGGATGCTGTAGATTGTAGAACACCACAAGGTGTGTATTTTGGGATGCCGTTCTTTAAAATGTGGTAGTTTAAGGACAGTATCAAGCCTGTAGTTATTTTCTCCATCTGTAGAGTATGTCTCCTACTCTTGGTAGCTGTGCTGATTTAACCATTTGAGGTTATGTAATTTTGGACTTAAATGATTTATTTCGTGGTTGCAGTTCTGTGCTTTTGAAGTAGTAAATGTTAAGTATAATACAGTGTACTTGCAGAGATTTTAGTAATTTAAGGTCTCCAACACTACTTACAAGTGCACTGTGTAATAAATTCCAGTAAATTGAAGTTTAGGAAGAGTGTCTTACTAGGATCACACTACCCTAATTGTTTGGATCTAAGCCAGTATTTGTGTGACGCAGTGTTAGTCCCATAAACATCTGGCCTGATCTGGTGTCCTACTTGCTGCATGATTTATTTCTTGTTTTTTCCATAGCAAGATAAGTACATTTTTTTATTCATTTTGTGTAAAACTGTCAGTAAGCTGTCATTATTACTTATATATGTTAGCCCTTTCAGGAGGATCTTTTTCAACCTATTTATTGTCATCCAGTCTTATTTAGACCTACATTCTAAGGGAAACATTGAACAGGCTTTTGAGGCTTTTTTGGGGGGAGGAACCTCTATTTATCTGTATCTACATATTTTATATTACGTCTTGGCAGTATCGCTCTGTGGCATATTCAGGTGCTCATTTTTCTACACAGTATTGTCTGTATTGACCTCAGCTGGATTACTTGATATAAACTGTTAGTCTGGTAAGAGGTATTCAAATGTAGTAAATTCTCAGTTCACTTACAAAGATCTCGTGTTAAAACATATGTCTAAGAATACTGTTGGATCACTGAGTTCTATTAATAAATCTGGTAACAACCTTTTATAGTGCTGTGCATTTCCATTAGTGTCCAGCAGAACAGTGTAAAGCAGATTTTTCTCCTACCTGCAAATCGACACTGACACTGCTTTGTTTTTTTGCTTCCCTTCTGTCAAACTGTGGTCACTTCTAAATATCTGTGATCTGATCATTTTGCTGACTGTTTTTAGGATTACATGTATTTTGCAATGCTATGTCAAATTCATGCTGGAGTAGCTTGATATGCTTGAGTAGAATTATTTCACAATCATTTTAGTGATCGGACAAACTGTATGTGCATATTCAGGTGAATAAATAGAAACCCAGGTAGCAGTTGTGTGTCTTGCTCCCACAATATGGCTGATTCATTATGGAAAATTTGCGTCTTGCTTACTGTGCATGTGCAGTGCAATTCGCTGTTGAACTTAAAGAACTCGGTGTCAGATAAAGCTGTTGATGTTTCTTTTTCCCCTCAGGCTGTAAAAACACCTGGCTTGCAATAAATTGATTATTGACTTCCTGTATCTGATTAATGGTCAGTATAAAAACGGAAACACTTGTGAATGCTCATGGTTTTTTCTTTAAAAAAAAAAAAGGTGTCTAGAAACATAGCCTTTCTTTTTGTGTTTTTCAGAGGGGCGAACTGTGGTGTTGGCAATGGTGGGTGCTCGTCAGGCAGTATGATGAGTTTGGTCTTGGCGCTGTTTCCTGTGGCACCTGAGACTCAAGCAGATGATCAACTTTGCCTTGGTTTTCTTCCCTTGTGCATATTCGGTTGCTTTGTTGCATCTATAGAGTAGTAATAATATGTGAGGATACAGAAATCGGTATTTTCTTCTGGTGTTCAGATACTGCATTGACAATAAGTAGATCGGTAAGGTTTTCAATAAAGATGAACATCAGGAAAGTTCCTTTATCTCGTCAGCTCTCCCTACCCCCTCAATCATGGACATAAAGTAAATGTTTGGAAGCAAAACCTTGTGATCACTTTTTTGTATTGCATTACCAGATTCTCGTGAAGCAGCACTGTGGGTGCTGGGCTGCTTTCTAACTAGAAGATAGTCCTGTGTATGCCCCCAAAGCTCAAGATGACAAATAAGACTCCCATGCAAAATGTGAAGTAAAGAAACATTGGTCTCCTGACAGGTGGTGGTCAGACCTTTAAAGTTTAAGGCCAGATGAGACTTTTCAGAAGGAATTTTTCTTGGTATATAAAGTTTTTGGTGTGTTTGATGGTTTTTTAATGCATTAAACTCATAAGACAGTATTACAAATATTTCTACTGCTGTGAGCAGTGATAATTCCTAAAATAAAATTCTTGTCTCCTGTAGTTAAATATGTATCTGTGAAGCTTAGAAAAGCTAAAATTAGAACTTGCTTTTCTAAAAAGGAAGAGAGGGAAACACCCCTCCTGAAATGCCAGCAGTCCCCTCCCAAATTCTGATCTGTGAGTTACAGAGCTTTATCTGTCTTCTGTCTGCCTAGTCTGGTAAGGTATAATGACTGATCAATTAAAATGCTTTCTTAGTGAAATTCCAATAGTCTATGAAAAGCTGTCAGTTTGAACTTTTTTTGAGAATGGTAAGGTAGAGATAAAAACTGTAAAGTCATTCTCAGCTCATTTTCATGCATATAATTTAAATAATTGTTTGTTTTTTCAACAGGGGCAACTGCCTCTTTTTTGTTTCTCTTAGTAACTTCTACCCTTCTTACTGTCTCTGTTTTTTATGAGACCTCCAACTCCTTTTCCGCAGCTGTTCCTTGTGAAAATACAGTTTTTGATGCTTTCTCTGTATTATGTATACAAATATATGTCAGGTAGCTACTGTTCAATCTTTTCTGTCTGCATCAGCATTTCTGCCACAGCTGCAAGACGAGGGAGAAAAAAGAATTTAATTTAAAAAAAAAAAAAAAAACAACAACAAACCACAAACCAAAAAAACCCATCAAAACCAACAATAATCAAAAAACCCCAAACCAACCAAAAACCCTAATGCTATTAAAGAAAACGAAAATACCCTAGTGATGAGATTATTCAATTATGCAAAGGATAGTGTAGGCAGATCTGGTATTGCGACATCTATCCAGGGATTCACTGATACACATTTACAAATAACTGGCTAAATGCTATTATCTCATAATCAGGTAGTGTTGAGAAGGAAGGTGCAACCTCACTAAACTGAATTGCCTGGTAACATGGTGTTTCTGTCATCTGCTGTTACCAGTTCTGTGGGTGAATAGATGTCTCCAAAATTCAAGTGAAAGCTAGTACATTTGCCTCCGTCTGCTATAGAATGTGATTTTTAAATACAGCGTGCAGGAAAGTCCTGGGTGGAGGAAAAAGTGGAAATGTGTTACCCTAACGGTTTTGCCAAAATACCGAGCTGTGTAAACTAATGTGATTTAAACTAAATTATCATTGTTGGGGGGGTGGGTGCGTATTGTGTGTTTTCAGGTAGGGTTTTTTGATTGTTGGTTTGTTTTTAAAAAAACTGACTGTTGTTGAATGGATTGTAGCATACTAAGCTTTTAGAGTAATTTCTGCCTGTTCACAAATTTGGCTAGCACAGCACTGGATAATTTTGCTGCCAGTTGGGTTTCCTTAAATGAACGTTTAGCACACAGACTACAGCACGCGTTGGTGAAGTTCTGAAACACTATGCCTTCAAAGGAATTATTTTATCAAGTCTGTCTTGGATCAGCATAAAATTCTTTTCAATGCTTGCCATAAGCTGATAGCATTTCCAATGAATATGTAAACTATGCAGTTTTATTTATCTAAAATTCATGCTTCTTATAAAAAGCATAATGAATGCGGAATTTACTGTGGAGGTAAACTATGATGAGTGAATTTACTATATGGGTAAAAAAAAGTTAGCGTTTGCTATATTGATCAGATAGCTGTAGACTTGCTATTTTAATGATGATAATAGCCTAGGATAGGAAGTCGTTTATGTAAGTTGGAAATAACTTCAGACTTCTAGCCTTATGGCTTCAGGTTTTTCTGTTGTGTGATTATAAGTGGCATTGGAAGTCTGAGTTTTAGATGAAGTGGTAGAATGATTTGCAAAAAGTTTTCTGTTTACAATAGAAAAAACTATTGATCATGTGGTCTTACATCTTTCCCTGATTATTTTTAGAGTAACGCATCAGGTTAAGAATCCTTTTTGTTCATAAACTGGAAGTGATTGGCAATTTAAAAATCCCTGTAATGTAAGACCTAAAAGAATATCTCAGTAGGATTTGGCAATACGTTTATTTTATGTTAGCCTTCACTTCATGTCCTAGAACTGTTGGTGGGTATTTGTAATGAGGAGTGGTGCCACCTGCTGCTCTGTGGTAGGTAGGTAGTACCCCTACAATGCATCTCACTGTTTATCTGATGAGATTCACACTTACGTTGCAACTTAGTTTCTGTGCAAGGGATTGATAAAAGTGATAGCAAATAACATTGTCCCTTAGGAAATGGTCCAAACTAGATTTTGGCATATCACTAAGCAGAATAGTGAAGTATTACTGTTGGCTCATATAAGAGTGATAGATGAGAGGGGTAACATGAAAAAGATTTTTCTTCTCAAATCGCTAGCTTAATGGTGAGGAGTACTGTGCTTTCAAAATATGAAGAAAATTATTTGAAGAGATATTTCCAGGCAGCAGAACTAATAGCTGAGTTTTCAGTATGCTTGCTCACATATGATGGATACACATGGATGTACGTTACTGTTAATGTGAAAGCAATTCCTGCTGGAGATAGTGAATCTTTGCAGTTGCTAGCTGCATGTGTAAAAAGAAGGCCAAATGCCGTCCTATAATAGATTTTTCAAGGACATAAACATTCAAAAAAGTTCATAAGGAGACAAGCAATGCTGGAAACATTTCACAGGGATAGCAGACCACCATCTGTTTGGCGGAACAGTAAATAGGTACTAAGAATCATAGTTCAGTGATGCTGAAGGTAGAGAAGTTTCTTACCTGTTACCTATGGACAGAGACACTAGTTTGGGTTTTCTGCTTAAACCTTACTGGAATAATCTGACAGCATACAGAGGCAAGGTGTTGAATCATGAGAGGAATTGGCATACACTGGTGAAGGATAAAATAATGGAAGTTATATATTGTATTTTACAGGTCTAGGCAGAAAGAAAGTGTCTCTATCATAGTGTAGGATGACTGTGTTTTCCCTTCACTGAGACTGAAGAGAGAGGAGGAGGAGTAGACAACTACAGGACTTCCTATGCTTGAATAGAAAATGACTGGCAGGAATCAAGAGCTAAGAACCTGTTCATTACCAATTGCCTCATTCTTAAAGCATGCCTGTTGAATATTGCAGAAATAAGAAGCAACCTTGATCTAGTGACGCACTGCTAATGTGAGGCATAGTTCAAAATTAAAAACACAGCAAAAAGAAGGGTGCTGGGGACAGAAAACCTTCATGCTGCAGTAATACACAGTGTCTGGGTCATTTGAGTTTAACAAGTGATTGGTGATGTGGTGGTGGCAGTTTTAGTATTTTGGATCTTTGCTAAATAGCGAGAACAGCCAAGAGAACATCAAGTACACTTTGGCATGTAAAGCTGTGCAAGAAATGAACATGAAGTGATGATTAATGATGTCTCTGTAAGTTGTAAACTGTGACCTTTGATACCGTAGTTTGAGTACAGCTTTTGATCTTGACTGGGAGAAAGTCTTTGAGAGAGACAGTGGGTTCCAGCCCACTCGAGTTTGTTTTATGCTAAGCATCCATGGTAGTAGACGCTAGCACAGAGCTCTGTGCCATGTATGTGGAAGAAGCATGGTGTGCCTGCACAGTAGTCCCCTCGTTAAGGGAGGGAGGTGAAGAGAGCGTCAGCTTTTTAGTATCAGCTAAAAAGCTTCAGAATCACCACTGTTCTTGGACATTACAGAGGATTGATACACTTCATGTAGAGTAGTGTTAAAAAATGCCCTGAGCCACCTAGCCAAGAAAATGGAGCTATTGAGTAGATTCTGGTGAGGATCAGCTGCTGTTGACTGTTAAGAAGTCATGTCCTGGCTGTTTGAGATGCATGACAAGATAGTTACTCTTTTTGACATGGTAGAACATAAGCAGTTATTTATTAGTACAAAGGGAAAGATCTACTTCAGAAAGTATAGAAACATTCTGAATAGTGACCGTATCAGACTGCGACAGTCTATTAGGACTACTTAACTTCTATCTTCCTGCAGAGGACAAGAACCACCTGAGAACAAAACACTTTAATGCTGTCTTGTCATCATTAACTTTGGCAGTAAATAGTCTAGCAGATGCCTGCATTTACGTTACTCAAGAAGAGTGCTACAGATCATAGTTTCTTGCTTCCCTACCTGTTGATACTGTGGTTGACACCCAGGATGGTTTTCATTTGAGTTTATGCAAACGAATGCCTCTAAAAGATTATTCTTCTGATGCAGCTTCCATAAGTGTTAAGGCTCACTTTTTTGCTGAAGTAGTTATTTCCTGGGAAAATGTTCTCTTAGATGTAATGCATCTTGTTTTCTCGATCCTTATCATCAAAATAGCATCCTCTCTATATAACCCCCAATTTTATTTATGTAGACCTTATTTGCACTCCTTTTATTTGTCAGATATGCATCTTAATATGAGTATCTTAAAACTGAATTGTTATTGCTAGTTTCACATTTTCGTGGGGTTTTTCCCCTCGAAGTTTTACTTTGCTCCCACTAATAGCTTCAAACATTTTCAGTAACTGTAGCCCAGCGAGACTTTTGTAAGCAAGAACAGTAGAGGTACAAAGCCAAGTCGCTGGCAATGAAATACTGTTTATCAGGTGATTATTTTGGCTGTGTTGTAAAAAAGCCAACAAATGGTTTGAAAGTTCAAAAACTAAATTCTGCAATCCATATTCATGCAAAATACTGCTTGCACATTTAAGCACAGTTAATGTCAATAGGTGATGTGGATGTCCTAAATACATGATTTAAAATGTAGAAAATATAGTTAGATTAAAGGTAAACTTTTCTGCAATTCTATTTCTAGCTCCTGAATCCCCTTTCAAGAGAAGAGTTGGTAGATCATTGCACCGGGAGTGATTGTATCAAAAACTGATTAAATCTCTTGCAGATACAAAGATGGCAGCATGTACCAAGTTAATACTTAACTTTAGCTGTATAACTGCCTCAGGAGTGCTCTTACACTAAGCCATGGTGTGGACAGATAGGTGTTACTGCCTAACTCATTACATGTTTAAATAACTTTCTTTTCAGTGCTGAAGCAATGACTTTTTTCATTTGTTTTAGGCTAGTAGTTATGCTCCCTTTCTAGTTAATCTATAGGGGGGGGGAAAGGAAAGTGGCTTAATAAGCTGTAAATTGTTTTGACAGTTTAAAAGCTCTTGCTTCTGTGTACCTCCTGAGGACTGTTGTCCTAATAGTGAATATTCCAATACATCTCAGGGTTTTCAAGTTGATATTCTTATTCTTTGTTTCTATCGCAGCTCCAAGTAGTTGGTTAGAAGAACCTACTTAAAGCTGCTAATAACTTCCTTATGGATAGTATATCCCCACTGTATTGGAACAGTTTCATGAGTGGCTCAGCACCGAGCCGAAGATACATAAGCTATTTCTGGAATTCACAACATCTATTCTTTTTTCATAAAAGAATTTTGAAATAGAAGTGAGAAGATACCTTTTCCCAACACACAGCATTTTAAGTTATCCTTGAAGTACCTAGACAGTAACACAGTGGTTTATTCTCCTTGTAATGTGATGTTATCTTTGCGTAATGCCCAATATAGCACATTTTTCTTTTCCTTTTTTTGTTTAGAAGTGAACTGTGTTCACTGGGTGTAAAATCTGTAGTAATATCACTGAGGTAGTGTTAATTTAGTCTACTCCAGGATAAATTAAAGCATATGCTCATCTGAGGTGATAAAATGTGCTATGTTTCTGTCAATTCTAGGAAACCGTATGTGGAGGTAGGGAAAAAACTGAGATTGCCAAAATAAGACTGAGTCAGAAGGAGAAAAACATGAGTCAGAAGGAGAATGTGAGTCAGCATTGCTCACTGAACTGTTCATCAGCCTGCTAACTTACTTGAGAAATTGGTTTGTGATGTTTTGGAAGGAGAGGAGGAAATGTGCTTTTTCTGAGCCTCTGCATAGAAATATTCCTTGTCTGCCAGCAAAGAGAGCCAAGTTACTTCTGAGTCAGTATGCTCCTTTCTTCTGGCTGTTGTGGTACCAAGTTGTGAATCTGAGTTGGAGTGATTCCTTCTGGTTATGTTCCTCTGCTACAGGATGTAGGAAAACAGTAGAAAATATATGTAAAGAGTAATTAAACAGGAGTGAGACTCTTTGGTAAAGGGTGAGATTCACTTATCAGAAATAAGAGTCTGAGAAAATTGGCTTCCCGAGTTTTATATCTGAGGTGGCAGAATAATTTCGTAAGCCTGCTTGATGTAAGGAACAGGTAAATGTATTGATGTAAGGAATACTGTGTGCATTGTCTGCAGGCTTTGGTTGCACATAAAGGCAATGGAGCGGGAATTAGTCTGTAACACAGGAAAACAACGTGCCAGCAATGTGCTGCTTACCCATTTAATAGGAAAAGATAGTTTTGACAGGGTGCCAGGGCTCTGTTTTAAGGAACCTTGTTTTGGAGCATATCCTCCTGGAAACTCCGCTAAGGCATGTGGAAAATAAGGAGGTGATTGGTGGCAGCCAACGTGGCTTCACTAAGGGCAAATCGTGCCTGACAAATTTAGTGGCTTTCTGTGACAGTGTTACAGCGTTAGTGGGTAAGGTGAGAGCAACTGATGTCATCTACCTGGAATTATGCAAAGCATTTGACACTGTCCCACATGACATCGTGGTCTCTAAATTGGAGAGACATGGATTTGACTGATGGACCACTTGGTGGATAAGGAGCTGGCTGGATGGTCATACTCAAAGAGTTGTGGTCAATAGCTCAAAATCCAAGTGGCGAGCAGTGACAAGTGGTGTTCCTCAGGGGTAAGTACTGTGAGCAGTACTATTTAACATCTTTGGTGATGTGGATGTTGGGATTGCATGCACCTTCAGGAAGTTGTCTGACAACACCAAGCTGTGTGGACTGGTCGACATGCTGGAGGGAACGGATGCCATCCAGAGGGACCTGGACAGACTTGAGAGGTGGGCCTATGCCAACCTTATGAAGTTCAACAAGGCTAAGTGCAAGGTCCTGCATATGGGTCAGGGCAATCCCAAGCACAAATACAGGCTGGGCAGAGAATGGATTGAGAATAGCCCTGAGGAGAGGGACTTGGGGGTGTTGGTGGATGAGAAGCTCAAAATGAGCCAGCAATGTGCGCTCGCAGCCCAGAAAGCCAGCTGTATCCTGGGCTGCATCAAAAGAAGCATGGCCAGCTTCCCAGGCGAGGGAGGTGATTCTGCCCCTCTACTCTGCTCTCGTGAGACCCCACCTGGAATACTGTGTCCAGCTCTGGAGCCCCCAACATAAGAAGGACATGGACCTATTGGGGCAAGTCCAGGGGAGGGCCATGAAGATGATCAGAGGGCTGGAGCACCTCACACAGGCTGAGTTGGGGTTGTTCAGCCTGGAGAAGAGAAGGCTCTGGGGAGGCCTTATAGCAGCCTTCCAGTGTCTGAAACGGGCCTATGAGAAGGCTGGAGAGGGACTTCTTACAAGGACATGTAGTGATAGGATGAGGGGTAATGTCTTCAAACTGGAAGAGGATAGATTTACGTTAGACCTCAGGAAGAAATTCTTTATGATGAGAGTGGTGAGGCACTGGAACAGGTTGCCCAGGGAGGTTGTGGATGCCCCCTCCCTTGAGATGTGCAAGGCCACGTTGGATGAGGTTTTGAGCAACCATGTCTAGTGGGAGGTGTCCTTGCCCATGGCAGCCGTGTTGAAACTAGATGATCTTTAAGGTCCCTTCCAACCTAAACCATTCTATGGAATCGTTTTACAGATATTGATACGTACCCTGGTGATGCTAGAGTCAGTAGTATGATGGCGTTTGGAAGCCTGATGGCTAATGGTCCCCTCTGATAACAGCTAAAAAGCCAGCATGTTCATGGCTATGTTCTACAGAATAAAGATGTAAAGATTAGATTTTTCCTTCCAAAGGAAGTTCCAGCAGTTACTGATTGCAGGGTAGGAAGTCTGCAGATTTACAACATAGAAATACAGAAAAACTGTTTCTTTTCACTGAGATCAGACCTATGAAGCAGTGGAAACAAGACATTGCACTTACATCTTGATCCTTTCAATCAGAGGAATGGTACAGCCATGGGTCACTGCAATACTTCATTTATTTGCTGTTACTTTTCACATGAAGTGGTAGGAAGCTTTCTTACTCTTTCTAGGCTGACCCAAATATTTTACAACTAAACCGATTCAGTTAAACTACCTGCTGTTATGAATAAACCACCTTCCCTTGGATTCTTTTATGAACTGTGTGATTATACATCTCTCACTTGTGATTCCCTTTTTTCTCTTACTTCAGATGACCATTCATAGTTCCTCCATAATCTGCGTAGCAAGTCGTTGCCTGTTAGTTTTTCTGTTCCAATAGTCCACAGAGTTCTTGGCCCACCTCAAAGTTAGCAAAAATGCGGTGAGGGGAAGGGACTAGAAGGTCTGTCTGTCCTCTGCAATCTTGAAGATTCTGCCCCTCCACTCCTTAGTATGGCCACTGGGAATTGTATTGGAAGACACCTGGAGCAGGGCACTGCTTCAGTGGTAGTCACAAAATAATTGTGGTGTGCAAGTATGAGAGAGTAAAAACTCATTCTTGCCATCTAGTAGATCTCAACTTTGATTATGGGATTTATGGGATTTTTTTTTTTTTGAGGCAATCGCTGCAAATTGGTTATTTAAGAAAGCAAACACCCCCCCCTTTTTTTTTCCCCTTTTCTTGAGAAATTATTTGAAAGCAACTAGCCATTTTTTCTAGTGGGAAAGACAGAGTAAATGGAATATCTAATCTAACCAGTCATGTACTGAGTGAAATGTAATTTCCTAAAAAGCAAATACAGAATGAGAATATAGAAGCATGGGAAGACAGAGTGGTGGTCATAGCATGTTGTTGAAGGACTAACTCGGATCCTTGCTTGTGTACCGGAAAAAAAAACTCCAGCCTCTAAATCTAGTGAAAAATCAATTTTTTGAAAATTATTTGTTAGCAGATGGTACTCATAGAACTAGCTAATAAAATTGAGTTGTTATTGAGTCTTTTTTTATTTCTTACCACTGTTCTTTGGAGGGCATACTATTTAAGACATTTGAAGAAAACATCTAAATGTGTACATTTCTCTAATGGTTGGATAAATATTTTAATTTGGACAGATTTGTTTATGTACTCAGAGTCTGAATGCACTAAACCACAATTGCATTCTTCATATTTGTTTTGATAAATGCTTTAATTCTGCTTTACTGAGTAGGAAGTGTAGGATCTTAAGAATACTTACTTCTGATGATTGTTAACAGGAGATCTTTGACCAGTTGAGCAGATTTGGTGTGAAGTGCTAAATCCATTCTTTTGCCAAATAGGCAGGATGCTTTGTAATTTAGAGTCTGTGGTTCTCTTGATCCAGGTTCTGGAAAGAACTTTACTTTGGGAATATGAAGAGGTGTTATAGGCTGAGGCTTTGGCAGGTATCTGAACTAAATGCTCAGCCAGATTATTTTGTTTCCTGGATTTAGAAGCTAGAGTGTGCAAAATGAGTTTGTGGTTGGCTTTGGTAGATTGGGTTTATTTTCCTAAACTGAAGTGTAGAAGGTGTGAATTTGTGATGTGAGGAGATAGATTCTGTGTGTCTCCTACACAGCTTTCTTGGTCTATAGGTTCATTTTTCAGGAAGGAATGGTGGAAGGTGTCTCTATTAGAATTGTAAGGCAATTTACATTTTGGCCTGTAAATCCATGCAAGACATGAACATGAAATGATGATTTGCATTTGCAATTTAATGATGGATGTTCTAATTTTCAAAGACTGAAGTTAGATCTGAGAAGTGCAAAGTCCCCTGTTAATTTTGGTGCAAGTAGCATCATAAAGATAAAAAGCTGTGTCCGCTGAAATGTGAACAAGGTTCTTAAACAGTACATAACCTACAGCAAACTGCTGCTTTCTGATAAAAATTCATATACTTTGTAATGCTTTCCTTTTCCCCTCATCAAGGAGGAGACAAATGGAAGGAATTAATTGAGGTATTTGAGAGGCAGGAGAAAAAGTTAAAAAAAAATAAAAAAATCAAAGTGATTAAGCAAACAGTATTAAAAGGGGAAACCAAAAAGTTGTGCATGATTCTGTTGAATTCATAGTGGAAGTGGTGTCTTACTTTGTAACCATCCTGGAACAGTGATACTGCTCTTTTTTTTTTTTTTTTTCCCCTTAATTTTTCATAGAGGTGTGTTTCAGAAACTTTTGACGTAGTATGGGTAGTAGGGGAAATTTGAAAAATAAACCTGTGGATTTACTCAGATATACTGCTGTCATTGAGTAGCCTTGATTATCAGCTGTCTTGCAAAGATGAGTCACACAGGCTTATATATGAAAAGATGTAGGACTTTTAAAATGGAAAAAAAACCCAAACCAACCTTCCACTTTTTTACAGTTCTATTGTAACACTTCAGTTAAAGTAGTCTCAAAGCTAATGTTTATAATAAAACCAGTGTGTTGATATTTAAATACACAATGTGAAGCTTTCTGAATAAAAATAGAATACCATAATACATTCCTGTAATTAATGGAACTGCCTTGTAAAAAAATTATTGTCTAAGTAACAGGTTAAGTAAGATTAGCTAGTGTAGTCTGAATTATAAATTTTACCTTTATGTTCTATATTTTCCAGTGCAGTCTAGGGTATGAAGAGTAGTATACAAACAACAACAAAATCCTGACTTTTTATGTCTCCCTGCAGGGGGAGAAAAGATACTGCTACTGCTTTATCTGAAGGGTTTTTATTTGTTATTGGGGCTTGTGTGTTTATACATAGACCTAAGTAAACTTGCTGTACAATAACTTCCCTGAAATAATTTTAAGAAAATTGGAAGGCAGTTTAGATATCTAGCTTAAGGGTTTTTAAGTGAGAGAACATAAACTGATAGTGGCAACAGGACAGTATGTTGTTGGTGACATAGGCCAGCAATGAAGGGAACACAAATGTCGTAGATTTGCTCTCCAGTAACCGTACAGTACTAATCAGTACAGGCTAATAAAGACTTTGATGCCTGTACCTGTACCCTATACAGCAGGGCAGTCGTGGACCGCGCTGCAGTGCTGCTTCTCCAGCCCTCACCAAGGACCAGATGTTGGGATGAAACCTGGCGTGTGATGGACTGGCTGGAACCCTGCATGTGTGGGAGGAGAGGCAGCCACTTTGCTGGCGAGACTTGTTCTGGGTGACTGGATCACCACGGTGCCCCTTCTCTGCTGGTGTGACAGAGGGCCTTCTGTTGGAAAGCTGGAGATCAGGGCAGTAGGTTGCCTTGAGGATACCACCTTTCCTGCAGTGTGTGCGCAGCCGAAGGACCTGAAGACTTAGTGAGTGGCTGGTGGTAGCAGCTGGAGCAGAGCTGCAAATGCTTCGCCTTTTAAGAACTGTAGGGTTTTGCTACGTAAAAGTACGTAAATCTTAAAATTGTGTACGTCATTATCAAGTTCAATCCCAGTATGGCAGAAAATAAAGGTATTTAAATTGTCTTTAAAATTGTTGGTAACAGTCTGGTGGTAAAACCGCTGGATTTCGACTGCTGGGCAATTCACTACTTCATTATGAAGGGCAGGATTTGCCTCTTGATATGTTTGATAATAAATATCTAGTAGTTGCCAAGTATTGAATTAGAGATTTTATTTTTCTACAGAAGGTGAATTTTTCAATTACTGCCACTAAAAAATGTCAGAAAATAAAGCTGAAAAAGAGTTCTGGGGTGTCATCTAGCCTTACCCCAATTTTCTGGTACAAAAAATGGAGCCAATGGTTTTAAAGCTTTAGGGTGATGGAGAGAGGAGGAGGGTAGGGGAAGGTGATGGCTTGTGGAAAAAGAAAAAACAAACCCAACAACAAAACCACCACCACCAACAACAAAAAAACAACCACCAAACCCAACCTGTCCAGTCATATCTTCATGTTCCAGTTTTTCTTGGTTTGTTTTTTTGTGTGTTACTGTCAGATGTAGAGCAGCTGCACTCCTCTGGCACTCTTCTTAAATTCTTCCTTCAGGGTTCTTCTCTTCTGGTCAGCAGTTAAATATTCATCTCATTGACACAATCTGTTGCTTACCACTGCTTAACCTTACTTGGATAAAGCCCATTATAGAGCCTAAACCTGTTGTTTTGAAGCTGTAGACAGATTCTTTTCCTGATCCAGCTGTGCACATTGAAGGCTGTGTAGCTTCTAGGTATTCGTCACTACCACAAGTGTCCAGTTTGTCACCAGTTCTGCCCAAGGAGCAATTCATGAGTGCTCCCAAGTCTTTCAGACAAAACTGACTGAGGTAGCGGTTTTGTTAGGTGGCTTCCTCTTAAGTAAGTGCAAGTGATTTTTACTTGAAGTGAATTAGGAAGAACAAAAGCTTTTGGCATAGCTGCAGGCTGCTGACAGGACTATTTTTGGCATAGCTGTTTGCAGAGTGAGCATTTGTTTACTGCTTTCTTGGATGAAAATATTTTTTTGTCATCTGTCTTGAGATTTAGATCTGAATACAGAGTCTGAAACTGCATTTGTACTGATATGGAGAATTGAGAGCTTGGACGCAGTGATAAGTTTTGAGTATTTGTGTTACACAAGTAGCAGTAAAAATGGCTCCACTGCATATTGACTAGTAAAAAAAGGAGGACAAAACCATAAACATTCATTAAGTAAGCAAAGAGGGCACACCAGTGTAGCATGGATGAAGTGTTAAGCATATCACTTTTTTTTTGTAAAGCTAGATTTTAAAAATTAATAATAAAATTGCTATAAAAGACCTTCTGTGTTGTATAAGGAAAAAAATTCTTTTAATTTTGTGGTTATATTTACAGTTTGACTAAACTAAGAATCTTTTTTAGGGCATCCAAGATGGATCTCAAGTGTGCTCTGGAAGAGTGTTCAATGGCACTGAACTTATTTCTGAACAATAAGTTCTCTGAAGCCCTGGAACTACTTCGTCCATGGTGAGGTCCTGTTACTTGCTGAAGTTACTGTAAACAGATAGTGTAAAGTATGCTGTCTGGTAGCTGAAGTTTAATTTAAGGCCTCTGAATATAGTAGTTTTCATTTATTCCCTTTTGTCCAAAGGCATTTCTCAGTATCTTTGAGTTTTAGCAGTGCACTTGTTTCTCCTTAAGATGATCACAAAACCTGTTAAGGAAACACTGAATTTTTCTGTTAGTTTCATTCGAGCTGTCTTTCCTGATGCAGAGAGAAAAAGCAGGGGAGCAAGACCCTCTTTAATCAGAGGATTTGTACAGTGGAACTGCTTTTGACAAGACAACAAAGCCAGAACAAAAATCCAGAATACTCTTTTTGTTGCTTTTTAGATTACATTTGAGTCACAGTAGTATTTACCTTTAAAGCCCACCTTTTGGTCTTCTGACTAATTCTGCCTGTACCCCTGTTGCCTATGCTCCACTGAGAAGAAAAGCATGACAATGCAGATGTAGGGAACTAAAGAATACCGAAAGCTTCATAGGATAAGCCTGGCTTACCTGTGACTGTATGGGGAGGCAATCTGGGTGGCTATTCTTTAGGTCTGGGGTCTGAATCCTGTTCACTGTTCTTCTCCTGCCTGTCACTCAGATGCATATGATGTTGAGGGATGTGTCAGTGAGAAGGATCTGTAGCTTGTGTTAGCAGAGCAAGGTAAAGTTCTCTCTCTGCAGTTTGATAGTAAGACTGGATTAAGAATCATGGGTTAGTGTTGTTAGGTCAGTCTTATGGACAGGTGGAAGAACAGTGTTAAATGAAACCTTGGGAAGATGACCCAGCCAGCTATCAAGCGTTTTGCTTTTAGTGTTATGGAGAGCTCAAGTGTAGAGGAGGTAGGCAGGAATAACACCTTTTCAAATTAGCTGTACTTACACCCAAGCTCTTTTCTGTGAGCATTGTGCAGTGTTATTTGTAATACAGCAATGCTTTGAGAAGGCCCACCTGCACTTGTGTATGCTAAAACTATTTTTGGGTAGTATTGCAAAATACTAAATTCTACATGCAAGGATTGTGCATGCGTGTATGACTAAATACATGCACACATATATTACCCAAATATTTTTTGTATTTTTCATACATATTTCATTTTGCATTGTAAAACAAAAACCCCTCTTTTTTCATACAATAGTGTTTTTATGTATAGCGAAGTATTTGTTTTAGGTGATGTTTGTTGTGAAGAAAAAAAAAATATTCTAAACTCCATGGTTTTGATAACTTGAGTCCTTGGCAGGTAATAGACTTTGAGCTGTTTATATAGCATATTCAACTAATCTGCAAAGGAGGACCTAGCCTAGCAAGGAAACAAAAAGCCACCTTTAAAAAGGAAAAGCCCAATCGTTTTACTGAAAAATAGCCTTTTAATGAAAGTTAAACTTAAGTCCTTAAACAATGTAAAAAATTTTAGGGACAGTGTTGATATATTGAAGAAATAAACACTTAGCCCAAGGGACTGTCTTCCTTGACTATTCTAAAGCTTCCTGTCTTCAAAAACTACATTTGCCATGTGGCTCCTTGATTTAAAGGGAAGAAAAAAAGTTGAGGAAACTGGAAAGGATCCGACAAAAGGCTAGCAGCATGGCTAGAAGACTAGAACATACAACTCATTGAGATTGTGCGAGCTGGGTTTTAGTGTGCGAGCTGGGTTTTAGTTTGAAAAAAAGGAGACGATGATTAATCTAATAGTGATCTGGAGCTATTGAGGGAAAGTTGCAAAGACAGAGACATCCTTCTCCATAGTGGCACATGGTAAAACAAGCACTAGTCACCACAAGTTGAGGCTCAGGAGGTTCAAACTGGACATTAGGAAAAGGTACATTGATAGTACAGTATGAGAGAGGCCGCCAGAGGGGTATGCAGGCTTCATTTTCTTGAACCTCTTGAAACTTGGTTAGACAAAACCTAAGTTTGCGTGATGTAACGTTGGCAATAGTGCTGCTGCAACTGGTAGCTTTGACTGTATGACTTCCAGTAGCACTTTCCAACAACAATCTTTATTTTTTTGATTGTGTAATTATATTGTGAAAGCCAGGCTGGTTCGACGTAGGCTTTTATGCAGGACTGAGCATGTGCGTACTGGCTTTTCTGTGACACAAATGCGGATTTTTCTATCTTTGGATCAAGTAGTAATGTTAGAAGGATGTCCTTACTTACGTTAAGTGAAAGCAGACAGATGAGTATTTATGTCAAGGTTTAATTAGCTAAATTAAATAGATGTACCAGCAGACTATAAATGGCATATCATTAAGTGCAAATGTTTGCGTAGCCCAGTTTGGGTATTTTCTGGAGCTTGCTGTGACAGTATCCTGTGGAGGCGGATGTGTAGCACCCAGTGGAAGATGGTACTTGCTAGGTTATATTCTCATGTCCATTACTTTCCTACTTTATTTTTCTGTCTTTTCACAAATTAAGGCAAGCATCTCAGCATCTAATTTTGTATTATAATTTAAAGCTTTGCTTAAATGCACAAGATTTATATGTTTGCCCTAGGTCTAAAGATAGTATGTACCATGCCCTCGGGTACAGCACTATTTTAGTCATGCAAGCTGCTATGACCTTTGAACAGCAGGATATACAAATGGGAATTTCTACAATGAAGGAAGCTTTGCAAACCTGCCAAAGGTAAGCCCAAGCAATGAACATTTATGAGCTACTTAATCCACTAAGTGTTCTTCGTAAGGTATCCCAGCTGTCTGTACACTTTGAAAGCAGGCTATTGTCAGTATGATAGCAATGTAGATTTGGAAAGGTGGAGTAGGTGTCACCGTCCAGTTATTATTGGTAAAGGTATATTTCCTACTATTACGGAAACAAAAGACTTGTTGGGTCTGGCCATGTGTAGCCTCTAAATGGCTAGTTGGCTATGTAGACCTGCATGTAAGCTAACACTACACGATTGAACTGCCTGAGCTATTTCAACCTGTGACTTTGTTTTCCATGGGGATCAGGAATTTAAGAGCTCCATATTTTGAATTTTCCCTTTCATCATGAAAATAGTCTTTTTTTTTTTTTTTAAAGCGTTGTTTTCAAAGGTGAACCAAATAGTCTAATAGGATTAAGCTTGTACTGAAGTTTCTTCTAAAACCCAGCAATTTTTAAATTACTGTTACCAATATAAGTGTGTAGTTACCTTAAAATTAAAGGGCTATTATTCCCTTTAAGAATGATGTGAATGGTTTGCTTCTGGTCTTGCTTGGAACAACAATGAAATAGAGTAGAAAGCAGAAGTTATTACTGACCTTTATTTTTTTTAATTAAAAAAGACTTAGGAGGTGGATTGTCAAAGCTAAAGGGCTTAATAAGCCTCTGATTAAAAACAGAAATGAGTACTTTATTCTGCTGTACTGGTTCTTCATCATATTGCTTAGACCATAATTTATCATGAGTGGTTACCAAAGAAATTGCCTCCAAATGTTATTAGTTTGGACATTTAACATCACCTCCTTAGCAATGACAAAAGAAAAGGAAACAGGACAAAATTACCAGGTTCTGCCTGAAGAAAATAAAGGATCAGAAGTTTCTGCCTCTTTTTCGTGTGTGCTGTCATTTCACAGTTTCATCTGAACTATGTTGTTTGTGTCTGAAAATTAGGTGCCTCTTTGTACTTCAGATAGTTCCAGTAAGGGCCACCATCTCTGCAGGATAGAAACTTCTATGTATAAGTGCTCTGGTGTAGTCTGTCACAAAACTCATAAAAATGCAAGATAAAGGCAATCAAGCATTCAAAGGTGAAGAACTGCCAGAACTCAATGTGCCTTAATTAAACATGTTTTTGGTGTGCATTATGTTAACCTGTAGTGTCATAATCTTGTCCTCAGGATCCTGTGCTTTTCAACTTGCGGAATAGTGTAAACAAATGATAAACTAATGCTCAGTATTTATAATTAATGACTTCCTGGCTTACAAAATACATTCCTTTTTTGAATGTAGAATTGTTCCTTTAGCTTCTTCATAAAGCTGAGTTGTTTGTAAATAGTAACAAATTCATTTTTGGAATGTCATACTAAAATAAACAAGCAGTTTATAACATGGACAGTTGAGATCTGCTGAAAGTAAAATAATGTGACTGTGTTGGCATCACACCTGGCATAAAATGCCATAAAATACTGAAGTACTAGAGCTCCTTTTGATTTTTCATCCTAATTTTGAGCACAAGTTTAAGGAACGGAAAAAAGTAATTCATAAAACTTTGAAGTCCAGTTCAAGTGGCTTCCTCAGTGTCAGAAAGACCTCTGCAGCTGGTGGGTGGAAGTGGGGTGGGAGCTATTGTACACTTAAAGTATGCTTGGAACATCTATCAAGGTTGGGTGGGCTTCTGAGCCTAGATGCATGCCAGTGGCCATGATTACACTGCTCAAAGAATTGCAGCTACTGGCAAATCATCCCTTTACTAAGAATGTGTATAAATTGTGGTTGGAAATGATTAGGAGTTGTAAATAATTAAGTTAAAGTTTGTGTTGAAATGTCGCTCATGGTATGCGGGTTTCTTTTCTTCCGTGTACAACTGATGTAGATTCAGAAAAAGAAGCACAGTGGTGGAATCCTTGTCCAATCTAGTTTCTAAACAGTCAGCAGATCAGTTGAGTGAAGGTAAGTGGTTTATAATGAAATCAAAATAACAAAGTGAAAAAACAACATCGTATCAATGTGTACGAATATGTTTAACCACCTGTATGGTGTGTTTCTTTGAATTTTAATGCAAAGCTCCTCAAAATGAGGGATTCAGCCTAACATTTTTTTTGGCTCTGAGCGTGCATGAATTAAGAACGGAATGCCTTTCACAACGCATTATAGGAGTGAAGTGAGATTTCTTGTTTGTGTGTCTTTTTGGTTTTTTTTCTTTTTTTCTTAAGACACCTCCTAAAAGTTTAAGAATCATTGGTGCTATGGAATAAGTCCTTATCCTTAGTTGCATTGGCATCTGAATATATTAACGAGTTTTGTGCTTGTCTGTTTTGCCTTAAGGTGTTTTGGGAAATGGTATCAGTACATTGTTCATGGCTCTGAAAAATGCTGATCTCCTATTTCTGATTTGGGCAGAATCAAGTACGCATTTTTTTTTCTAACCTGACACAAAAGAATCCTCTTTAATAGTGGACACGTCAAACTCACCATGTGTGCACTGTACATACGGCAGCCTCGTGCATGCGGCTGGTCTTGCAGTGTGGGTGCAGAGTAACTCGTGTCATGTGTGTTAAGTCAAACGTACTTTAGTGCTGCATGAGGACAGAAAGTCTGCCTGGTGCTTTCCTCTTGCTGAGCGTGACTTGGTGAAAACCTGTTCATAATGTCTTACTGGACTTAGAAAAAGCCTGAGCCACAGTGTGTGTTACCGTTCATCAGTAAAAGTTTTCTCTAAGATGTGGAAGGAGAGTTGGAAGAACTAGTTGCTGTAAGCTGATATTTAAACTTAGGATCAATGGGAAAGTACAGGAGATCATCCACCAGAATGACAAGTAGCTTTTGCCCTAGTCTGAAGTCAGCTCTGGCAAGATGAAAGGTATTGTCTGAGGAGAAGTGAAATAGAAGGCTATTTTTAGCTAGATTCCCAATTACTACTTCTGTTGAGATTTGTGTATTACAGCTATTATTCAGCAGTTATCAAAACACAAACAGCAGAATCTTGCTTTTTTCTTTTCTTGCCAGCATTTTATTTGTTCCATTTATTGCAAAAAGAGAATATTGACAATAACTTCACTGATAGTCAATACCTTTTTTTTCTTATAGAGGAAATGCATGCTGAAATCTGCTATGCTGAATGCTTACTACAGAAAGCAGCTCTCACCTTTGTGCAGGTAAAGTCGATTGTTTATTTTGTATCTCTGTGGAGCAGTTTAATGGAAAGATGTTAGTACTTGTAAAACATTGTTTCAGCAATAGATATGCTATTTAAAAACTAAACTTTGTCCGAGTGAATGAATGTTATTTCATGGCAGTGACTGAAATTGTGGTAAATGCTGTGCTACCTAGCAAAATTCTCCCTTTGTTTATATGAATAACCAATGATGTTAGTGGTACCCAGCAAACAAAAACCTAAGGTATATTGCAGTCTTATACAGATGGTAAGTTTAAGTGACTTACATCACATCTGACAGCATCCAGCACTTGTTTAAAAAGATGTTTGAGTATGAGGAAATGTCATGTTTGAAAGCACAAGCCTTTTTTTGCACAGAAAGGATAGAACATTTCCCAGCTAACAAAACTTCAATGATGCGTGCTTGTCTCCAATTCAGTATCACTCTCCATGCACTTTTGGCATGGAGTCAGGAGCAATGTAGTAATGAAAGATTATAACATGAGCATTCCTTAGCTTTGCTGAGGTAATAATCCAGTTCACAGAAACATCTGCTGTTTAATACTGTCTAGTGCTTCTTGTTTAGCTTATGGTTCAGGGTCTTCATGCCATAGTGTTTCCAGATTCGATTTGAAATTTGATTCCTGAAAACAGGAGTTGTTAGTCATGCTTTTTTTAATGTATGTGAGTGTTTTACAAATGTTTAATGAGTGTATTTTAGATAATCCCTTTGGAAGCACAAAGATATTACAATCAGATAGTTAATTTGGCAAAGCTTTCATAAACCACTTAATACAATATTTTGGCCAGAAGTGTCAGGAAATACTATTAATGGAATGCCAGTCTTTCCTGTAACTGACTTTGTCCTTTACTAACCAAATGGAAGCAACCCTCTTTTTTGTGAGTGGGATTTTTTTTTAAGCATGAAGAAAATTTTTCAACAGCTGTTGAAGGAGGTAAATTTAAGACTGTATATAAAAAAACAAAAAAACCAAACCAAAACAAAAAAACCAAAAACCAAACCCCAAAACTTAGGGGGGTATACTTTCTCTAAAGCAGCACCTCGCTATCCATCATGTCAGAGGTCCATTGCTGTCGACTGTAATGCCCTGCTGTGCTGGTTGCTGTCATGCCCCGTATTTTTCATCCTTGACTGACCTTGATTCATCTGAGGATGATGATGATAATGAAAATGTAACCATTCAGAAACGGGTAGCAAGAATGCTTATACTAAAACACTTGTGTTTGGGTGTTCAGTCTTGCAGGCAAAACAATTGCGGTCTTTTGAAATGGTGACCCTTTTATGGAAGCCAGAATTTCTGTTGGTTGATGATTCTGAGGCTTTTTTGTGCTTTTACATTTTCCACACCATATACACTGTCCCCAAGTATTTAAATGTGCATTTCTGAAATGCCTACAGATGTTCCCCTTCTGTGTGAATTCTAAGAAAAAAAAATTCTATCCTGTTGAACTGTTAGGCATCTTGCTTTTCAGGAATCTATTTTTGATGGCTAGTACATTGTGGCTTTACTTTGGTTTTTCTAGAGGTTAATAAGAACATATGTTGGGTTGTACATGTGGTTACTGTTGATCAGCAATGGGAATTCACATTTTCAGAGGATTCTTTGGTTTGTCTTCTGCCAGGCTTGGTTGTGTGTGTCAGAATCGGTATGTAACAAGTTTCTGAAAAGGTCCTACAGCACCATCTGATGGAGAGCTTTCTTGTTTCAGATCCATTGGAAATTCTGTTAAAGTAACTCTGACTTTTTTTTCCACCCACCTCTTAAGTTCTAAGGTTTGTAACATGCACCAGAGAAATGTTTCCTTGACAACTTAAAGCAAGTGTTAACTTCAGTCTTAAAGATGAGTCTAGTAACTGGAAAACATTTTTAATATTTCCAGTGGCCGTTAAGTTATAAATAAACTTAAATTTAGCTGGAAGACTTTTGTGTATGTGTTACATGTAATAGCTGAATGCACATTTTCGTACAATTAATTTTTTTCTTCCAGGATGAAAATATGATCAACTTTATCAAAGGTGGCCTCAAAATTAGGACAAGTTACCAAATATACAAGTAAGCCATTAGAAAACACTTATATTCAATGTTGGTATAAGCAGGCGCAGTTGCATTAATGCCTCCAAAATGAAAAGAAATATTTTTATAGCAATCATGATTTACTTCATATAATTTCTAAGTCATGTTTCCCCTTCCCTTTTTTTTTCCTGCATCAAAAGAGAATGTCATCAGGTGCTACAGATGACTCAGGGGAACAAAAGCAGAAATGAAACTTATTACCAGTTTGAAGGTGGAGTAAAACTTGGAATCGGAGCATTCAACTTGGTATGACTTTTTCAGACTACAGAAAGGCCATTGAGATAATTCTGTAGGATTCTTTCTTTGCAGATACATTACTGTAATCCTGTTTTAAAAATTACACACTTGTAAAATGGAGATACAGGCTTTGAAGGTTTTGCGCAATATGAAAATAGCAGTGGCTTTTTGCATGCATGCCTTCTAGGATCTTTCTACTGATTTATTCTGATTTGTGTTTAATTCTCTCGGACTGATTTAGTATGTATTTCTTGAGAGGAAAAGCAGCTTACATCTACCTATGTGTAGCAGGAATTTTTAAGATGCTCATGCTGTTGGTTACAAGATATCTGGAGTGACTGTTTTTATTCTAACACTCCCACGTATACCATTCTTTTGCTTCAGTGACATAGATAATTACAAATTCAGAAGAATGAGCAGTAGTTTTCTGAGTCTGTGCAAATGAGAACTGGGTACATCCACTAGTGTGTTTATTTACAATTTACTACAGTTGCCTTTTCACATCTGTCCTGGCAATGGTGAGAGTTGATTTCTGCTGGTATGTTAATTTCTGTGTCATTCCAGACTGGATCTGGCCAGTTCTGAGTATAGTCAGAGTAACTCAGATCTGTCTGCACCTGTCAGTCTTCCAACCCCAAGCAACTGGTAGATATCTGTGTTCCTAAGTGCTCTGACCTTCCCTGTTCTTCATGAAGTCTCCTCAGTAGGAACCTTAACAGCAGAAGTTCCTGCTGGGCAGAATGTGTTAGGCTGAGTGGAGTTTTCAAATGCTGACCTTCGAACAGACCTTCTTGTAACGCTTGTTGAAAAGGCGGTTGTGATCTCTGTCGGTTTTCTGTTGTAGGATGTGGAGAATGCAGTTAGAAGGGGAACAAAATGTGGATGTAATAGAGGGCTCAAAGAAGATAAGAATAGCTAGTGTTTCTAAAACAAGTATGCCTGCTAGTCTGCTAATTCATTGCTCCTACAGTAGGAACAAGTAGAACTTTGATATCATTGTGTCATTTGATTGGGAGTAAAGGAAGATGACAATTGTAGATTGTAAGTACTACCAAATAGGTAATACTTTCATTCCAAATGACCCTTAATTTTCAAACAATTCTGATCAGCTGAAGACAGAAAAATCTGTCATTATCTGAAGAAGCACAGCTGGACCCTGTCGTCTTGTTTCCATGCTGGATGATCATCAAAAGTCTGAGTTTCCCTGAAGCTGCAGACTGATTATATATTGTTGATCATGCATGTCTGTTTTCACATTCTTTTGTGTTCTACTTTTTCACTAATGTATAATGGCTTTTAACATAGTAGCTGGCATTTTTGGCTCAAGTTTATAGTGGTTTTACTTATTTTTTAAAAAATGTATGTAAGTTTTTATTTATCTTATTTTTGTTTGAAATGTATTTCAGATGCTGTCGCTTTTACCAGGAAGGATCCTCCGACTTTTAGAATTTATTGGATTTTCTGGCAATAGGGTATTGGATCTGATACTTGTTTTTTCAGATTAGTCTTTTGTCAGATAAAGGCTAGATGGACTTAACATCATATATTTAACTTTAAAAGTATAATGATCTGTGTTGTTTATCAGTACTTTAGTGTTGTTAAAAAGATGAGAAGTGGGCTAGATGATGCATAAAAGCACATGTGGTGATATCCTGATCTTGAACAACTGTGGGAAATGATCAGTCTGCGTGAGAGGGGGTTTTCAAATTGCGATTTTCTTCCCTTTTGCTGATCCTTAAGGAGAGGATATCAGCTTTCTTTTCTAGCCCATACAGTCAGAAATTAATGTTCCTCATACCAGTAACTGAGGGGAGAGTTACAGTTCTACATTTTTCCACCCACAATCCCAGCCCATTTCTCTGGGAGGAGGAATTTCTGAATATTGTGTGTCACTGTGGAATCTCGGTACATCTTTCTCATGGATGAGGAAAGTATTTCTAATCATAGCCTTGTTTTTGTAAACCTAGCCTTGTTTTGTAAGTATCTTACAGCCCTTCAACACTCTTTTTGCCACCCGTAACAAATTAAAAAAAACCCCAAACAACAAACCAAACAAATCAACCCACAGAATTATACGTAACTAAACTTCAAGTTATTAATGAGACAGAGTCGCAATATGGTTTTACTCCTGTTAGTTTGTCTACAAATAAAGTTCTGCTTATGTAAAATTAGACTTCAGGAGAGACCTGTTCATTCTGTTTCTTCCTGTGAAAGACCTGGCTCATGCTGAACTTCTTCCATAATAGTAATTTTTGCCCTGACTGAAAAGGCAATAAAAGCTCAAAGGAAAAGAGCAACCAGTTTTGGAGTATTGCCACATTTTTTTCTATGGTGCTTGAATTCTCCTGTAACTCATTAAGTTGCTATGCAATACAACTACTGTTAAGTTAATTTTTGTTTGGAGGCAAAATGGTTAAAATCTCATATTATTCTGAAGAGACACTGGTCTTGAGCAGGGAAGCTCTGAGCTCATCTCAACAATCCCCCAAGCAGTCAAGCTGTCATGTAATGGGCATCAACTGAAAAGAATGGGAAGAAGTTTCGTGTGTTAAGAGCTGAATAAGTCTACATTAATCTGGATTCCTTTTCTCCGCACACACAAATTCCATTGTAGCTTCTGGAAATGGTGTCTAGAAGTTGGTGTGTTAGCAGAGGTTTTGATCAGAACCTCAAAATAGTGGCTGACTTGCTGGAAGAGAATTGAGGATAACCAGGGATTTCTGTGAAGGAAGACTCTTGCTGACAAGTAGCACTGGAACAGTTGAGAGAGGTTCTCACTGAACATAGATTTAAAAGACATTGTTCTGAAGGGCTCATATCCAGAAAATAGTGGGGAAGGGATGTAGACCTGCATGTCTGTATGGTCTGTGTGGTGTTCCCATTTCACTAGAGCACTGAAATGCATGGGTATTTTTATTCAGTGTTAGCTTAACCTTCTCCTTGCTGTGTGCTATCAGCTGTGGCAGAACTGTTTTGGTAGAAGGTTTTGTGGATCTGAGATAACGAAGTGCTGAATTACAGAATACTTACATCTGAAAGGAAGGCTGGATTTGGGGGAGCCAGAAACTATTCAAAGTAACTGTATACTGATAGTTAATTCTGCATGTGTTTGTGATGTTTCTTAGGAGTTGGGCCTCTGTCAACTACGTGAAGGCGCATCTGGCAGCAGTTTGAGGGCCATTCTGTGTACTTTCACCCTGTTGGTTTATCATACTTACGTCTCCTTAATCCTTGGTGAGACCCACTGTGTAGCTGTTCAGTCATGCTGCACATTATGATAGCTATTGTGATTTTTTTGAACTGAATATTGAAACTGTGGCCAATTAGCTTTGTAACAGGAGATTGCTGTATACTTAATTATGATCTAAAACGAATATCTCTGACAAAGCTATATCTGCAGAAACAGTGAGGGTGGATACCATTATACCAACATCTTGTTCCATTTCAAGGGCTGTCTCAACGTGCAATAGCAAAACATCACAAAACACTTCAGACAAGTCCTTATCCATAAATTCATGTCAGATATTGTGAAAACTATCTCCAGAAAGAAGTCTGTACTCCCAAACATTTTACTTGAAAGTTCAAACATGTAGAGAATTAATTGCTTTTGCTACATGGGACTAAAAGTCACCATTAATTCTGTATGCATCTTTGACACATATTTTCATGTTCCTTAGTTTGGAAGTATTTTAGTCCTTGTCCCTCAGGCTCATCAGGAAATTAAGGAGAACTTCATTTCTTTCAGTATCACCTGCACTTCATTACTGAGCTCAAAATTAGGAAAGGAGGCAGCTGAGGAATGTTTTCCTAACTTGCTAAAACAATTAAAGGGATTTGAAAATATAACTAGGATCTATAATGGAACAGTTTAAAGAATATTCATATATTCCATTCTGTTTCTACTTACAGACATTTACTATCTTAAAAGCACTTAGTACTTTCAGGACAAGAATTCATATTTATAGAAACACAATATGATGAAATAATTCTGCTTTTGCATAAAAGCAGTCATCCATTAATCTATTCAAGCTATAATACGATTTGGAAATTAAAATCTTAATCTATGAAACTTATTTTTTTTAAAGTATGTTAAGGTTGGTTTGTTATGTTTTCTAGGTACAGGGGAAGCTAACCTTCAGGAAGCAGACAGTCTCCTTGAACCCTACCTCCATAAATTTCCAAACGTGTGTATTCTCGATAAGTTTTACAACAGCAATGTACCTCCCTAAGCTTAAAATGGTAACTGGGTATTTTTCTTGTCTCCTTTCAAGGGTTCCATTATTCTGTTTTATGCTGCCAGAATAGATATACTGAAAGGAAATTTTGAAAAGGTAAATCGATTTTTTTTTTTAAGGTTTTTATTTGTTGTTCAGTGCTCAATTGGGGAAAAAATCTAATTCATCTAAGTAACTTATTTTAGTTGGACTGATAATTACTGTCTTATCACTGTTCATGTTTAGTGTCAATATTGATTCTGGCACTCTCTCTGTAAGTGAGACTGAAAGGGAAGTTTATCTCATTTTACTAGTCAGGTGTTCTCCACTTAGGTCCTAGGAAAGAATCTGGTCTGTAATTAGACATGGCTCTCATGTGGAGCAGTAATTGAGCCAGTTTTCATCATTCTTGCTTAACTACATCATAGGCGCAGTTGAGGTTCCAAGAATGCATAGCAGCCCAGCAGGAGTGGAAACAGATTCATCATCTCTGTTACTGGGAATTGATGTGGTGCTACACCTTCCAGCAGAACTGGCTTCAAGCATATCGGTATGCAGACCTGCTCAGCAAAGAGAGCAGGTGGTCTAAGGTAAATGGGCAGGTGGACGTTGTTATAATGTACCAGTAGCTTCTCCACAGTTAAATTTGCATTTCAGTTCACATAATAAGTGTAATTTTGGCTTTCTTCTGAAACCTGTAAGCAAAGGCATAACAGCACCAAAATAGTAGGTTTAACTGAGTGGTTAAGGAGGAGTTCTTATTTCACATTCTCAAGCACCAGAGCCATAACTAGCAACACTTCAGCCCCTTCAGAGGTACTTGCCAGAGTTGTGATGAAAGAAGAGAGAAGAAAACTGTTAACTTGCATCTCAAGTCAAGTTCTAACACTCACTAATAAAACTTGGCTGAAGAAACTGTGTTTGTAAGTTAATTGTAAACAGACAAGAGCAGGCCTACTCAACAGATGCTTTGTGACATGAAATGGGAAGGCTGCTGGAGACAGGGTCTCGTGAGAAAAGTTGAGGGTATCTACCTTTTCCTTGTAAAAACGTTTCTCAAAGTATGAACCAAGCACAATGTGCAAATAATTTTTGAGACATCATTTTTCTTTGTTCCTTTCTAGATTACTGTTTTATAATGCTTAGTGGAAAAGGGGATACATCCAATTCTTGACAAAAGGGGAAAAGAATATTATATTCAATGTGCAGTGCAAATGTCTTGAATAGAATTTTTTTTCTCTGCAAAGTCCAGTTGAACTTTCCTTGAATTAGTACTCAGATGTTTTCTTCTGTTTTTTTCAGGCATGTCTCTACATGTAACAGATCATATAATAACATTAATTGACTTTAAAATAGTTATGTCATTTAACCTCATCTCTTTGTCAGTGATTTGCATACTAAATTATCCTGTTCTTTGCAGGAGACACCTTTAGCATTGTATCTTATTTAGAATATTAATAAATACATTGAAATAAAATCATAGTGTAAATTATGTGACAAAAGAAGTGCTAACATTCTATAGTTCCACCTGCCTGAGAGAATTACTGGAAACACTTTGCTGCAGCAAGTGGGTTGAGAGATTTGAGTCCTTAGTGTATTGACTGAATGCAGCAAATTAGATGTGGTAATATGCTGCTATTTCTTTTTCAAATAGGCAATATATGTATTCCAGAAGGCAGCAATTCTATGTATGCTTCCAGAGGATGATTTGAAAAGGACTGGTGAGGACATCGTATCTTTATTCAGGTAGATATTTATAGAGCAACTAGGTACGCAGCCTTTTTTCCCCCCATGTAAAAGTTTTTGTTTGTCTTATGTGACTTCCTGCTTATAACCATCAACTTCTCAGTTTTTCTCTTTGCTTTTAGCATCAGAATATTTAAAATGCTGCTTTTATCACCAAATATACGTCCTGCAACTGCAGTCTCAGTGGTGTAAAACAACTTAAGACATTACATTTCAGAGGAGAACAGCAGATCTTGCTAAATTAAATAAGATGAAATAAAAATTACATAAAGCAACTTCTGTCTTCCATTTTCCCTCCTTGTAGACAAGTGGATGGTCTAAAACAGAGAATTGCAGGAAAATCTATCCCAACTGAGAAGTTTGCAGTAAGGAAAGCTCGACGCTATGCAAGTTCTCAACCAGTGAAGCTGATATTACCTGCCTTGGTAATTATGCTTGCTTTCTTTTTGTTCCTTTTCAACTAGAAAAGAAATAAGTATAATTCATTGTACAGGGAAATAATAATAGTATCAGGTAGTATGTATTTTTGCAGTGGTGTCCAGTGATAGGACAAGAGGTAACGGCCACAAACTTGAACATAGGAGGTTCCATCTAAACATGAGGAGGAACTTCTCTCCTTTGAGGGTGGCGAAGCACTGGAACAGGCTGCCCAGAGAGGTGGTGGAGTCTCCGACTCTGGAGACATTCCAAACCTGCCATCCTATGCAACCTGCTCTGGGTGACCCTGCTGTGGCAGGGGGGTTGTACTAGGTGATCTCCAGAGGTCCCTTCCAACCCCTGTGATTCTGTGATTCTATCAGCATTTTTTTTAATTATTTTTTTTAAAGAATTACTGCATTCATGCAATGGGATTTTTGTGAAATGTGTTAGGGATTGGATCATGCTACCAACTACTTGCAGTCTAAAACCAGAGTCAGATTTTTCATGTGAAAATTCAGACATAGGACAATGGCTGTTTGCCGCATGAGGCTGAAAGTCACCTTTCAGCTAGAAACCTGCGTGGGTTTCTAGCGTATGTGTTCATGTTCTGTAGTTTGTCAGGATTTCAGTCCTTGTCCTCCAGGTTCATTAGGAAGTTAAAGAGTACTTCAGCACTTTCTGCTCTTCTAGTGAAAATGAAGAGTAGTAGGGTGATTTTGGTTTGGGTTTTTTTTTTTCTTATACAGAGCCTGCGTAAAACTTGCAGAAGTTATGAATGCTATTCTTATTTCCCATGCTTTTAACTTCAGAGGCATTAGTAGTGCACAGTCTGTTCATGTGGGCATAGCAATGATACTTTGTATACGTGGCACTAAAATTTTTGTACATGGATAATTTAGCAATAACTGAAGATGAAAAACATAATTTGAGAAGGAATTTCTTACGTTAAAGCTCATTGATGTAGAAGGTGGAGTCCAAAGAAAATGAATCCATCAGTTTTAAAATTCATTGTATACCCTATTACATATAAAGACCCAAGTAACAAAGTTGTTCTGGGCTTGTACAGCACAGTGCTATTCAGTTGTGAGTATGTATCTTTGGTCTTGCTGTCAAATCCAGTATCTTTTAATTTAAGAATTTTTCCATCATAAGTTAAACGAAAATAAACATAGGGTGTGGTGTTACTGCAGTAAGCATGAATTACACCAGACTACAGAATTGAAACGAATCTAGCATAATGAAGCTGATAGTGTCAATAACACTATTTCAAGCTTTGTTAGAACCAGTTTTTTTTCCTCCCTCTGAAACCCACATAGTTACAGCACAAATATAAGTGGAAATATTTAAAAAATGTACCGTATCAACTTCAGAATGACATCAGGCTTCATATTTCAGAGGTTTAATTACAATTCAAATACAGTAGAACAAATTATACTGTTGTGTTTGTGATGATTGAGTAAAGATCTGGGCAAAGTTTTGTATTGGTTAGCATTAACTCTGTATATGTATTCTCTCATTCTCTTTATGTGCTGCAATGTGATAATATTTAATGCATAGAAACAGGCATGTTGTTTACTATTGTACTGAAGCATCTGGAAAGGTTTGTGCCAGGATTTGCCTTGGCTTGTTTTGTGGGTTTTTTTTGTTTTGTTTTTTTTAAATAAGGTTTTGTAGGAATTATGTTGGAAGCATGTGTTGGGTGTGTGTACTGGAACCACATTTTTATCCAGAAAGTTTTAACTACTTCCAGTGTTTCTCCATATGGAAGGTAACAGCCTATAGATTATAGCATCTGTATATAAACACACACGAGTGTGTGTTTGGGTGCATGCATATATATGTATACTGTATTTACGTGCACACACCCACAAATACACACACAGATTTATCTATAATCCTGTAGAATGTAACTACTTTCAGCTGCTTCTTTAGTTCATGTGGCAGAGGCCACAAGTTGAACCTAACACATCAGTTTTGCTGATGTGTTACGTTGGTGATGGTAAACTATCATGTGATAAAATCTGTTCAGTTTTGTTTTTAAAGATCTGTGAAAATACATAACAGAACCCATTAAAAAGGTGTCAAAACATTCAAAACTTAGAAATGCAGGTTAACTTTGCCCGCACACAATGTCATTTTGCCTCCTCTATGCATAAATACTCGTAGGCAACTTCAATTAAATGATTATTAAGGCAAATGTGATTGTCTTTGTAAACTTGGATATAACTGACAGAATGTCCCGTACTCATTGTGGGTGGTTATTTGATGTTGTACAGATACTTTTATTCATAGGCTTCTCAACAGTGTGTGTTTTGGCTTTGAAACCTTTCATACCATTTAAAACAAGTTTTTGTAGGCAGCATTTTTATGTACTCAAAATGTTCCATAACAGCCTTTCAAGGGATAGTCTTCAGTTAAATATTTATGCAATTCTATGAGTTTGTCTTGTTTATTTTTTTGGCAGGAAATGATGTATGTTTGGAATGGCTTTGCAATTGTGGGCAAAAGAGCAGACCTCACTGAAAACTTACTGATAACAATTGAAAAAGAAGAAACTGCTCTACAAAACGAAACTAGTAAGTGATCAATTAAAATGGAATTAATACGCTGGTAAGAAATGCTGACATTTTTCTTTGCTTCTGTCTACTGATGTTCTGTGAGGTGAGTGTTGACTCAGGCAATACGCTATTAAATGTGAGTATGGAAATTTTAGCCAGATGAAAGTTCACAGTGGTTCTTCAATATGTTCTTTATCCATCTTGATTGATGCTACAGAAGAATACAGAAAACTCAAGGATGTGAAGTTATTAGTTACAGAACTTAACTGAATCTTACTAAGACATTCCAGTCTCTGAGAGCGTTCTCGGAGTGTAATCTGCTAATTTTTTACATGTCTGAAACATACTTTTTCTCAACCAATTTACACCACGCTTTTACTACAGGGGACACATACTGAGCAGAATATGACAGAGTATAAAGGAAATAATGAAGTACTGTGCATGAATCTGGTTTTTTACTTTCTGGCAAGATAAAACATGTTTACTAGTTGTAAACTAAAATACATTTTTAATAAATAGACTTTGACCATGGTTTTAGATCTTGATGTGTTTGAAGCATAGATGTTCAGGGTAATGTTTGGAGAATCAGTTGGTAACTTGCTCCTAAAGGACCTTAAGTTCCGTTATTACAACCGGTTTACTGCAGCCAGGTGTACCTGGCTTTATTAGGTTTTACCAGGTAGCTGCTGTCATCTATCCTGTGAACTTTTCCATAGACATCTCTTCTGCATTCTTCTAGAATGAATAAATACATACTATCTTTGCACATGAAACTTTTTAAATTGTAATTCACTAAAAATAATTTGTATTGAACCCAGATTTTAATCACACTTATCAACAATTTAGCAGAAGTTAGTTTTGCTGCATTATTAAAACATTAATTATGAAATGTAAAGTACATCTAATTATGACTTACATACAAACTGAAGTGATGCATCAGAAGTTATACAAGGACATACAAGAGTTGCATAGTGGTAAAATCTGGATGGTGTAATAAGCTAAATGAGAGTAACTTGTAATGCCAAGACTTAATTGGGTCCCTTAATTTTTTTTATTCTGTTCACATTTCTGCAGAATCAGTAGTGTGCCTCTTAAATCTCGTTTTTCCTTTTCTTGTTGTCGTATTAAAACCAAAAGGTAGCAATATGCAAGACATCTGCAAATAAAGTCATGTTCCCATGAGTTCTGTGGGGAGGGTTCTGGCAGAAGCTGTTGGGAATCCGGTGCTGTATTGTGCAGAGGTTTGTACTATAAGTGCTCATCAGTTGTAACAGTGAAGAAAATTTCCTGTCAAATTCCTAAGCAAAGATGCACAGGGTACCGAAATAAAACCAGTATGTTTTTCTTATGGAAGTAAGCAAATACAAATAGGATGTAATCTGGAAGCATATTTGGGTTTTTATGCTTTCTGTATCTTTTTGTAGTAATAACTGCAGTCAAATGTAGTTTTGTTCTGGACTTTGCATCTGTAAGCCTGATTTGCTTTTAAAGGTACAAACTCAGGCAAGTCGAAGACTGATTACCAGAATTGCTGCAGAATTGAGACCCAAAGAAATTGCTTAAGGCTATTAGCAGAGTGTGGCAAAAACACAATATTATTTTAAGAGACAGCTGTCAGTACTAGATAGCTTTAAAGGACTGCTAAGGTGCTGTAAAAAAGTGTGTTAATTATACACAAAGGTTATTTAGGGATTGAGACTTCTTGGGGAGAGCTGTTCATACTTCATTTGCTTCAGGTGAACAGTCGCAGCAAGGAATTTGCCAAGGATTGAAACTGGTTTTATGTTGTACAGAGCTGAAAATAGAGATGGTAGAAGGAACAGATGAAAGGCATTAGAAACGAGGGGGTTTTGTGTTTTGTTTTGTTTTTTTCCTCAGGACTTCTGGAAATCTTGCTTTTGCACACTTGTGTCATCTCCAAGATATAAAAAAGGAATTTGTAACTTTGAGGAAAATTCATTTTTTGTGTGTTTTTATAATTCTGAAAATGATATTTCCTCTAGTATAGAGGACTGCAGGAAGATGGTTCTCCCACATTTATTGCAAGCTTAGCTGTATTAAGTTGACATTTACTGTCACTTACTGTCAGTGTTGTGGCATAATAGCTTTTCTTCCTGTGGGAAGTACTGGGAAGTTGTTGTACTAGGTGTAGTAGGGAAGTACTAGTTGCAGTTGTTAAAGACTGGCAAGCTTTTACTGACATCAGTGCTTACCCCCAGTAATTTCAATGAATGAGTCCTCTAGGAGACAGTCACATGAATCAATACCTTAGCCTAGCAAAACAGGCTAGAGGGAATGCAAAATACTCACCCGCTGTGCTTCTGCCCGTCACTAAAAGCGCAGTCTGTCAGTTATTATCTATCAAGACTTTCTGGGTTTAAATACAGACAGAAGTAAGACTGAATGTAGTGGCAAAGCACTTCGCTGAATCCCAAGATGCTTTAGTCTTGCATGTTTCAGAACTGTTTACGTAGGATTTTTTTGGCAGACTATTAAGAAAAAAATTACCGTGACCTTAGAGAGCTGGTAATTAGTTGTAAACAACATGATCAGAAGGGCGAGTGTTTTGCTTCCTGAATTGTTAATGTATGTGCTGCCATCTGTCTATCCGTATGTGTTTTCTTTCCTTCCTTTTCCTTCCCTGCACCCAGCAAATGCTATAAACCAAGGCAACAAAAAAGGACCACGCTTGTTAAGGCTGTATTTCTGAATCGCTTCACAAAAGCTCTTTCATCTGATTTTTTTAGTTCTATTGAACATAAAACTTTCCTGAATTTTCCAAATGTTATACACTCCTAATGAAGCTTCTTAATCGTTAGCAATGATGGGAATACTAATACACTTGTTTTCTTGAATTTGTACTGCCAAATAATGCTTCAGAAAAGTTCTGCAGGACAAAGTCCTAGAGTGTTCTTATGCTTTTCGTGTTACTGGTGCTACTGGAGGTCTGCTAGTGCTCTTCAACAGGGCAAGCTATTAAGGTAATGTAGTGTGAAGGAGCTTTCAGTCTCACTGTAGGTTTTGTTTCCTGTTTTAGATGTTACAAGTACAGAAACCTTTAACTGATGCCAGTTTATGTCTGCTTTTTACTGACTTTCAGATATGAAGGACTGGGGACTATCTGGATGTTTCAATTCCTTTTTATTTCTTCTTAGCCTGTATCTTTAAAGAGAAAGATATAGGTGTTGTACACACATCTTTAGTAGACAATATTTGAAATTGCACCTGAAGGTTATGTATGTTTTGAGGTGTAAAATCTGAGAAGCAAAGTCCTGAGCCTGAATGCATATTCGCTGCTGAAAATCTAATTTTCCTTTTCATGATATCTTCAAATTGTTTGATGTGTCTCGCTTTTACTTTTAGATCGCAATGAATACTATATGGATGATGTGTGCATGTTGCAGTTACTGAAGGGCCTCTGCCTGAAACACTTGGGAAGACTCATGCAAGCTGAACTGTGTTTCAGTAAAGTAATTCAAAGGTAAAAGTAACATAAACGGACTTTTTACCTTTATATTTTGTAGCTTTGGGTAAAATTTATGATAATTCTGTAGAAGCCATTATGTTAGAATTTTGAATAGACTTCAACTTCCTGTTAAAGAGCTGGAATTAAAATACCTCTGAAAGTAGTTGGAGAACTATAAAACTTTGCTTGTATTTTTCTATAGCAAATTAACATTATATAGCTTTATATAAATGTGGTGGTTTAGACCAAATAAATCAAACAGATGGGTAACACACTTATCTAAATACATTTGGAAGTAGTATTTTTGGATTTGCAGAACTATCAATATAAATAAAGATAATTCACATGGATTTCCTGATTTTTTTTTTTTTTCAGGATTTAGTACTTCATTAGTTAATGACTCTCTTTGTAGATGAGAAATTGTTGTTACTTGTTTCAGTTG
>VFFE01007235.1:2537710-2586863 GCA_008921705.1 Burhinus oedicnemus | reverse complement strand
TATATGTAGTTTCGTGTTAATACGTAAACAGCAGTATCAAACTGAGTTTTCCAATTCATTATATATGCAGATTCTGCTAGCTGTCTATTCTTAAAAATAAGAATATACTTGATTTTTTATTTAAGTATACACCCAATAACTGTTCTTTTACTGATTATTCCAAAACTTGTCCATTTCCATATTTTATTAATGCCAGTGTATTTACTTCTGCACAGTAAATTCATAGTAACTGTGCACCTGTATATGATTCTCTGCCCTTAATTCCCACCCAAGGAAAAAAAGAACAAAAGAAATAGGTGAAAAATTTGTCATCAGTAAATTAATAACTGCAAAGTTTCTAATTAAACAGTCAATATAATTTAAAAATTAGTAACTGCAAAGTTTCTAATTAAACAGTCAATATAATTTAAATGCTGTAATTATTCTGCTCAGGTGACTGAGAGCACAGCTTTCTTTTATGACTTTATAAATAACTGAGTCATTTAATTGCATATAAACCTGTAATACATTGGCATACTTACAGGTGAAGTAAGAGTTTGAAAATATTAGCTGAATAAACATAATGGGTCTTTCAAAGTGGAAACCTAATCCAAAGTCTGTTGTCTTCACTGGCTTGGATTTGTGCCTATTGTAAATGCGTAACTAAATTATTGTGTAAAAGTAGACGCATGTAGGTTTGAAACTTAGATACCTGAGAGACTGAATTGCTGGTAAATTGCAGCATGCTTATCTTAAAGTATATTCTATTGACTATAGCTAAAGTAAAAAATATATTTGTCTCTTTGTCAAGAGATTAGCATATGCTACCAACTGACTTCTCTAATTACTTGCCCATATAAGTGGGCAAGTAATACATATCTGATTACAAGGTGTAGACAGCAAAAATAAAATTCTGTATGTGATGTTTTCAGACAATACTTTTAATACCTCTTTGGGTATTTACATGTTCAGTTTAGGATTATTTTGGTTTAATCTGATCGTTGGATTGTAGTAATCAAATGGGAATACTTAATTTTCTTGTGAAAGGTGGTGAAAACAATCCCCAGTAAAACTTCTATAATTTGTGTTTCAAATAGTAACTCTCTCTACAGAAGAGTTAGAACTGGGACTACAGACTCTCAGGTTTGGAGCATGAAGTAGTCTCTGACCTCTTGTTTTTGTGGGGAGTGTCTCATAGTTAGTATTTTGTGGGTGATTTCAGACAGAAATTAAAATTAACAAAAAGTAAACAATGACCTTCCTTAGAAGCTGATTTTTTGAAAGTTTAGTACACAATGTCATGTAGCAGTGTACTTTTTTCAGGGATAATGATACTGACTGCAGAGAGAGTAAAAGAGAACTTTGTTTTCTTCAGTTCAGCCTTCCAAAGTCGTCTTTAACACCCTGTGTATGTTACACATTGTCTCTTTTGGGATCTGCCTTTTTGCATTCATGCAGAGAACAGGCATATCAACACAAATTTGCAATACCTTCTGTAGTGTTTTGATGCCCTGAGGTCCCTAGCATAAGTACTATTTACAGCTTGTCTCCTGTTCTGTGCAGCTGTTCCAGACTTTGTTAGAAAGCCTGATTGACCAAGATTCTTAGCTCTATTCTGGATTTTTTTTTTTCCAACTTATTAGCAGTGGAAATACAAATGTGTGAGAATGATTTGTAACACTTACACCTAAGGTAGGTCTCATTAGAGCTTTAGAGATGCTTTGTCTTCCAAATGCTGCAGAAGAAACGCAAGTCTCCCTGACACAAGGAGTCATTGATGCACTATTATTTAGTACATTATATCTGAGTTAAGTGATTTGTGGCTAAGAGTTCAGCTGAAAAGTCCATGGCTTTTTTTTACCTGCTGTATACTGTACTGGGCCTTAAATACAACTCTGACTTAGTCTTACTGCTCTTTATAATCTTCACCTTGCTTGCTCGTGTCCCGTGGGAATTTTGAATAATGTGCTGAAACTTTGAGCAAGTCTGAGCATTTACCTATGATGCTATAACCTCCATTGATAATAGTAGGAGATATAATATATACAAGAGCAAAGCTAAGTCCTTAGTTTAAGCAAGCAAAGCTAAATTTACATAGTTATGTTATGATATAAGGTCATTCTGATCTTTCTAATAATCAATGTATATTATTTTTTTTATGGCAAGGAATAATAAAGTAGCCTGCTTAAAAGACAAAGCTTCTCTTTGATTAAGAATTGCCTACTTAGAAAATATTACAAAGAACTTCTTGTCTGTGAATATCATGCAGATGTTTAGTCTGTCCATGAAAGATCATTGTGTTATGGTTTTTAAGTCCTAGCTCACCACTTTTTAACAAAAATTGAAAGAAAATACATGTTAAAAGAGAGCTGATTAAAGATGGTTTTATATATGTTCTAATATATGTGGGTGGCAGCTGTATTTAGCACTTTACGGCCAGAAAAATGTACAATAATCAGATCCTGCTATATTCCTAAAACACCTTGCCAACTCATGTACAAAAGAAGTAATTCCTTGTAACAAATCAAACATAGGCTTTGCAGTTATTTTATTACTAATCTTAATGTTTAATGTCCTTTTGTTTCTGTATGTTCTTACACTGCATAGTTCAACAAAGAATGTTTATATTTGCACTGGTGGTGCGATTTATTTCTAAACTATTGAGGTTTGCGCATATTTATATCTGGTACTTGAGTAAAACCAAGGTCAGAATAATGGAGGATGAGGGAGATGAAGTACGTTCTGGTTTTAAGGGTATGTAGAAATGTTCATTATGATGCACTGGAATGGATTCTCTCTTCTGAGGACTAAATCACATTTTATGCTTGTGCTACCAAGTGCCGAATTTGGCACTGTATTCTACTTGTGCATAAAGAACCTTCAGCTGAGATTTATCAAAACAGTATAAACAAAAAAGGCTTGGTCTCAAGTTTAAACACACTATCTTGGGCATATGATTCTTTCATACAACCTATCTAGGCTGAGAGGTTGTAAAAAGCTATCAAGATCTAGGAGAGAATAAAAGGTCTTTTGAAATGTAGATAGCAAATACAAAATAAAATACTTTCGTTTTAATTTCTCACCAGAGATCAAATAATACCTTTGAATGATATAAAATACAGGAGTGATTAATAATTAACTCATTCTGTTATTGGTCATGTCATTAAATTCAGTGAGAATTAGACATAATGTACTGCTAGGATTCTATTAAAATCCCAGCATTAAAAATAGGGAGAAAATTACGTTTTTACATATGTGCAGAGCTTGGTTTTAGTAACATTTAGAGAAGTAAATGTTCAAAGTTATTTCTTAATGTGGCATGGTTAAACATTTCCGTAGTTCCATGTAATTTTACCTGATGCTTCCCAGCAAATAGGTCAACATAATTACCATGGTTTGAATGATAAGAATGGTGATTATGGTTATCATAAGAACAGAGATAACAGGTAACAGCTCACAGAAAGGCAAAGGAATGGAGGTGCTCCTGTATGTTTGTTCCTGTCTGTAAGATGCTAATCTATTCTTAATTATTAGACATACCATAGTGCAGAATAAAACCTTTGTAGCTAGATTAGAGTGCTTGCAGAGTATTGAATAAAGGAATTACATTGAATAGAAGGAAAAGAAGACATGCTGAAGATATAAGTACAAAAATAGGAACTACATCTGCATTTGTGCAAGCATTGGCAGAAGTGATGTCATGTAAGTCTGAGCTATACTCATCAGCTCAACACTTGGACTTCTGTATTCCAGCCAGGGGGAAGGATATCAGTGGTGCTGGGACCTTAGCTCAGTTTGGTTGTTTGTTGGGTTCTTGCTGTTTGGTTGGGTTGGTTTTTGTTGGTTTTTAAAATCTGGTCTTGTCATTTACTCATTTTTTTTTAATGTCATGTAGGACAGCTTCATAAAGAAATTTAAGCATTGTGGCTCTGAACTTTGCAGTTTGTAGAAGAGTAGCTTCTGGAAAAAATCAGAGCCTGTGGTTAGCATAGAAAATTCAATGTTTAATGAATGCAAAATTAAATATTCTCCTTTTTGTAGAAGTGTATAAGCATGCAGTTCCAGTCTATGGGGAAGCACATGTTGGCTAGTAATCACAGGTAGGAACACCCTCCTAGATTTAGTCACTCATTTGAAGAGATAGATTCTTCACGTGCATTAGTAGTAGGAGGTGTCTGTTGTCTGTCCCATGCTTTTGTACCATAAAAATTGTAGTTAGAGCATCCAAGCTGAGTGGACCAGATTCAATACCTACCTCATCTGAAGCCATAGGATGAAGAATACTCACTGTTGATGACATGCCACTGTGTTGGAAAACTGTTAAGGTTTTACTGAAATCCCACTTGTGACGTTAATATCCTTAAATACTTGAGCATGTAAATGTGGATCTCAGAGCTTAATTTTCTTACTGTAAAATAGGTGTAAGACTATATTAAGATAACTTTTTTGAGATGCTTAAATGACCTGCTCTCACTTCAGTATCTAAAATCAGGGTGGAGGGATATGTAAAATTAGGTTAATGCTACTTATATAGCTTATGTTAGGCTTAACTTGTTTCAGAGCATTAGGAGATCTTCAGAATTAAAGTTGATGTAGAAAAGAGGGCAGTATGAATTTAAGTATGGTTTTAGTTTTAATACAATTGTACTCAAGGGGATAGAGCTTATGTCCAGGCAATACACAATGTCTAAATACGCTAAGGCACAGGCATAAAACTTCCATCCAAAACACTCAACCCACCTTGACTGGATTATTTATCTGTCTTCTTTTAAAAGAGGTTCTGTATTGCATGCATTGATGAACCTACTTCAACAATATTCTACAAAGGAATCCAGCTGTAGTTTAAAATTTTATATGGTTTAGAATGTGCATGCTCAAGCTTTACTTTGACAAGATGCTTGCCTTAAATCTCTTACAAACTCTACAGCCACATTAATATAATTGCTTCAAATCAATTTGCATTAGTTTTTGCATAGGAACATTCAAAACTTCCCATCATCAACAATGGGAAAATGTCGTGTTTTTTTCACCTACTATTCGTTGTTTTATACACTTGGATAGAAGATGGATTGAAAAAGTTTACACTTGTTTTGTGTATAATACAAATAAAGTTCAAGATCAATTTCTTTTCATAACACAAATGGAAAGTGCTCCTGTATTTTACATGACTTTTACTAGACTGTCTATATTCTGTGGAAGCAATTTATTTAATTTATTCCAGGCAAAACTACAAATAATACAATAATCATTGTGTCTATTGCGTAATGAATCTTTGAAGTCATAGCAACTTTAAATCAGATTCTTGTGAGCTGAAAGAAAAGGAAGAGGGCTGAAAGTGGAATGTGTTGTGGGGAGTTTAAGGTCTCTATACAACATGAACAGTTAAACAGGGTGCTGCTTAAAGTGCGGTGTACTATGGAGACCAATGACAATACGTTTTTAGCATCTAGTGGATATGGAACGACCTACAGGATATGGTGTGGCTCTTTTTCTTCAAACTAAGATGTTAATTAAGCAGAAGAAAATAAACCTCGCCTGAAAGTTAGAATCTGCAACTGGAATACTGTATGCTTTTGAGTAATAGCAGTTCTGCTTATTGAACAAGTCACTCTCTTTTAAGGAAATCTGGAGAAGAGCCATATAAGCTAGCTTCACATTCTGGTTACACGTTGTAAGTGAAAAGTTACTGTATTGATCTCACTGGAATTCCTGGAGTCACGCAATCTAATTAAAATCAAATTGTATCTTTTTTTTTTTTTGTCAGAACAGTTCCAGTGGATAGTCTTCAGTGCCACTTGGTAAATTGGTGAACCTTATATTATGAATGTTCTATTTTCTTTTTCAGTTAACTTATGTTAAAACTGCTGTGGTTTTTATTTAATATGCTACTCAAATAGTATGTTGCAGTAGAGATACCAATTGGTTTTGGATCCACTGCAAAACTGAATTTAAATGTTACTGACTGACATTGGCAGGACAAAAATGAAAAGTTAGCTCCTGCTTCAGTTAACTTCTGATACAAGCAAGTTTTGCGTAACTTCAGGGATATTACCTATGCACCTGGATGAAATTAGGTCTACCAATCTGAGTGCCCTCCAGTGTGTTGTCTGGAAATTTTGTCCATGTGGACTTTGAAAACTGTTATATGCTCAGTGTTTCTGGTGTGTGAAACCCGGCTGGAACAGTGAGAAGTTTGTCAACAGCTGTTTTCCTTCTGGATGCTTCTGAAGCTAAAAAAGGAACAACAGAACCATCACTTCGCTTTTATTTTTCTTCCTTGAATTTTTCATTACTTGCTTAGGACAGCTGGGTTGGAATCCTATTCTTACTTGTCCGCCTGACTGTCTGAAATTTGTAGCAGAGCCTTCAAAGAAAAATCTTTTGTTTGTCATTACTATCTGTGCTTCCCTGGAATAATGTAGAACCGAGATGCCTGCTTGTCTTTGCTAGCTGTAGCAGCTGCCCCCCATTTGGATGGGAAAGAGGATAGCCACTAGGAAAGGGTCAAGGGATAAAATGGAGGAGAAATCTGGGTGTGAAGGGTAAGAGTGGGGTAGAAGCAGGGATATATCAGATAGGGATTTCCATAGCACCCAAACCATTGATTTCACATCAGGCTGTGGGACCAAACAGAATAATGTGAAAGGATAAAGCAAATGTGATTGTGATAGAAAAGTGCCAAGTAAGAAAAATTATGGTACAGAGTAATCTCTTGCTGGCTAGGAGGAGGCAATATGATCCAGAGGTAATACAGAACAAAACTGTGTTTTCTGCTTAAAAGGAGAGGTGAGGAGGGTAGACCTGCCATCAGGCCAAGTGAGGGAGAAGGAGCTGTGCTGAGGGGGGCTATGGAGAGTGAATTCTGCTCTTACAGGGAATATATTCAAAGAAACAATGCACAAATTGCAAACCAAAGTTGATATCAAGTAGTTATTTTGAAGTCCTTGCATCCTTCCAACTCCTGAAATCTAGACAGCTGATGATTTCATGTAGTTGGAGTTCCCTGTTGGCAATTGCACAGAAAGGGTATTCTGAGTTCCCGCATGAAGGCTTTCTCTCTGCCATCAGTACAGCCTGAACAGGAGTCTGTGCCTGCGTGAAAACCGTGCAGAACTAAGACTAATGGCCATTTCTTAGAATGACAGATGTCTGGAAAAAAACCAAAAACATGCCAAGTTGTGGAGAAAACATGGAAGTTTTGTAATGCCAAACAAACAGTTAATGATTTTAGGTTTTTTCCAAGTTAAATTGAGAAAGTTTGCTTTTCTCTTTATGAATTGCTGACTGACTTGGCAAGACTTTATTTAAAATTGTGTTCATTCTGGGTTAGAACCAGACAGTTACCTATGGACAGATGTGAAGTGGGATTTACATAGCCATCTGAACTTTTGGGCATTTGCTGTAGGTTTCCTCAGAGGGCCTCCAGAGAGAAAAGTTTAGGGCCGTTGTCTCAAATGAGGTTCAATACTGATAAGACTTAATGGCTAAATAAGATTAAATTAAATCAACTAATATGAAAATAGTTGGTCCTAAATTGTTACTTGTTTTGTCTTCAGTGTAAAATTAGAGGGTAGGAGGGGCACCTGTCCACCCCCTCTTAAGACGCTTCAGCTTCACTGACTTAACTGTAGTGAGGATCCTAGTATAGATGAGTTGCTGGCAGCTACAGACATTCTGAAACGCTGCTCAGCCAAGTCCGGTTGTGTTATGGACACAGCTCTAGCCAGGGCCAGTGCATGATTTTCCTAGAATAAGCAGCTTTCCCAGGAGCGCTACTCTTAAAACAGGGCTTATATAGGCTTCACAGCAACTGTATGTTTTTCACTAGTCCAGTTTAATACCTGCACTCATTTTGAGGGGATAAAAAAAAAATAAATCACTTAGTGAGATAATAGCAACAACAATTTGAGTAGAGGATATAGAGAACAGAACCTATCATCCTAGTAGAAAAAGCTAGAAAAGAGTTGATACTAGAGTACAGCTTTTTTCATAATGCTAATAAAATACTCTTTTCCAGTTTGAACAGCTGTTTTAGTTAATGTTCTGTCAGTGGTCCTGTAGGTTCTTGCTGTTGAATTTCCTGTGAAATCTGTAATGTTTGTGGGCCTGTACACTTAATTTTGAAGCTGTTCTCCTGTGGGTTGTAGGTTTTTTTGACATAGAAGCTAATACAGCTACAGCAATTGTATTTTTCACTACATAATAAATTGTTTCTGTCCAAACGTGTGCTATCTATTTGGAGGTGATTGTCAGGCACTTTGAAGGGGGATGGTTTACCAATACAATCCAACCAAAGAGACTTTCCATTTTACAGGCTAAGAAAGAGTTTTAATCCCTTATTGTTAATCTAGATGGGGCATAAGGGTATGGAGAGGAAGGCAGACTACAAATTCTTATTTCTACTTTGCCTGATAAATCTATGACCAGCATGTGTGTGCTGGGGAAATGGTCAGTTGGGGGGCTTCCTTTACAGTTCTGTCTGTTCATTAGGTAAGTTGTTTTTTGGGTGTGGTAATACAGTTATGGGTGGAAGGGTATAATCTGTCACCTATTTTAGGTGTATATTCAAAACAAACAAAAAAAAACCCTACAAACAAAACCCAACAAAAAAAAACCCTGCAACGCAAAAAACCAACTCAACAACCCTGAACCAAAACAAAAAAAAACCCCAGTGGTAAAAAAACAGGGACCCTAGAAGGAGCAGGGATATTACACAATTTCAGACATAACTAGGAAAACTTCATTCTTCATTGCTATTCATTTACTAAAAGCTCAGATATCTCTAGTCAATTTGTGATATGGAATAATTTAACTGAATTTAACCTTCTGAAATATCTTTTCCAATCCAGTAAATAATTAGCTACATAGTAAAGTATACTTCTTCCAAGGAAAAGAGCCTCTTGGATCAATTCAATGGATCAATTTATATAACAACTGTCACTATAAAAAAGGGATGTAGTAACGTAGTAGTTGTGTGAAAGTTTTACAATGCATGATCTCTTCAAACACAACCATAAAGAAAGGAGCAGAGTAAAAAATGCTAGTGGAAGTAACTGCCACTTGATAGGGAACATCTTACTAACATTTTTTCTATGTAATTCTTTGAGTTGTTTGGAGTATAATCCCTGCCCTTTCCTGAGCAGTATTTTAAAAATGCAATGCATTTGTAAAACAGTATCCCTGAACAGGTACCCCTGGAGAGAGCCATAGTATTGACTAGTAATCCTCGCAAGAGGAAATCTGGATGTGTTGCAGTAACATACCGCGGTGTGAATTTGGAGGTTTTTGTGAAGAATGTGTTGGATGCAAATTCATCTCATAGTGTTCTAAGTTCTAATTGTAGCTTGTGATATTTTCGTAAGACGTCTAGCTCTTTCCTCTGAAACTTTAAATTACAAGACTGTTTTTGTAACATGCATCTGACAGCTCTGCCAATAGGTGAAAATTTTTAGCAATGATTAAATCCATTAGATTTTCATGAACTATCTGTTTACATGTACAGCTTTTAACTCTCAAACTTCCCAACTTTCAGTCACAAGATCTGAATAAGTACATTATAATAACAGGATTATTTCTGGGGAGACACAGTAGAATCTTCATACAAAATCTGAAGTCTGAAGTTGGATTTCATTTGGAACAGAAGAACATTGTTTTGACCAATGTAAAGCCTGCAGTTATAACACTGAAATAACAGATTGGCAGCAAATTTTAAGCTGGCATGTGTTGCTGTGACACCATCAAAGGAGCTGATGATTTCTACCAAAAGACTGAGTAGAGTTGGACTATTCTATTTCTAGTCCAGTACTCTTTCTGCCAGAGAGCGTCTGCTGTGTTGTATCTGTGCTGAACCAGAAGCAATGCTGAGAGATAGGCAGAAGGCCTGATCTACCACCTGAAGAGTGAAGTATGTTCACCCATAAACCGAGCGTGTTTCCAACATCCTGTCCTGTCATCTTGTTCCCCCAGCTCACACACATTCTGCATTTGATAACTTGCATACTGGCCTAATGTGGTCATAATCGTGCAGTTAAGGCATCTTGGATGAATGGAGTACTTAAATAGTGTTTTAGCTAGGGACAGGTCAAGTAACACATCTTTCTATGTTTGTATGTAGAAGTATGTTCGGTGAGTTTTCACAAATACAAAAAAAAATCATGTTACAATACACTTTTGAGTGAGAAGCTAATAGGATTAGTATTAGCCTTTGTTAATGCCGTTTACTGCTGCAGTACAGCTAGGCAAGGTAAAAGTTCTAGCTGACTGCAAAAGAGCAAGGAGTCAGCTGTTACATCTAGGTAGTTTACAGCAGGCATGTGCAGGGGTTTCCTGGACATGAATCCATTGTATTGTTAATTATTATAATTAAAAATGTTGTTTCTCAGAAGATAAGTTGCTTACATAAATGTAGCTGTAGCCTCTGTCTCTCAGCTGTTTCTGGGAAAACACTCAAGTAACATGTAAACTGTCCTGTTCTACCTAAATATTGGCAGCTGCTACCCAAATTGCATGGCAGCAGCCTGGGGCAGTAGCCCGGCTGGATCTCACAAGGAAGACCTTGCATTGTAACTCCTGCTTTAAATGCCAAATAATCCACCATTATCCACCCAGTGCATCCATATGGGTTCCAGGCTGCTTGGTGTGACCTGACTATCTGATCGTATAATTGGTCTCTTATGTCCAGCTACTACTGTAGTGCTGTAAAACACTTACGTGGTTTACATTCCTGAAAAGGGTTTAGAAGTATCTTGCAACATCTTGTGAAGAAACCAGGAGTTTCTAGAGCCCCAGCGGCACCATCTGGAGTTTCACACCATGCTGCTGTGCTGTTTAGCAGGGTTTCTTGGGGTAGTTTTTTCTTCCCATACTAGCACCATGCTTTTCGAGGGACCTGATGTTGGCTACCACCATGTACCTCAGGCATTAGAAAACAATATACCATCAGCAAAAGCTTGTTTAGATCAGTTTAGCTCAAACAGTATTGCTTTTAAAAGCAAAAACAACAAAAATCCCCCATCATTTCTCAAATGTTTCTGGAAAACCTGGCTTCCAGTGGAGCTGGCAACTGGTGACATCAGGGGCAGTTTCATCCAGAAGAGGCTGACATTTTTAAGGCATAAAAAGCTAGTGGTGATTCAAGAAGTGTAAATACTTTCTCATCAAAGTCTCCACCTCATGTAATGTTTCTGTGAGCCATGAAGGGGCTGTGAACATTTCTGTTACAGAGCCTGGATGAAGCTGTGTTAGAAGAAGTTCAGGAGGCCTTGTGGGACAATTCCAGTTAACAAATATGAAGCCACAGCTACTCTGAAATACCAGTTTCTGGACGTTTGAGAATAATCAGGAAAACATTTTATGGTACAAAACCAGCTGACAATCAAACAGAAACTGATTATCTGAGCTCAAGTTTGTGTATACTTCAGGCTTTTTGAAAGGCTGTTCAACCTTTTACCTTGGTAATTGGCTGATTGGTCAAAGGATAAAGTTTTGAAGAAAGCCAGATGGAAGGGTATTGAACTCCTTATTTTGTTTGAAAGAAAATGGATTTTTTTGTTGCAGTATGAGATTTTTGTTGTTGTTGTTGCTGATGTTCTGGAAATTCAGCCAGTTTAAGCTATATTACTTCCTTTCAGTTCCTGTTGTTAGTAGCTTGCACAAGCTACATTTTATTAAATTGCTGTGTTGTTAGGGGGTGTTAGATGAGGAGAACATGATTAGAAAACCTGGAGGCTGGACACCTGAGAACAGGCTGTGCCCTGTTCTCATGATAAAAGCTGACATGCACTTGGCTCAGGCGAGCCTTCTTGCTCCTTTGTCCCATCACAGCAGTTCAAAGCAGGAGGACGAGCTGCTGGGATTATGAGCGGCAAATCAGCGAATCTGCAAAATTAAAAGAAAGGTAACACAAAATGCAGCTTTAGCTAAGAAATGTTTTTTTGAGTTAGAGAAAAAAGATTCCCCTCCCGTCCCTCCCTCCTTCCTTCCTTTTCCTTCTCCTGATGCATTTCTCCTTCCTTCCTCCCTCCCTTCCTCCCTAGCACAGACCTGCTTTTGGCAGCAACACATTTGAAGGAGACCTCAGGCTCACCAGACCTCGGGCTTAGTCGATCCCATAGGTTGCTGCACAAAGGTAGTATGGAGTGAGCCTTCTCACAGCTGGGCATTCATGATCACGTCTGCTGGCTGGGGAGCTCACACTGGGAACTGGAGAAGTGGAGGAACAACCCATGTGGTTTCTCTGGTGAGGCTTTCCTCTAAGCAGAGCACCCCAGGCTTGCAGTCTTTCCAGGCCTGAACTGCAGCGTTGGCACCCAGCTGGACGTGAGGTGTTCTGCCAGTAGGCATCGCATTAGCCATCTCTTGTACTTGGGAGCATTTAAACTGAGACAGCAGTAGCAAAAATGACATTGTAAGCCTGCTCAGCTCAGCTGCATAGCAAGAGATAGTGGATGGCCAGAACCAGCCAGGGGCCAGCAGAGAAAGCCAGCTTTTCTGCTGAATGCGGGACAAGCCACCACCAGTGAGAATAGCATAGTCATGGTCCCCCACCTCTGTGTCCAGGGCAGGGAAACCCAGCAGCAGAGCCTGGGTGTGTTCCAGTCCCAAAGAGCGTCCAGGACCAGCAGGGACACCATGTCGTTACTGCTTGTTCCCTGCTCAAGCTTTGCAGGTGGAGCTGGTCGTGATCAGGATGTTTACTGCTGTTCATGTGAAGTTAATAAGCACACTCGCTGTGTGTGCAAAACCAGGGCTTTGAGCCTCTTCCATAAATTTCCAGACCTCTTAACATGCTGCAGGCATTCTTCATACAGATGGTATGGATGCCACCCGACACCTATTGAATAGGGAAATTAAACAGGGTAGATGATGTAAAGAAAACTACACCTTTAAACTTTCCTACTTAAAAAACCTGCACAGCACGTACTATTTATAACGTGTGCGAGGGTGTTCCTGGAAGGGCTTGTGGGTGATGTGGCATTTTTCCAGTGACAGATGCAAGTGTTGAAATTGGGCTGGTTAGTAATTAGGCTTGATCTTAGTCTTGAAACTGCTCTGTCTTCCAACCAGTCACCAGAAAGAAATCAGGAGTGAGGGAGGTTGATTTGTCTCCTACCATGGGGGTGTGGATGGCTGCATCTTTACCAAAGGTTAGGCCTTGCCTGGGAAGGCAACTTCAAAAAGCAGTTAAATCATTTATTTTAAGTTTTGTAAAAGTGGTGTATCCTTATTGGTCAGAGAGAAGAAAACACATGAACCATACATTTCTAAAAGGGAGGGAGCATTTTGATCCAGAGGAGCTTTAGGACAGTTTTATGACCAGTCAGACAAAATCTGAATAAGCTCCCAGAAAAGCTGCCAGCAATGCTCCTGCTGCAGGATCCTGGGGGAGAGGCCGTGCCAGGCCGTACCCACCAGCTGGTGCCCTGCCAGGGCTGCGAGGTGCTGCCTGGGCTCCCTCTCCAATGCCAGGGAAAACACCCCAGTCTCCCTGACCACGGCAGAGGCAAGATCAACATGGGTCCAGCAGAAACTGCAGGCTTATTGCGCTGCCCCAATCTGCAGTGGCCGGGCAGCAGCTCCTGGGCAGGGACCCTGGAACAACACCAATCATGTGATTTGCGGCCTCTCACATTTGCTGTTTTCCCTCTTCTAAGTTCATCCCCTCTACTATCCTTATCTTAGCCCAAGTAAATAACCTAAATGACCGTATCGGCACTTCCCAGAAGGGAAAGACTCTGCTCCCCAGGGAGAGTGATGGCTGCCAGGAGCTATCCTCACCCTTCTCAACACAAACAACAAAGGAAAGCTCTGAAATTGCAGAGAAAAAAGGGATTGCTCTTGACAGGAGCTAACTGGGAATACAAGATGCTGTGGGATTTATTCCTCAGGATATGAAAGAAATGGCTGTAGCCCTAACAAGTTTAGCAAAAGTTGAGAAATGTGTGAAACGTTATTGAGGACAATGTTCTAGTCATTGGAGAAGCAGCTGGAGGACTGAATGCATACAGCTACAGGTTATAGAGGAATGCTATTCACAGAGGAAACAGCAGTCTCAACAGCAGAAAGCAAGATCTGGAAACTAAAGGCATAATAAAAATCTTCTTGGCATTGCCAAGGTAAAACATCTTTAAAAACTGGTGTCGTGGGTTCATGGTTCCACAGCTGTAAACTGGTCATCACCTTGTTGGCTGCGGTGGCTGCAGATGTATGAGGACATGGGGGATACAGCCAAAATACCAGCTGAGGGGACACTTTGACGTGGAGGTCTGCAGCCCTGTAGACATGGTATGTGGCACATCCAAAGCACAGAGCTGCCATAGGGGTCTGGATGAACTTCTTCATACATTTAGGGCGTGAAGGGTAACGACGTATCTGAAATTACATCAGAGAGGGTGGTTAAGACAGACGGAGATTAATTGTTTTCAAACTTCTCAGACTGTCTTGTGCATTGCTATTTTGGATCTCATGCAATTCACACTTGGGTTCTGTGCCCATTTTGGAGCAGAGCAGGAGCAGAACTGCGCTGGGCGCGTAGATGCTGAGCCTGGTGCCCGGTCTGGGCTTAGGGTCCTGATGCATTGACATCCTGCTCCACCCACAGGAGAGGGCGCAAGTGTTGCAAAACTCTGAAAATCTGTCATTTTCCTACCAGGGGATTCCAGGTAGGTGCCCCAAGTGAGAAAGGAATGTAAAACAGGGGCTACTGAGAAAATAGCTGTGCATGCTGTGACCACGGAGGGCAGCGTAGCAGAAGGCAGAGGGGCTAGCTACATCTCCTGACTGCCAGCGCCTTGCTGTGCTTGCTGCCTTGCACGGGAGCCAAGAGAGCTAACGGAACGGTGTGATGTGGAAGAAATAAAGTAGACCTGCAAGAAATATTAGATAATAAAGCACCAGGACCAGATGGGTATGCGGCTGATTTTATGGGACATTCTGAGACAAATTACTTGCAATTGTAAATGAAGTTTGTTAATGCACTTAAGAAACACAATGTTTTCCCCTAAATTAATTTAGCCCACCAGGAAGAAAACCAAAGAAGTATAGAGTGTACAAATCTGTTCCATTATCTTGCACGGACTATGGTAATTTTAAAAGTCATTGCTATTAGATTAGGGGCCAACTTTGTAAGATTTTCTCAGGACAAGTTTGCTAGAAGCCACTGCTCTTTCAATCACAGCATAAAGTGAGTATATCAGCTTTGCCGTAGCATTACAGTTTGACTGTCCAGGAGTATCTCAGCCGGGGATTCAGTTTACCTCCCGAAAAAGGAAGCCACTCACTCAACCGGTCACTCTCGTAACCTATATATTGGAAGAGCAGTGATTGCCCTTTTCCACTGCTGCTCTGGGAAGCAGAGCACATTCGCCTTGCGTCAGTCGGAGCTGGCTGGCACATTGCACTGCTGGCCCTGCGGGCTCTGCACAGCCTCGGTGAGCGCTGGTGCAGGGCTCTGAATGTGCTGACACAGCGGTTCACAGCTGTGTACACCAGCTCAGTGTGTAGTGAAATATGCCTTTGTGCGGAGATAGAAGTACACCGTGCATGCAGTAATTCGGGTACAGTAGCATATGCCATTCTCAGTGCTTTGGAATAACAATCATGATTTATTGCCAAGAAGTATTTCTGATTTTAAGGTTGTGCCAGTCAAACCTGGATTTTCTGCCTGTGTGAGATGCAATATATCCGCGTATATATCCATGTGGGTGATAGTCTGAAGAACCATTTCTGTCAGAGGTGATGTTTTTGAATGAAGTTACTCAGTTACCAGAACTTGGGTCATTGTTCAGCATCTTTGTTGTACATGTAATTCATGTACATCTCTGTATTAACGTGTTTATATGGTATCAGCTGCTGTGGTGTGTATACATATATACATTCGTGCAGATACATACATTCTTTTAAATATTTATGCATATATATGTATGTAAGCTATTTAAACATCTATTCAAAATAAACAAATAATTATCCCACTTAGGCATAATTTCATATAACAATGTCAATCTTAGAATTATGAATTTCTGGCTGCTTGGAGAACACTTCTCCCCCATTAGTGATTGCCCAGTGGTTGCAGCGCTGGCACTAAGGCAGAGATGTTTGTTGCAGGAGGGGAGTACAGCTGGCTCTGGAGTCTGAGCATCCCTCCCCTCAGATGGCCACAGGGTCACTGCCATATGCTCGAGCAGAGGTACGCATCTGCTACAGATGTAGTACGATTGCTTTTGGTGCAAGATGTCCCTGGTAGCTCTGATGGTCCTTAGCCTTTCCAAATTCAAATGGGAGCCCACCTGGGAGCAGTCAGGGCTGACAATTTCTGCTCCAAATGGAAGGAGATGAGCTCCACTGTGGAACTGTTGCTCTCTGCTGTGCTGGGCAGCAATCATCTCATCTGCACATGGGGAGTATTATTTTGATGAGGCTTTATTTATACCCTGATGACCAGATGCCAAGGAACACTAGGCTGGGCTCTAAGTCTTCTGAAGCTTTTATGTTCTGATTACTTTTTTTTTTTTTCTTTCATGACTCCATTAAAGGTTTTAATAGTATTTTCAATTTTATGCATATTTTACCTATGTGAATTTGAAATAAGAGCAACCCTCTCATGGTCAGTGATGTCTCCACGACCTGCGTAAGGACTCTATGCCTTGCTCTGGGGCTGTGTATATGCCATATGTTTAACAAACAAACATACTGAGAGGTTTTCTAAACTGTAACATATTTCTAAATTTTATCAGGTAGTATTTCTGAACTTTATCAGGTAGTATTTCTCATATGCTTCCTGTTATAAAGACAGACTCTTAGCTTCTTAAGAGTACGTCTTATAGCCCTTGGAGATGAGTAAAAATTACAAATATAATTTTAGAAATGAGTACAGTGTGACTTTTTATTACCTAGCAGTTTGTGACTTTGGACATCTCAACACCTTGAATCTTTAGGAAATTATATGTTCCCTGCAGAAGCTGGGTGTCTTTTTTTTAGTCATTCTAGGTTTGTAAGAAAAAATCTAGGACTGATTCAGGATAAAACACTGTCTCTAAGGCTTTGTGTATAAAGGAGGAGGATGACAAGTATTTCTGTTGTTTAATCGATCCATTGTCAGCTGTCTAGAGGTGTCCACAAGCCTTTATGGCCATAGTCTCCAAGAACAAATATGGCTATATCATATAACAGCTTCAGCACAAGTTTTTATTTTTCCCTTTTCCTGGCGGTGCTGTGCTGTGCTTTCCTCAGTAGGTGGCAAACTTCACAAGCGGTAGCTGGCTGGATTTTTTTTTGCAGGCCTTTATACCTCAAATAAAATAGCCTGTGCTGGGAAAGCTTTGCTTGGACCTCATCCAAATAATATTTCCTTTCTTTCACTTGCAAAAAAGGAGCCATTATGGCTCCTAATTCAATCATTTTCTTTTCTGGGCTGATCTGTGAAAAGGCTATAACTGCTGCAATGGAGTATTTACTTTCTGTGTGTAGTGCTTTTTGAGCTTGTTGAGTAAACAACAGGGAAAATGGTCCTTTTTTGCTATTTAAAAAAGAAACACCTCACATCAACTCCATCCATGAAACACAGGCCTGGTTTGTTGATACCGTGAAAAATCATTAGTTAAAATAAGAAAAAGCACTGCTAGTTCTTTCTCTATAATAAATATCTTCTGGTGCTACCCTTTGTTTCGAATCATTGTTAAGTGTGGGGAGAGAACTTGGCATTCATCATACCATAGAAACAAGGCTGACCTTCAAGAAACTTAAGAGGTCCCTCCAGCATATAACTAGAATGACTCCTGCGTTTCAGCAACTCTATAATCTAATTTCAAGTAGTGATACGGAGCAAGTAGCTGAGTGGTTCAGAAAGTGGGATCCCAGCAGGTTTTCTTTTCGCTTGTGGACGGGTGGCATTTCTACTAAGCATCGGTGGGCTTTGCAGAGGAACTGATGTCTCAGGAGGCATTTGAAAGGAAACAAAATGGATGCCTGATGAGCAAGGACATTAAGAGTTTAAAGCATAAGGGGCTGTGGCAGCTTGACTTGACTCTTATCAGAATCTCTAGAAGTATTTGTTATCACATTTGCAGTATAAAACATCGTGCACTTAATTTGCATATTATTTTGTATAGATGCTTGTCCTGTAGTGTTTCTCACAGTAGGAAGAGAAAGTGAAGAAAACTGGAAAAACAAATATAAGAAGCAAGGGATATTTTTATATAAGATTTTAGGAGAGCTTCAGTAGTTGGGAGGACAGTGCATCTGAAACTGTTGTTGCAGCTGTTAGGCTTACTTTTAATGATACTGAATTTAGCCAAAGAACAAAGCCCCTCTATTCCACAGCAAGCAAGTCCTCTGTGGGAATGTTTCTGGGTTTTGCTTGCTCATTAGCAAGAGTGAAGTGTGTTGGGGGAGAAGATTGAAACCAGCTGGACTAGTAAGGTACTGTGGTCTGAACTGGAATTTGCTCTTCTGAGTGGTCATGATGAGAAGCTGTGCATCCAGGAGCTGGTCGTTTCATTACCCTGTGCCTCTGTTTATTTGGACCACCAACCATGAGGTCCTGAGACAATAACACGGGTAGATTTAAAATCTGACATCTGCTTTTTGAGCTGAAGGGCCCAGTCCTGCGGGGTTCATACACACTGAGGAAAACATACCAGCTTTCTGTGGGAGAACTCTATTAATCCTCTCCTCACCCTTGGATCAAGTCTTTAGTCTGCTTGGAAAACCCCCCCTCCTCCCCCCCCCCTTGTATTTCTTCATCCTCCCACCTGCATTCTCAGTAAATCTGTTAACATAATCACCTGGTGTGATCATTTTCACAATACAATACCCTACTTCTATATCCTCATTTCTGCTGTCCCTCCACTCCTGCTGTGCATATTCCCCGTATAACCTGCTAAGCCTGTCTGAACTTGTGTTCCTCTTAATCTTGTTACCCCCAAGATTTAAGATGAGGTTTCCTCTCCATACTCTGGCCCTGTTGTTTCCTCCTCTTTTTTTCCATGTGCTCTCTGCCTGCACCCACCTCCTCATTTTTTCATTTATGCCCCCAGTTTGTGATGTGGCAGTCATCTTCCCTGGGGGTAAACTGGCTCCTAAGAAAGCAAAGCAAAACAGTAGGAGCTCATAAGCTTCCTGAGTAGGCACAGGCATCTTTATCTTAGCCCCATTTGGGCTAAAATGGCAGACTAAGTCTCATTTCGGTAAGGAAAACATTACTGTATGCGGGAAGACAAGTCCCGTGTAGCACTGGGAGGAAAATGTTTGTCTCCTAATCAATAAGAGGAGCTCAAAGCACAGCAATGGAGAAGGTTTTGAAATGATGGTCCTCAAGGTCTGCCTCTGACTGTCCTTATAAGAAGAAAGATAAAGCTTGAATTTTATAACTCACGCACTGGGGAAAAAGTGGAGAGCAAAGATGGTGCCTGGATATTGTGGTCTGTCACATCTGCAAGCATCTGGGACATAAAGGCAATAGGGAGACTGTGTCCTTTCAGGGTGATCCCTTGCAGCCAGCTGTGGAAGAAGAAAGAAGGCGAGCCATCTCGCTCTGACCTGGGTAATGCAGTCAGGTTGTCAGGCAAGATGAAGTAGGTACTTAAAGGCATGAGGAAAATGGATATCAAAGCCAGAGAGTCAAAAAAAATGTCGGGGATGAAGTTCGGGGAGGGGTGGAAGCAGTTTGAGTTGCATGTGCCAAGCTGAGTGCAGAGAAAGAAGCTGGTAAGGAGGCATGTCCATTGTGGAACTCATGCTGAGGAGAACCACGTCTCTTGGAAAGCCAAGTGGTGAGTGTCTTGGGAAATACAGTATGACTTATAGGGTGGAAGGAGGTGGGGGAGATAGCGGGGGGAAGAGAGACTGAACATAGCTTAAAATATTTTCCTGAGGGTTTAGCTGAAATATACTTACCTGGCCCTTGATGTCCAACCAAAAGTGCTTGGTTTCTTTCCCTCTCCACCCCTTGCTGGTACAACCTGCGGCCTGGCCCAGGGTACCTCTGAGATGACTGAGCTGAGGACCACACTGACCAGCAGCACAGAGGGCTGCGCGAGCTCAGCCACCATCACCACGTGTGCCTACACCGGGCTGCATGTACTTATTGCTGGGCCGTGGGCAGGAGCGAGGGGAGGTGCACGGTGCAGAGGCTGCGGCCTCGGCTGCTCGCAGCGTAGCACCGTAGCTGCAGGAGGCACCGATCGATCCGTGCACCCAGGCTGCACCAGCGCTGGAGTCCCATATCCCCTGCCATAAGGGGGTATCAGGGTCCAAGGGCTTAGGTCTGCCTCCTCCCACATTAAAGCTGCTTGAGGAACCTTAGAAGTCTAAAAAAGGGGAGAAAATCATCTCGGAAGACAATTTTTGTTAAACGTGTAGTAGTTTCTTCTTGCCTTTGCTATAGAGAGGATGAATTTTTCTCCGTCTGCTAACCCAGAGCAGGCAAACCGCTGGTCTGAGTCCGGCTCAGATGCCTTTGCGTGGTTACGCAGCCTGGACACGTGTGATCTCTAGCAGCACACATGACCTGAGCTTTTAGGAAGTAGCTGATTAATGACTGCCTCTTCAGGAAAACGGCTTTTAATTATTCCTAAAGGAGCAACATGGTGTCAAAAACATCTCAGGAGGAGAATAATTACTTTTGCCCTTGTTTCATTTTAACTACACACCAAATAGTTAAAAAAAAAAAACCCATGGGTAAATATTTAAGGAAAGTGCAAAGTCCCACTGAGGGACCCTTCACAGGGATATACGGTACCAAGGAAAAGGAAAAGAAGAAAGACCATGATCTGCGCTGCTGGCCAAGACAACCAGTAGTTCACAAGGGACTGACTCAGCTGGGCCTTCCATCCCCTGTTGCACAGGCTTTGGGTTGACTTCTATAGCTAATGTCAATAGCGTGGTTCCTTCACCTCCCCAGCCTGTGCCTGCTGCTGGAACAGACTGAAACAATCTGCACTGCCCTCGTAGGTGGAGGGACCTCCTTCCTTTGCCTCCCAACCTGGCGAAGCCAGCTTGTTTACCAAATGCAAGAAAGTTTGAGAGAAACAGACGTGTGTTTACCAATGTCCTGTGTGATCTGATGAGCTCCCTGCTGGGGAAAGGAGAAAATTAGCCTGGACTCCATGGGAGCTGAAGACAAAAATTGCAAGCAGCAGTACAGTGGAGACTTTCTCTGCCTCTTTGTGGCCATGTGGTTTGCAGTATGTCATGTCACACTCAGTTGAAAAATACTCTAATCCGCACTGAGGCTGTGTGATTTTTCTGGTTTGTGGCACAGAGATGTTTTTTCAGAACAGGTGGTCAGGATAAAAGTATTTGTGTTTGTTACAAGTGGTTCAGCCTGTGGTGTGGAAAATGCGAAGTCCACCAAAAACCAGTCTGCTTTGTGCCTTTCCTGAAGCTGCATGCCAAATTGTCATTTGTGATTTACATTACCTGTAACTCTTTACAGTCCTACTGTGACCTCCTTTTCTGGTCTGTATGCTTGGAAATTTTAGAAACAAAACCTGTTAAAGGCAATTACTGTCCTTTTCAGTGGAATTAGGATGAATCAAATTGTTTACAAATTCATGTTTTGGCACAAAAAGGGAAAGTGTTTGTAAAACTTGCAACATTTTTTCCCTCCTTTCACTATCTGCTTGGCCTCATGCTTGCATCCGCTACACTGTTTTGGCAATATAGCTTTCCATAAACGAATGCAATAGGAAATCAGGCTTTGTCTTTTCTTTCAACTGTCGTTTTCTTTAATTGTTTATTTACTTATCCAGTCACTTGGGCTTCAAATTGTTCAAAAAATATCTAGGATTGGCAGTTCCTCCTGAGGATCAGTGATCTGTGTGAACTGAAAGAACTTCCGGAACAAGACCCTACTTTGCTGCCAGAATGGCCACATGAATTCTCCACTGACTGGGATCTTTGCAGGGTAGGCAAGGTTGACGAGAATCTCTTCTGACAGTACGTGTGAAACCCTGGCCTCTAGCCCTCACTTTCAGCTATTGCCTTTTCTTGGGATGGCCTGTATGTAGTCGTTGCTCTGCTGCGGAGGATACTACCTGCGAGTTGAAGTTGAGTGCTGGTGGGAGGAAAAGTAGCAGTTACCATACTAGGATTATTCATTGTTAATTGTGGCAAAGTGAAAAACAGACATTAAGGTCTAATACCAACTGTAATTTTGGAACAATTAAAGTGTTACAACACCAGCAAACTACTTAAAATAAGCAAGAATAGGGTCAAGCTAGGAATAGAAATAATGACAGTACCTTAGCCAAGGAGAGTGCATTTCACATTTCGAGTTTTCTGTCAGGAAAACTTGATTGTTGGCTTTCTAAAAGCATTGTTTTGGAGGCAGAGGATAGCCTAGTATTTCAGCTATCCCCTCACCTTCTTCCTGATGTGTAGCATGAGGTGAATGAAGTGGAAATGGTGAAATAGAAGGCAAAACATTAGTTCCTCCTGCAGTCTTACAAAGAAACGAGGGAGAAAACTCAGCTTGCTAAGGTAAAACTCAAGCACAAAAAGGAAGCCTGCAGAGGGTGGAAGCAAGGATGGGTAGCCTGGGAGGAATACAGAGAAATTGTCCAAGCAGCCAGGGATCAGGTTAGGAAAGCTAAAGCCCTGATAGAATTAAATCTGGCCAGGGATGTCAAGGGCAACAAGAAAAGTTTCCACGGGTATGTCAGTGATAAAAGGAAGACTAGGGAAAATGTGGGGTCTCTCCAGAAGGAAATGGGAGACGTGGTTACCTGAGATACGGAGCATACTGAGGTACTCAATGACTTTTTTGCCTCAGTCTTCTCCGGCAAGGGCTCTAGCTACACTACCCAAGTCACTGAAGGCAAAGGCAGGGGCTGGGAGAATAAAGAACCATCCACTGTAGGAGAACATCGGGTTCAAGACCATCTAAGGAACATGAAGATGCATAAATCCACGAGACCTGATGAAATACATCTGCGGGTCCCGAGGGAACTGGTGGATGAAGTTGCTAAGCCACTATCCATCATATTTGAGAAGTCGTGGCAGTCTGGTGAAGTTCCCACTGACTGGAAAAGGGGAAACATATCACCCATTTTTAAAAAGGAAAAAAAAGAAGACCTGGGGAGCTACAGGCCAGTCAGTCTCACCTCTGTGCCCAGCAAGATCATGGAGCAGATCCTCCTGGAAACTGTACTAAGGCACATGGAAAATAAGGAGGTAATTGGTGACAGCCAACATGGCTTCCCTAAGGGCAAACTGTGCCTGACAAGTTTGGTGGCCTTCTGTGACGGGGTTACAGCGTTGGTGGATAAAGGAAGAGCAACTGACGTCATCTACCTGGAATTGTGCAAGGCATTTGACACTGTTCTGCGTGACATCCTTGTTTCTAAATTGGAGAGACATGGATTTGATGGATTGACCACCTGGTGGAAAAGAAGTTGGCTGGATGGTTGCACTCAAAAAGTTGCCGTCAATAGCTCGAGGTCCAAGTGGTGAGCAGCAATGAGTGACGTTCCTCAGGGATCAGTATTGGGACCGGTGCTGTTTAACATTTTTGTCAGCCACATAGTGGGATTGAGTGCACCCTCAGGAATTTTGTCGACAACACCAAGCTGTGTGATGCGGTTGACATGCTGAAGGAAAGGGATGCCATCCAGAGGGACCTGGACAGACTTGAGAGGTGGGCCTATGCCAACCTTACAAAGTTCAACAAGGCCAGGTGCAAGGTCCTGCACGTGGGTCAGGGCAATCTTAAACACAATACAGGCTGGGCAGAGAATGGATTGAGAATAGCCCTGAGGAGAAGGACTTGGGGGTGTTGGTTGATAAGAAACTCAACATGAGCTGGCAATGTGTGTTTGCAGCCCAGAAAGCCAATGACATCCTGGGCTGCATCAAAAGAAGCATGGCCAGCAATTTGAGAGGTGATTCTCCCCTTCCTCTTCTCTCTGGTGAGACCCCACCTGGAGTACTGTGTCCAGCTCTGGACCCCCCAACATAAGAAGGACATGGAACTGTTGGGGTAAGTCCAGAGGAGGGCCATGAGGATTATCAAAGGACTGGAGCACCTCTTCTATGAAGACAGGCTGAGAGAATTGGGGTTGTTCAGCCTGGAGAAGAGAAGACTCCAGGGAGACATTATAGTGGCTTTCCAGAATCTAAAGGGGGCCTACAGGAAAGATGGAGAGGGACTCTTTATCAGGGAGTGTAGCGATAGGACGAGGGGTAACTGTTTTAAACTGAAGGAGGGTAGATTTAGATTAGATATTAGGAAGAAATTCTTTATGATGAGGGTGGTGAGACAGTAGAACATGTTGCCCAGAGAAGTTGTGGAGCCCCCGTCCCTGCAGGTGTTCAAGGCCAGGCTGGATGGAGCTTTGAGCAACCTGGTCTAGTGGGAGGTGTCCCTGCCCATGGCAGGGGTGTTGGAACTAGATGATCTTTAAGGTCCCTTCCAACCCAAACCATTCTATGACTCTATGATTCTCTAAGTCAGTGCTCACCTTTCTATTCTTGTGTGTCGCTAAATGAGGATAAATGTAATCCATCTGTGGTGTTAGTTCTTGAAATATTTTACGCAAACTAAAGAGACATTTTCTTGGTTTAGGTTAATGTCCTAGTTGTGGTGGGGATAGGGTTAATTTTCCCAAGCATCTGGCACTGGGACACAGGTTTTCCATACCATGTGAGCGATGCCCAGTCTATAGCTGTGGAGCTGGAGAGGGGAGGGAGCAGGAAGTCATTGTTTGGGAGTAGGCTGGGGCTTCCCGAGTCCTGTCGGTGACTGGTCTGGTTGGCGACTGGTGGTACAGTAATTCTGTTTAGTACATTCCTCCATCAGTGTTATTGTTGTTGTTTTCCTCTGTCCTCTGCTGTTCTGTTAAACTGCCTTTATCTCAACCCAGGAGTTTTGATTTTTCTTCTGATTCTCCCCCAGAGCTGTGGGGGGGAGTGAGCAGCCGTATGGTTCTCTGGTGCTGGCTGAGGCTAAACCACAACAGTCAACCATACCCACATCTAGAGATCTACTCCTGTCCTAAACTCTCATCACTAAAATCAGAGTGAACTACTGTATTATTCAAAGGCACTGATTTCTCTCAAAGAAACATAACCTGCTTCTTATTTACATGGTGTAAATCCTTCATAAAAAGGTGCCAAATATAGAATGCAGAAAAGTCCTCGTGCTGTGAAGTAGTCATCTTAGGATGGAACAGTTTCCAATTTGCTCAGTGGCAACAGAGTAATAAGAACGATGTCCTTAAGAATATCCTTCTAGGAACTTGCGTTCCCACCCTTTAACTCATCACCTTTTCCCCTGTTGGAGCTCCAGAATTAATATTTTTTTCTAATAATTTCTTTCTCACTTCAATACGCTAGGAAGGGAACCTGTAGAAAATGACCTGGATAGTTTACGTTTTTAGATGCCTCCTCAGGTTCCTGAAATTATTACCCCTTCTGATCACATCTCTGACTTGCGGCGTCGGTGAGGCGGAAAGTGCACGATCTCTCTGCTTCACTGAGAACTCTCCTCTAAACTGCTGAATTGTACTTCAGAAAAACTGCTCACTCTTCCCGTCGAATTGCTCCCTTTGACAACTTATCTTGCAGCCATTTTCTTCCACGTTTGATCTTCTGGTATTTATTTCTGACCCTAAAATGGAACTAGTAAGTACAAATCATAGCTGTGTTGCTCCCCCTGAAGCTCGTAACTATGTAAAAGAGCCAGTGGCGCAAAGGTAGGAAGAGCAGCCACCAGTTCTGTCCTTTCCAATGCCATGCTTCTCGGCATGCCTGTGGCTTGTTGGTCAGTGAAATGAGACATGTAAATATCCCATTGTATCGTGGGCTCTACTTGCTCTGTCAGATCAGTTTTGCTCCCAAAAATGTAACATCTACCATCTTTTGTCTTGATAGACTAGGGAGGGCTTGTGACTTCATCCTCTTTTGTCCTTTGCATTCTTTTTAGCTCCAGAGCATATCAAAGTACTGACTGGACCTCAAACATCATTCATGACTCTTTCACTACCATTATGATCACTCTAGCTTTGTCTTTGGCCATGCTGGCATCCACAAATGTTACCTTCTTATCCCCTCTCACCCTAACCACGTTGCTGTACTTTTTATTGCTTGTCTTCACCAGTTTTCCTTTTCACTGCATCAAATTTATCCATGTCCCTCAATTTTAGAGTCTCCAGCAGTGCTATTGGCTTTCTCTCAATGCCATCAGCTCCTGTGCAGAGCCTACAGGCTTGCCTGAGTACCTCTTTTGTACATTTTTTTCACACAATTATGTCTGTATGGTTAATAATGTCCATTTTATGAATGGAACACCTCCCTGCTTTAATTTTTAGTTATCCCTTCATTCTTCAAAAACTCATTGATGAATACTATCACATCTCATTGCCTTCTTTAGCTAACAAATTGAAATGTGGTAAAAAAACATTAAGGGAACTCCCATTGTTTTTCTCTGCTTTGACTACTGAATTGCTGTGTGTTTTTTCAGCTTTTGCTTGGCCCTCTTCTAATCCTTGCTTCCTGATCATTCTGTTTCAGCTTTTGGGGACTGTAAAATAACTGATAACAAGAGTGATGTGTCTGTCTGTAAGAGGATCCTTGTCTCAGGAGTAGAAAAAAGCTCAAATATCCTCTTTTCAGAGTGCATAAAAAACTGTCTGCCTTTTTGTGGGGCATTTTGTCTGCAATGTCTGACCAACACTCCCCAGCTCCAGACATTTTAAAATCTTTTGCTATATTCCTTGGTTTGTCATTGTGATTTTGACTTTGTATAATTCCTTGGGCTTCAGTCCCACAATATACTGATTATTCTGACTCCTCTTCAAAATATATTTTCGTGTTGCTTGAGTATAACTTTTTCTTTTCAGTACTAATGAGCTACATCACTACATTCCTCTTTAAATCCTTCTCCTTCGATACGTATGTGAAATTAATGCCTTTTTATTAATAAAAACAGATTATGTGCCTTCATTTTTGTAATGTGTGAATTTATATACAGTATCTTATTTCCTGACTTTTAATGTGTCATAAATTCTTGATGTTAGTGCAATAGAAAGAAGGCCTCTGTACTTGCATGAATTAAACCCTTGCAGTTTTTCAGTGGAATTAACCATATAGACTGAACGCTTTAATGTACCTGAAGTGTGTTTAAGGGCTTGGCTCTGCAAAAACCTTTCACTTTATCCTGACTTCAGGGATAGTCATGGGCATGGAGCAGCTTGCAGGTTGGTGCCTCTGTCAGTGTGTCCATTTCATGGGCTTTTAACCCCCAGTTTCACATTCCTGTGATGTTGACATTTGCTTCTATATGGTTATCCTATATGTGTACCACCCACTCTCAGACCTGGATATTTCCCTTTCATCTAAGAAATCTCTCTAACACCTTTTCATCTCTAAACCTTTCAAGGATGTATGTAAGGGTCTGCAAAAATGAACCCAAATGCTGCTGTATTGAAACACATTTTCGTTCACCTCTTTCACAGCACTGATCCTGCTGCCATTCCTGAGTGCTAAAAACCTGGAAACTTTGCCTTTAGTGTCCTGCGTTGTGATAACACAGCTGTTCAAATCTTGGCGCGGGAGTCCAAGGAGGCTAATTTTACCTTGTTATTTCCCCAATAAATATTTTAGACTAAAAGGGAAGGCAATAGGGACAGGAATGTGCCATATGAAAGGATAGGTGCAATAAGCTACAATCTTATTTTCTAAAAAGTGACCTCCTAAACAGCCTTGCTTTCATTTACTGTGTCTCACTAACTTGCAGAAACTATTTGCAAGGCACCTGGCCAGTCATTTGTAAGCTGAAAGTGTGGCAAGAAATCACTTTAGCTTTGTAAGCACATCTACTTGCTTACAAAGTAAGAAAAAACTGCTGACTCATCTGACGTCCCTTCTCTCATGTCCTCCATTTCAATAAATATTTTCTGGTTAGATTTGAATGCAAATACAAAACTAGTGACAAAGATAACCACTGAGCTTTACAAGAATCTGTGCTGATAGCAAGGTCCTGGTTTTCACGCCTTGCTCTTTCATATGTAGATGGTGAAGCGCTGCAGTGAAAAATATTAGTCTTCCCATTTCACAGGTGGAGAAACTGAGGTATGAGAAGGAATGAGGTGAACTGGTTCGGACTGACCAGCCAGCTTCGCGTGACTAACGCCTGCACCACACAGCAGAATACAGGGCAGCCACAGTGAAAAGAAAGAGGGCCCAGACTGAACATAGTCAGCTTAGCAAAGCTAGGCTGCCCTTAGGTTTTTAGCTTCTTTATGCAGTGTAGGATTTACGTGATCTGTAACCTTTCAGATTCACGGCCAAGAAAGAGCACAGCTTTCCAGCTTTGGTCAGAGCTCAACCACTGCTGTAGTCTCTCACAGCTGCGGTGAGGGGAATGGAGTACCTATGATAAACTAGAGAGACAGCCTATATATTTAGCTAAAATCCTTAGCAGAACTTCTCCACTGCCTGCAAGTTGTTTTGTTGCAGCACAATGTAAGTGCAAATTCATTAAAAAGTATGAAAAAAATCTGGCCTTTATCACTTTAAATGTAACAGAAATGCTTGCAAAGTCTTATTCTGTGTGTTCCCTGGTATGTTCCACAGCTTTCGTGAATCAAAACTCACTCTGCAAAGGTATGTTCTTTAACAGTTAATTCTGGCCATGTTTTTTTAATCAAGCATCTAGCAAAAGACCACACAGGGAGCTGAGTAATGCAATTTAAAGGGCAAGCCCCAAGTGATCAGGGCCCCCTAAAAGCTAGCAAGACCTCAGAAGTGAAAGCTGGCTGGAGAAAAGCTCTTGATAGCCCTTAATAGACCTCAGCTTGGGCCTAGTTCCCCATCTGCTTGCAGATGTAAAATTTGAAATTATCTTGCTGCTTTGCTGCGATCTGCTTGCACCAGCACCCAAAAGTCTCAGGACTGAGGACCAGCCTGGGGCAGCGGCAAGATGAGAAATCCACAATCAGGTTGGAAGGGGTCCATGGTGGTCGCAATGACCTGCTCTGGTGTGACCCCAATGTGTAATCTCAATGTTGACTATGATGCAGATACTGAGTATTTTCCTGTATATCTTAGGGATACCCCAGGCATTTAAGTCTCCTGTTCTGTGATATGTGTTACTGTCTGAGAGAATTAATTGAGGTTAATACTCTCATAGGCCTTCATCTGTGACTGCCTTCTACCAGCTGTGCTGTTGGTTTGAATATATTTCAAAGTAACATTCTTATTTTAGATGATTTTCAGAAGCTCTGTTGTGTTTTGTTTGGCTTATAGTGCTTTTTTTTTAATATGGATAATATTCACCCTTCAGTTAACCTATTAGCTGTGCAATCTCTGCAATCAACTGATTGCCAATTTCCTCTGTGAAAATTTAGTATGCCTCCTGTCCTTAGCTGTGGCATTCCTGGGATTTCACAATCGTGTTTCCTCTCTCACTTGGGTATCTGATCTGGCTATGTTGTTGGAATTTAAAGCACAAAAGCCCAATTGCAAGCAACTTACTGCTAGTCTAGTTGTAATTTCTCTTGTGCCTTGTAGTTATTATTCATGGCTCAATTCATCCGTTAGTAATAGACATGCATCTTTCAGGTAATGAAACTATTCACAAGGCACCTGGCCATTTATAAGCTGGAAGGATGGCAAACAACATTTTTAGCTGCCTGAGGGATTTGATTATTGAATTCTCTCCTCCAAAGACCAGAAAAAGTTCCTTGCCAGAAAATCTGTAGAGGAATCTGGCATCCTATATAGGTTTAGCAGGAATGTCACTAAATAGGTTTATATTCCCATGAATTCCAGTAATTTGTCCATTGGGAAGAGGTATTCTAGCAACTGTTTTTAATTTCTCTGGAATGGCTTTGTTCAACACGCATTCTGTAAAAAACCCTCAGTTTTCCACTGCTGAGTTGCATTCTTTGGTGTTTACCTTTGTGGGACTTTGCTCCAGCAGTTCTTGTGTTCTTTCTTAGGACTATTTAGACCATTTGAAAAAATTATTTTGTAATTAGTAATTTCTCAAAATATACACAGTTATTCATGGAAACACCTGAGGAACAGAGTCAATGTTACATTTATAACAAGAGGTATATTAGGGGTCATTACTTAAAAGGCAGACTTGTACAGATCCTTTTTTGGGAGAAATTGCAAAACTTGTGTTGGTGCATTATGATATCCATTTGATTGACCTTGCTTCACTTTAAATTCTGGGAAGTATTGCAAGAAACAGCTTCTCAATTGCAGCTTCACAAATTAACACTTGATATATGAGTTTTTTGTTGGAGCTCTTAATTTGCACACCTTCATCTTCCTGACTTTGGCCAGTATATTTTACTCTAAATTTGCCATGGAGAAAAAACATGCATGCAGATACAGCAGTTAAAATGCAGGATAATGACTTTGTAAGGTTTGACTGCTTATAGTTTTCTGACCTCCTGCCCCTGAGTTGCCTTAATGCTTCCTGGGATCTGATATGAAAGACAAAACTTACAACCTACAAGCCCTGTATTTAGCCAGGTTTTGTTCTGTTCCCCCATCAGTCTTCGGTTTCTTCTTGTCAGAATTACATTTTATATTAAGCAGTCACAGATCGGCCATCCAGGAAGACGGGCAACATCATCTTGCAGCTTTCACTCCCTCAGCTCCCACTGACTGGAGGTCTTGCTGGTTAGCTAATAAAATATATTTTTGGTCTGCAGAGTGGAGAAGGAGGAGGAGTTGTTGGAATTGTTCTTTCATTACAGCATGTAGATGTTATTCTCTCCTACATTTTTCCAGTTCCATTGTTAGGTGGGAATTTTGCCCTATCTGTGGGAGTTCTTGCTTTGTTCATTGCATGCCTATAGCAAGCACTGGAGCTGCACTGTGATCTTGTTTGGATTTGTTTGTCAGCTGATGAAGTCCATGCTGCATAGCGTAGCTTATTCTTCCAACAGAGATATTTTTGCAGAAATTGTTACTGGGCCTGCCAAAATTCGTAGTATCTATAAGCCAAGTAAAACACATCAATTTCAAGGTCTATCACAAATGGGTGCCCTTTTTATGGCAGATACTTTCACTGTGCAATAATGACTTAAGAAGCCAATGAGATAACTGGAGTTTTCACACAGAAATTTTGAGGAGAAAAAGATTTCCAGTGGTAATTTCTTGGTTGTCTCTGAGCAAGCCTGAGATTGGACTTTTGGAGGTATTACCACACTACCTCTTATTCACAGCCTGGCCTGTGATACCCATCTGGAAAAGTTCAGAGGTAATTAAGGCAATAACATTTCTTCTTACAAAAATCAGGGTTGCTTGAATCTGTTACAGGAAAAATACCACCCTTAACTAGTACTGAGCTCTATTTACAGCCTAGTCTGGACCTGTCCACAGAACACAGAAAAAGAATGGGGTGGGGTTGACATTCCAGGAATCGTCTTTTGCAGTTGCTTCCTGCATCCTTCATGCTTCGGAGAAGCGTTGGTCCAGTGTCCGTGGCTCTAGCAGCTGCACATGTCCTCAAAGAGCTCACATGATGGGCAGTGAAAAGACATGGTACTCTGACTGGTATGCAAAAGCATAACTTTCTACGGTTATTTTTAGCTGTGATTTTTTTCTATCAGTTTGGTTTTGCTTATGATTACCTGTAACGGATATCTTTTGAAACTGAATAGGACCTGGAGAATGAAGGCAGGCACATTAACAAGAAATTTTCTAAAAGCAACTTGAAAATGGGGGTGATCAGATGAACACTGCCAAAAGCAGATACATTTTCTATTTTAAGTAATCCAGCTGCAATTGATGAGTTGTTGGGGTTTTGTGTGGTGTTTTTTTTCTTTTTAAAATCTTTTAACTTCAGAGAGTAGAGAAGGTTCCTAAGTGCTGTGACAGAAATTTACTGCAACTGGACAATGATATGTTTATGTGACTTTGGTTTGGTTTTGTTTTTTTTGTTTGTTTGGTTTGGTTTGGTTTTTTTACTATCTCCAGATGTAAAATGTCCACATAAAACAAAAGATTTATTCAGAAAAAGCGCTGGCTAAAGCTGCTCTTTCTGCAACAGAGTAAACACTGGCACTAGAATCATAGACTCATAAAATCATTAGGTTGGAAAGGATGTTTAAGATCATTGAGTCCAACCATTAACCTAGCACTGCCAAGTCCACTGCTAAACCATGTCCCTAAGCACCACGTCTACATGTCTTTTAAATACCTCCAGGCATGGTGACTCAACTTCGCTGGGCAGCCTGTTCCAATGCTTGACAACCCTTTTAGTGAAGAAATCTTTCCTAATACCCAATCTAAACCTTCCCTGGTGCAACTTGAGGCTCTTTCCTCTCATCCTATCGCTTGTTACTTGGGAGAAGAGACTGATCCCCACCTCGCTACAACCTCCTTTGACGTAGTTGTAGAGAGTGATAAGGTCTTCCTTCAGCCTCCTTTTCCCCAGGCTAAACAACCCCAGTTCCCTCAGCCGCTCCTCATAAGACTTGTTCTCTAGACCCTTCACCAGCTTTGTTGCCCTCCTCTGAACAGTTTCCAGTATCTCAATGTCTTTCTTGTAGTGAGGGGCCCAAAACTGAACACAGTATTTAAGGTGGGGACTCACCAGTGCCGAGTACAGGGGGATGATCACCTCCCTCGTCCTGCTGGCCACACTATTTCTGATACAAGCCAGGATGCTGTTGGCCTTCTTGGCCACCTGGGCACACTACTGGCTCATACTCGGCCAGCTGTCAACCAACACCCCAAGGTCCTTTTCCACCGGCCAGCTTTCCAGCCGCTCTTTCCCAAGCCTGTAGCGCCGCATGGGTTATTGTGACCCAAGTGCAGGACCCAGCACGTTGGTCTTAGCCCATCTATCCAGCCTGTCCAGATCCCTCTGTAGACCCATCCTGCCCTCAAGCAGGTTGACATTCCCGCCCAACTTCGTGTTGTCTGCAAACTTACTGAGGGCGCACTCGATCACCTTGTCCAGGTCGTTGATAAAGATATTAAAGAGAACTGGCCCAATACCAAGCCTTGGTGAACCCCACATGTGACCAGCCACCAACGAGACTGAATTCCATTCACCACAAGTCTTTGGGCACAGCCATACAGCTAGTTTTTGACTCAGCGAAGCGTACGCCCATCCAAGCTGTGAGCAGCCAGCTTCTCCAGGAGAATGCTGTGGGAAACAGTGTCAAAGGCTTTACTTAAAGGCTAGGTAGACAACATCCAACTAATAAAAAAAGGAACTAAACCCCTGTTATTAATGGCTTTATGGGGAGCTATCTTTTCTTCTCATTTTCATCTTAAAACTGTATTTTTCAAAAGACTGCAAAAATACCATGAATCTGCATTGGATCTGTGCAGGATCTCCATCCCAGGCTCTGCCTCCCACAGTGCTGAAAGTGGATGATGAGGACAGAGTAGAAACAGAGAGACAACTACATGACATTTCACCGGTTTTGTTCCCCTTCCTGCCCTCCATGCCATCCAAGCCTTCGGTCTTTCCCATTCACATCTTGCTGAGCCAGAAGTAATTTCTGTGTACTTTGTAGCTCAGTGGATTTCTTCTCCATGACCTGCGTGGACTCCCCTTCAATGTACACAAAACATTATGGTCCATATCGCCCTGTGGCGAGGAGTTCTACAGCCTAACTACCTGGGCTTGCTGACGACCCCCCACCTGCCAGTTTTGCTTGCTGATCCCTGCTTCTTTCTGAAGGTGATAGGGAGTGATCTTTCTTCTCAGATGTATGTCTAGAACAAACTGGTTTTATTAGGATCTGCGTTGATATGTGAATCATTGTTTCACCCTGTAAAACATTATTGGTTAAACTGAATTTTCTGTTTGTGTAAAGGGGTATGTGTATATGATAGACATATCTGCTAGCAATACTTACTGAAGGGAAAGTCCAAAAGAGGACTTTGTTACCTTTTGCTGAAAACTTTGACAGATTTTAGCTGCTGCGTTTGAGATTTTTGATAAATGTTACCGAAACTGGACTAAAGTTTTGTTAGGGTGGTGAGCTCCATCCGCTGCATCTTAGCCATTTCTGGTTATGAGTTTAGGTCAAGTGCATTGTTTTAGCAATGCTTCTCACTTTGAGAAGCTGTGGTTGACCTGTTTCTTTGAGAAAAAGCACTAAAGAGGGCAATTGTTGGTATGCTCAAACACTGGTTATGGAGTTATATCACAGTAGTGAGTTTTCTTAGGGTTGATGCTTGCGTTTGAATTAAAACTCTTATTGCCTATGCTGCTACTCTTTCACATCAGACAGGAGGTGGAGACTGGTTCCTACTTGAGTCTGTTTGCAGGCTGTACATGGACAATTGACAACTGCAAATTCAAGCTTCTATCTAGCAGCTCCCAAAGGTAATGTGGCCACGTACTGCTTCTAAACAGACAACCATGTATGTCCTCGAGTAATTTTTTCCAAGATTCAACAGACTGGGGAGGTGTGGAAACCCACCAGAAAGTATTTTGGGGGGCAGTTGTTTTTTCTTTCTGTCAACTGTAGGACTCTGGAAGAATTTCTCCATGGATGGGATCATATGGCCCACTATAACAACTTTTTTTTTTTTTTCCATTAGGTGTAATTTTCAGTTTCCAGATCCAGAAAGAACTTTTGGGGTTGTTTTAGCTCTTGCCAGTTAAGATATTTCCTTTGCCTCCCTTTGCCCTTCACTGAATGAAGCTGCCTGAGGTTTAATGTTCCCTTCTCTGACATGCTTTTTCAAGAACTATTTTAACCATGAAAACCATATGTTCCTTGTCACACAGAAGACCATTAGCCAAACCAAGCTGAGTGCCAAGTGCCCTGGAGCTTGTGAGGTGCTGTGTCTCTGGAGATGTGTTCCTTTTTCATCTTTTCAGTATGTCCCTGGCTTTTGCAAGGATCTGGCTGTAACTTACAGCTGGTTTAATGAAGGGGATGTAACACAGCTGGAGTTTCATCTTCAGCTGCTCTAGGAATAAATCACATCCTAGGCCTCCTTATCAGCACAACACCATGAATGCTGTTACTGACACAGAACAAATTGCTTTACCGCCGCACCAGACAAGCTGTGGGCAGTGATGTGAACCTGACATGCCCTTGCACAGTCCATGTTTGAAATCCCTCGAGTATGTACACAGATTCATCTGAATGGGGGAGAAAAGACAACCCTTTAAGACAATTTACTACTACTAGCTTGGGTTCACTCTGTGGCGCTCTTAATGTTTTGTTTATTCTAAGTTTGGGAAAAAGAGGAATGAAATGCATCAGCTCACTGAATTTACTTAATGACCTTAGAATCATTAAATGTAGAATGTAATAGGGTGCTTACTTAGGATTTTTTGTTATTAATGAGAAATCTGTGTCAAATTTTTTTAACAGTGATGAATTTTAGTATTAGAATGGATAGTATTTGTTATTGTCCATTTTGGAAGAAGGTAATTCTGGATCAGAATGAACTGGACTACTAAACCTCTCTGGCAACATCCCAACTATTTTGTTTCAAGAAAAATTGCATTTCTGTACAAGCAGAAACTTTCTCTAACTGTTTGTCAAAAACTATATGTAGTACTGCATAAAACCCTTGGACAGGTGACCCACTGAAAACAATGAGACCCCACATGTGCAAAGTAGCTTAGCAGTTTTTGATGGCAAAACATGGCCGTTGTGCTGGCTCCTGAATGGTGGTCTCCTCAGGGTGGAAACATATCAACTGCTTAAAAACACATCTCTGCTATTGATGTTCTCTGATTTTACAAATTTTGAAGTGTTCGTGATACATTTCCCAGTGATGAGTGAGAAGCTTCTGTTGCATTTCTTTTCTCCCTCTTTTAAGCTTTAGTGGACTAAAAATGTGATGCATGGAGGTAAAAAGCAAATCTTTACATGTGAATGGATTTCTCCATTGGCATGGAAGCAGCTATTGCCTGTGGAATTGATATTAAGCTCCCAAGGAGAGATGAGCAGACAATTAATTCCCTGTTCTGCCACCTTTCTGAAGCTGTGCCCTGTAAGTCCAAGACTGCTGGCAGGAGCTCCCCAGGAACTTAGTGCTTCTCCAGGATCTTTGTGTTTCTCCAGGAACTTAGCATTTCTCCAAGCCCAGACTCAGATCCAGACTCTATGACTTGGACCTGTCACTGCTAGGAGCCTCTGCTATTTCCATGGAAGCAAAGTCCTAACACTGCAAAAATAATCCTTATGTCTGTGTGCTAAAAATGCTGATGTTTCAGAAGTGAGACAGCAGTGGATTTAGCAGAAAACCCACTAGCCATTATACCAGACTCCTGTTTAACTGCAAGAGAGGTTTGAGAAGAGTCACAATCGTCCACATAGGCTGATGGAGTCTAAGGATCCTATTGCTGAGAGTGTCTAAGCACCGATATGATCACAGCATGTATTGAATAGCTAGCAATGTGTATTGGCATTCAGTACCTATTGAATAGCAGCTTCTGGCAACTCTAAGGTTGCAGCTTTGTCTCTCTGTTACCTGTGGCTTACTTTTAGTAAATGACAGTTTACGCAGGTATGTGTTCTATATTAACATACTTGTGTCCCTAATTGTATTCTGTAAGTCTGCCAAATATTTACCTGTAGTTATTTTAATCACTGTTGGCTTGTCCTTCCTTTCAGTATTTCATTAACGTAGGATTAAAGATCAAGCTAATGCTGCCTGTTTAATGTCTAGCTGAGAGCACAGAATGTGGCTTATTTGAGTACCTCTTTGGCCTTATTTTAACTATTCTGTGCACAAAGCTCAGAATAAATATTGTTAAGCCTTACAGAATGTGGAATGTTTTGCAGCACTTAAATGCTTGTCCAGGGCAAAACTTCAATTAATGAAGTGCAATGCACTGGAAATGATTAATGGAGCCTTTACTCGGTATGCTTTCTGGCTATCTTGGGGGCTTAAGCATCTGTCAGAGGAAACACAGGCATTTTATGTTTTTTTACACTCCTAAGCCTCTGTATGCTGAGAGTTATACCAGAGATCCTAGCATTGTTTCTTTGTCACTATTACCAAAAACATGCCTTTGCATCTACCCCTGGAGAAAATGGTGAATGAACAATGTGGTAAAAATGACGGAGGAAAGTCATACGCTGGATGATTTGAGAACCTGCACGTTCAGTCACCCTGAGAAAACTGGTAGTTTTCATTAAAGCAGCTAAAGTATATAAAAATGTGATAGAAGGGAGACGTGCCTGATATTTCGTGGTTATCTGTGATTTCAGAATAGTCTGGGACACACTGTAACTATACTCTGCTAGCTGTCTGTGGTGAGAGGAGGTCTCAGTGCAGCCTGTGTAAATCTAGCTGTCTCTGGCTATCCTAATCACAGAGTAGTTTCATCAGCTTAGGCTAGATAATGTGACTTCTCATGGTTTGATCTTCCGGCAAGGTAAGTCATGCAACACATTTAGACTTCATTTCTAAGAAGACATCTCATCAGAGGTGAATATTGCAACTAGTACATGTGTGGAGACCACAGTCCTGGAGAGGACTAGTGATGGCCATCACACCAACTGGGCATGATTTGAAAAAATGGGAGGACTTTTTTTTGTACACAGGGAACCTAATGTTCCAATCACAGGAAACCGATTCAGAAAAATGCAAATATTAATTGCATCGCTACAAGTGAAATGCATGTGCTTTTCTGCCTACATTTAGATTTGTCCCCCTGCTTGTTTTGCTCTAACTTCCAGAGCTACTGTAGAAATAATGAACAGAAGTCTGGTGACTCTTTCAAGTCTGGAAAAAAAACCTACTAGTAATTTTGAAAAAAAGAGACAAAAACCATGAAGGTACTTTGTGGAATGTTTTTTAAAGGCAGAATAAGGGTGAGACAATTAGTCCATGTAAAACTTAAACTGGATATCCAGTGCTTTTTCTTCAAGAGGATACTATGCATCTGTATTGAATTAACAGAACTGTCCTTCCTATTCTGTGGGAGAAGAGATCCATCCACTGCTCAGGGATACAAAGGAGGACTATAAACATGTTTACTTTATCATGCCACATTACCAACATGTCATTTATCAACCTACGTTCTTCTTCCTCCAAAACAAACCTCTTCCAGTCAAGTGAGTTTTTGTGTGTTTGTGAGCGGCCATGCACTGAAAGGAGTTCATGCAGTGAAATCTGAGTAGTAAACATTTAATTGTTTTGCATAGGAAACAAAAGATTTGATACTATCGTTATTACATTATTTTGTGGTGGACTGAAATATAACCCATAAAAGAGCTTTAAAATCAGCTTTTTAATCTATTTTTCAGCTTCCCTGGCTTTTAAAAAGAGCTGACCTCTTTTTCTCAACCTACCTCTCTGTTTTTAAGAAAAGCCTCTTTGGTTGTTTTCTGTCCTAAGAAGCATCAGGAATAGGTGCTCTGCTCTGTGCTTGTTTTGGTGAAGGATTTCCTGGCCCGGGAGAAGGCTCACATGTGTGTTGTCAGCATGTGTTCTTTGATTGACAGGCAGACATTTCAAAGTGTTAGTTAAACCATTATTACAATTCAGGATAAAAAGCTGTTAACAAAAGCTTAAAAAAGCTGAAAAGTTCCCCAAAGTCTGTTTTTAACATCCCTTTTGCCTGGGTTTTCAGTTTCTTGATTCTAGTGAGAAAATAATTTTGCCAGTTCCCTATAATTTTGCCAGTTCCCTATATACCTTAAAGAAATTTGTGGCAGCCAAGACCTGGTGTTCTGATCAAAGAGGAAAAGAGTTTCTGCTGCAATAGACTTCTTTCATCCCCAGTTTCTCTCTCACTCTCTCATACACTCCCATCTTTGCAGAATTCTTGAAAGGAAAGATGAAACTTTGAACTTCCTGTTCTTTTTCTTTTTTTCACATCCCCCTAAAGGAGTGGAAGGATGAGAGCAAACAAGCAGGGAAAATAAGGCTGCAAGCTAACAAATAAAATATTACTTTGGCATTCCTACAAAAAAATATTCTCAGCTGGCCCTTGACTCCTGAGCTCCTTCTGCTCATGGCAATAATTGTGGGAAACACTTTTCTCATGGGGAAGGGGTGAATTTCTTCCAAAGTAAGCAAATGCTTCAGCAGTGTAATCAGCAAAGGGTTATGAAGCAGCATTAGCAAAAGAAATGTGTTTCTTTGCAGTAGGCAGTGTTAAGTTTAGTTTCCTAAACAATCAATTTCTTCTGCTGTTAAACTGTAAATGACGCAACACGTGTCAACTCTGTTGACACTTGCAGTTATTAGCAGTTTGGATTTTTAGGGAACCTTCCTGTCCTGCTCCTCCCACCCCTCCATCTTTCAGAAATATGCTTTTCAGTATACTAGTATCTCATTTTAGCAAGGCTGAGAATGGCATGCTAATTTGTCACATGGATGGTAACACAGGCCTCCCAAGCTTATGAACGTATTTGCTATAGAAAGATTGTTCTCATTATAGAATGAAAATACATTGTGCAAAGCCAGTTAACTCTGGCAGTTACTTTGTTTACAGAGGGTGATATACATGCTCCATATCCTGTCATCTCCAGTATTTGGCAGTGCTCTTAGCAAGGACTGGTTTGGTTAATCCAGCAGGATGCGAACTTGGGGCCCCTCGAACTGTGGGAAGTCATGCTCTAGGCTTCAGAGAGGAAGGCTGAAATAGAGGTCGCCCCTTTAAATGCGTTTAAAGACATTTCTTATATGTGATTTACTTCTGTTTACATGAGATGTTATCTGGAGGATGCTAAGAATTTAAACATCACTGTTAATTTGTGCTTACTGGTAAAAGCTGATTGTAACCATCTGTCCTAAAAAGGACTCAGAAAGGGATGGACATTCTGGTTTATAGTCCTTGCTCACCCGAGCTCAGCCTAGCAAAATGAGAGCTGTGGAAACACTGTGGTGTTGACGGGTCCTGGCCGAATGCTAGCTAGCACAGGCGGTGATCCCTCAAAACGCAGTGCACAATGAAAGTAGGCATTTCTGTTTGCAGTTGCACCTAATTCTTAAATGCAACCAACAGTGCCTTCGGCAGGGTTTGTGGCACTGGTAGGATTCCTGCTTTGCTTGAAAAACAAGGTACTGCTGATAATATTTGTATTGAATTGTCAACAAATGATGAGGCTTGGATCCCCTGATAAACTCTGAATGGGCAGAAGCAGATTTATTTCACTGAGGGTCTATGTGAGTGCAAAGATCCACCCTGACAATGATAATTCATTGCAGGACTGCAGGTTGCACACCTGGCCTGCAGGACAAGCAGCTGTTTGACTAGTGCTTAAAATGAAGGTAACTGAGGTTTTCTAAACAGAATTTTTTTTAGTTTTAATGCACATTGGCAGTAAATGGTTTGAAACGTGCAGACTGTTACAATACTGGCTCAGGTCTTATTGTCAAGTATCTTTTGGTGTGACATTGTCACCTGAAACTCTTAATACCTGGCACCAGCAGTTTGGAGGTGCCAGATGCTCAGCACCTCTGCAAATCAGAGTATCTCATGATGACATCCAAGTGCAGGACTGCAAATTATCATACACATAGGAGTTTCGTGGCCCTGTCTGGTACTGAGAAGATTGAGGGGTATTCACTGTGTGAGATTCCTGCAGAGGAAGGTGTTAAAAATTGTCAGGAGATGGGTTCAGAACTGATAGAAATGAGATGCCAGAGGTTTGCATCTATGACTTGTATGAAGATTTGGTATGAGAAAACATGGGTTGAACACGGTAATACAGAAGAAACAGGAGATCAGTTCAGACTAAGAATTTTTTTTATTATAACTTTAGTGAGACCTTCCCCATCTTCTTCTTGACTGAAACAGATTAACTTTCTGTTATTGGTACAACCTGTTTGGGCTACTTGAAATAAAACTCTGAAAATAGAAGTCTAAAATGTTTTTTGGCTGAGGCTGTTTGGTTTATACATAGATTTAAAAAAAAAATGGTGTTTAAGCTAAAGGGCCTTTCATCTATTTGATAGGATTGCCTCCATATTCAGTCAAAAGCTATGAATCCTAAGGGGTAGAGCCTGGTCCTAAAGGGCAAAATCACTAGTATTGTTGTCACAGCTCTCACTGGCTTTGTTGGAGATGGTCTTCCACCCCAAAACTGACCAGAACTCTGGGGCTTTGTAGCTTGCCTGCACCCCCGTTTGTAACATTCCTGTTAAGTGTCTCAGTTGCCCTGCATGTAACCCAGGTCAGCTTTGGAAATAAAGGCACAGTATTAGAGACAAAAAAAAAAAAAGGGGGGAAAAAAAAAAAGGCATTTTCACTCAGGCAGACAATATCTTTTGTCTGGTTATCTTGTTGGTCAGTATCCCATATAATGGTGGAAAAAAAAGGTGAGGGAAGTGAGGGGGATTTTCTGGCCCACTCTATCTTATATTGAATACTGAAATCAACATCTACTCTACATTGAACGCCAAGGCCTGGTTAAGAACTTGCCCTTAAACTTTAGGTGAGGCTTATAAACGTAAGTGACTGTACTTCCTTAAAGTTTAGAAAAGTTTGACTAAAGTTCTCTGCTTCTGCAACCCCCTTTTGGGGAGGAAATCAGCTATATTGGGGAGATACAGTAGAGACAGACCAAGGGTATAAAGGATGCCTTTTTGTTAAAAATACTGAAATCCTCCAGAATTTGCTAATGTACAGTAATTACCAGGTTATTATTGTTTTCCTCATTTGTACTAACAACCCTTCTCTCCCTCAAATATTTTGTTTTTCTAAATGTCACACAGTTTTACATTTTTATTTTCAGCCCAGATACACAAGCAAGTTAACAGCATATGTAAGTCACTGCCTTCTTCAGCCACAAGCAAAACGCCATATGCTTGCTTGTACCTCTGAGCTAAGGGTTTGAAGGATGAGGTTTAGCTGACACCTTAGTTCTCTGTAGAAGTGCTATGGCAGGGTTGTGAATGAAGGGAGCAGGTACGGTAAAAAGAAAGAAACATGCACTGTCAGCTGTTTCCTCATCCTCCACCCTCACTCCAGTCAGACTTAGCAGTTCACAGATCAGTTTCATCTCTTACTGGGAAGCCAGCCCAGCCCAGGTTGTACCCGAGGAAGGAGTGCTGTTTGCAGACGTTCACAGGGGCCAGGTCTGTTAAGGCTGGGATTCCTGCTGGCAGCCTGCTCCTCAGCCTCGAGCTCCATAAGGTCCCACCCAGCTCCCACCATGTTCGTGTTTACCACTGGGCTTCAGCTCCTTATGCACCCAAGCTGCTGGATCCAAGTGGAGGTGCAGAATCTCCCACTGTAGTGGTGTATGGCCGCAGGGTCTGGGGCCAGTGTGCTACACGTGGGGAGACTAGGTCTGTCTGATGCTGGTTTGCATGAGCTGAGTGCTGCCCTAGCAGTCATGATCTGGCCTTTCCCAGCATACACATAGTGCACAAAGTGTCTTCCAAGAGTCGTACCCAGCAGTGCTGCTTTCTTCCGAAGTTGATGTTAGGGGGACATACACTACAAATGCGTGCAATTGGTCTAATCAGTCATTAAGAGAAAGATGCTTGAGCAATGTTTGGATGGCTTTTCCTGTAACCTTGGTTCCTATTTAAATGGCTCCAACTGGGGAATATCCTCACTTTTGAACTTATCTCCCGCCTCCCTACACAGTAGCCGGGCTCAAATCTCTCATGTTGCATGCATGGAAATACAGAAAAGATTCTTCTCTTGGGTTAAGCTTTCAATCTCATTTACTTCAATTACTTTTTAAGAAACCATTCTTTCTGCCTTTTCTTAGGGTGAAAGAGCAATTACCAGAACACAAGAGCCTCGGAGCAGTGAAATACAGTATGTTGTAAAGACCATGAGCCAAGATCGTATCCGTCACCACAAGTAAGAGGCCTTTGAAACTGCCTGTGTAATTCCCTTCCATGTAATTACATATGTGACCTGAGTCTGTGATTTAAAAGGATCAAACGACAGTCTTTGGCTAGGCTCTTAATAGGGTTTTTGTTGTTGTCTGCGTTGATTGGTTTTAATAAAGTTACTGGCTGTAAGACTGAATAGTTCAGTAAATTCCACTGGTGCGGCTTTTGGCTTGTCTTGGTTCAAACTTCGAAGATTGGTGAAGAGGAGTTTGGTACACATGTTTTTCAGTAAGAATACCAAAACAAAGGTTCGCCCTTGGCTGTATGAGATGGAGCTGTATGCCATACCTGTTATCTGGGTTTCAGGCTCTCCTTTTATAATGCAGTCTTTGTTCTGCACTCCTCTGCTTTGCTTTTTGGCTTTATCTTTCAAACCTCTCCTGCTGCCGATTCTCCCCTACCTTCCTTTGTACTTCCCATCCTTACGTCTGTATCTGCTCAGACAACAGTGGATACTGCTTGGGCCACAGCTGGGCTTTGGTGTTAAAGTAGAAAGATCACAGGGATACCCACGTGTGCAGTGGGGATTTTCTGGAGAAATCTGAACTTCACTTTTCCAGTTGGTAATTTCATTCATTGCAAACAAGGATCAGATCTGGTACGGTTATAATTAAAGTAACGCATCTTCCTAGATTTCCCCAAGCCCTCTCCAGGTGCATTCAAGTGGAGTTTCTTTTCTTCCTGTATCTCAGAAAGCTCCTTCAATTTTCTCTAATTAAACTCTCATCTTTATAATACCTTGGCTGAATGCCAAGATATGAAAATGCTTCAGAAATAATCTTTTTAGAGGATTATAGGAGATTAAAGCACCATCCGGTGCTCAAAGATTTCAGCATACCTTCTGAACAGTTAGGGATCACAATGGCTTCAGAATACGTTGTCACACTTATTAAAGCATTGCTGTAAGTAAAAATGTGGACTTCAGAGGGAAGGAAAATTCTTTATGAAGATCAGCATTCTTGTTTTTCAGTCTGGATGCTGTGTGTAGGACATGCAAGGGTAAGCACAGGATGATTTCAATATACTAAAATGTATGGGTTTACTGGAGCTACTGGTTGAAGTCAGGAGTGGTATCAGTTACATGTTAGTCCTACCTGCTTCTTCTTCTGAGAATTATTCTGCCTTTGCAAAACTCACAACTTTCTGTGGAAAACTTTTTTTGCAGTATTTCACAGTCAGTGGCAGTGTGAGCTAAAAAAGGAAAGTTGGTGAAACTTTAGAAGCATTAACTGAGATGAAAATCTAGTTGTGCCAGCTGTGGTCTAAACGTATGTAAGCTAAAATAAAGGCCCTTCCCACTTTTTCTGAGTGCACTGATAATATTTTAATGGCAATAAAGTAATATTGCTAAAAGCCTTTCAGTTTGTAGTAAACTGGGTAGTCGTTTAACTATAAGAACAGTTTCCTATCTGCATTAACAGGGCTGTGTGGTTTGGGTGTTTTGGTGGAACGATTGGAGCAGGAACAACAGAATTCAAAGAAACAGAGGGAAAACAGGGGCATTTTGAAGCGTAGTTGTGAGCATTGTCACAAGGAGTAGGCAGACTGCCAACATGCAACAGTCCTTCATGTAGGTTTGATATTTTTTTAGCCTATGGTATCTGACTACCGTTTGAACATGTAGTCTTTACCCTTTCTCTTCTGCACTTCTTGATGTGAAAAAAATTGCTTTTTCTATCCTTTGTTAGGTACATTAAAGAATAGGCCAGCTCTTCACAAGCTGGAATCTGCCTTCACTAAGTTCCTGTCTCCAACCATGCCGAATTCATTACTTTTGTGGTGCTCAAGAGCTGTCTATGCTCTCTGTGAGGATACTGGTAGTCTCAAGAAGCGATGGAAAAGGGTTCATCCTGATCCTCATATGTGACACCTGTGTGACAGACCAGACTGTACCCACCTGCAAAAGTTAGAAATGCTGGTGATCATCTTAACGGCTGCCAACCATTTCATGCTACGCTACCTGAAAATTTGAAAAAAACAACATCTGTCTTTTTACCCTAGAAAAACAGTGTACAGCAGCAGCCTGGAAGGGAAATAGGAAGAATAAATAACTTTATAGATGCTGGAAGCACAAGTACAAACATTCTTAACTACAATTTCTAGAACTGAAATTCTGTGATGAAGCTTAAACATGCAAGTATGCCTTTTAATGCTGCAGAAGATGCTCTGCAAGAACAGTGGTATCCTGAGTTTCTCTTCCTACTGCATGATGTATCATTACTGCTCTGATCCAGTGAGGGACAGGCCACCTCCAATGGTCACATAGTCCTACAAACCCAGTGGCTTTGCACTCTGCAGTGAGGCTGCCTGGAGGTCATGGAGAGAGGGCAGTTCTCTGTTGCTGTGTGGCCAGCTGTGCCTAGTCCCTCTCACATCTCCGAAAAGAAAGCCATGGTTATGAAGGGGTGTTTTTGTGATTTGCAGTATGTATACTGATCTTATGGCTACATAATTTGAAGAAACCTTAAAAGCAGTGGTGTATTTAGCTAGGTGTATTCAGGCCAAGGGCTGCAGGGGCTGCCAAGATGCTGAAGTCCTTAAAGATGCCCATTCACTGTTCCTCTGCAAGAACAGAGGGTCTAGCTCAAGATACAAAGAATTTTGAGAAAAATCAAACTGTTTAAACATAGAGAGAATAGCATCAAGTTTTTTCAATGAATATACTCAAACTTCCATTTCAGATAACAGTCTGATTTTTGGATCTGCTGGACACAAAGCAAATGTTTTTGTGCTGCCTTGTTGTAGGGCATTTGTTGTAGGTATTTGTTTGATTTTCCAGAATGCCATTCCTAACTTTATGATTAGTGCCTCTTCTACAGTCAAAAACTTGAATATTTTGTCTTTGTGATTAAGGGCTTTGCTATTACACACACTCTGCGTGTATTTTCCAATGAAGCAGCTGGCAGTAACACAGCGCATTTGATCTCCTGAAGCTGTGCTCCGTGTAAGACAGTAATGCATTGAGGTATTTTCTTTAAAAGTTGTGTGAGATTAATAGACTGTGATGCTAACACTTGTTGCATTGCAATATATGGTTTTACTCCCTGGACCTATATCCAAACCTGAAGTGGATTGTTTTTAGACTCATTGATTGACATTACATAAGGCTCAATTAATAGCTATTTCCTTTACTTATCATGTGTGACACAATGCTTTGTTTGCTTTTGATTGAAATTCCAGACATATTTCTTTCACAAACAGTGCATATATTGAGTTGCAATTACTAAAAATAAAGATTTCAAAAAATTATGTCAATTACTGACTACACATTCAGCATGCACTTGATTTTTATTCCTCATGCTCTTTCCTATTGTATCTGAGTACCTAATGAGTGATCACAATTCCCAGCCCTCTTGCCTGCAGGGCAGCATGATAGAGCTGTGCTCCATTTTTTTTATGGAGAAGCAAACACAAACACACAGCAACGTTTTCAAATTTGCATTGCTGAGAATTTGAAAATGGGGACATGGCTTGCAGTAGAGGCCATGAGCAGACTCTGTTACAGTAACTGTCTGTGAGACTCAACACTCTTAATGAGCATTTACATTATTGCAGTGAATATTTTAAACAAATACAGAAAGAGCTCCTAATGAGCATATCTGGACCAAGTGAGGAGAAATGTTAGTTGTGTCAGGTTGTATAGCATATAATTTTAGAATAAACTCCACAAAAGCAAGTGATGTGTCCTCATTTGAATACACAGGGCTTACTGTAAAGATGAATTACATGCTGTACCAGGCTTCCTTTAATTATCTCAGATATTAAGGACACAGATATAGACATTTTGGGAAAGGAAGGCTTTGCAGGTATTTAGCAGAAATGCTGGCTTTACCCAAAGAAAGTTTCATCTAGATTTCCAGCTTTATAAAAAACCCACCTTTTATTTGCTGTAACATACGCAAAAATAGCATCTTGACTCTCTCTCTCCTATATTCTTTGCCAAAAGACTACACTCTTTTAATCAAAAGACTACACTATTTTAGAGGGCAATCTTAGTAAACATAAATAAACCATTTTCCATGATATGTGAAATAAATAGCATTGTTATTCTCCACAGTATGTTCCAGCTGAGAATCTGTGTTTTACAAGCATCCAAATAGCTTTGATAAGACTTGAGCATCAGGTCATTTAACATGACTAAGGTGAGTGGAGTTTTCATTTGATAGGAAAACTGAGACAAAAAATGCTTTCCAGGAAGCTGGACTAAAGCTTTTGAGTTGAAACCAGTATCCAGAATTTCTAACTTTAGATGTTATGCCTAATCTGGTGAGCATTTTGACATGCTGGCATGTCTCTGACCTGTTCATTACCTGTTAGAAGTAAGTTGAAGGGCAGCTGTGTTTGCGGGGAGATCCTCCCTGCTACTTAACCCAAACTAAGCCTCTAAGTGCAAACTGAAGTAAATAACAGTAATTTTTCTGCTGGTTTGAGGCTTTGTAGTAGGGTGAATACAGGTTTCCTTGTATTCAGTAAGTGGCTGTTGGCAGTGGATTGGATCTGGGTAACCTCCGTCAACCCTGAAGATTAACAGCTTGCCTTTCTGTCACTTTAGTGGAAGTGTATGAGGGTTAGAACTCCCTTTAGGTCACGGCTTCTTTTTTTCAGACAACACAGCAATGTCATGGTTCATAAATTAAGAGGTCAATTGTCTGTGGCTGGAGCTGAAAATACCTCTCTAAAGGTTAGGCCTCTGAGAGACTCTTTAAAATGCTGGCAAGTTTCTGTGACAATGGTCCTTTGAAAAGAATGTTTTCTGATACTTATCAGGGAAGAAATGTCAGCGGCGTGATGCCTTACCATTTTGGACTCGTTAGAATAGAAACATTTAGCATGCTGTTTGGAGTGTCACTTGACATTCCTATTGTTGATTACAGGGAGACTTTAACCTAAGCCACATAAAACTCAGTAGCACTTACAAAAGTAATTTCCAGTTGTCTTCTTTCCCAAGGACAAGAACAATTTTGTGGAATACAACCAAAACCAATGCTCTTCACTCATGCAGTGGCACTACCAGACCTCAAGGGCTGCTTTGTCATATGTCCATGCTTGTAAGGGGGTAGGTGTCATCTGAATCCAGATTTCCTGTCTGCCAGGCCACAAACCATTGAGTTCTTTATGAAAGTCACCAAAACCGCCCAGGACTATGTAGTATGTACTATGAGTATATGTAGGACCCATGTTACAAAGAGTCTGCAGTAATCTCTTTGCATAGGCATCTCTCTCTTTTCAGTTTGCTACTGCAGCAACCTTTTGAGAGCATCACTGCCACTCAGTGTCTTGTGTCTCGGTCTTGGATGAGGCTTTTCAGTGCCTCAGAATTGGAAGAGGAAATGGATGTACTCCCTGCAGCAAGGACCATCTCCTCTGTTCTGTTATACACATTAATTGCTTTGTATTGTGAAAACTGAGCATGTTTCTTGCTTGGCTGTACGTGGTAACCAACAGATTCTCAGTCTCCTGTGAGAGTATTCAAAGGAATATCTTGTATGGTGCTTGCTTGGTAATGCTCCAGAAAATACTTTTGGATGAAGAGGGGAAATAACCAGCAGACTGTTTTGTTGTGAATTTCATTAACTTCTTTCTTGTAAAGTCTGGGTTACTGTGGATGAGGAGGACAGGCTGGAGCAGCAGCATTACCCACCTACTTGTGGTGGTGGTGCACAGCACAGCAGAGAAGCCCCAGCCAGTGACTCCAGCCACAAGCATGCAGTAGTCCCAGGTCATCTTTGTTTCTCCTATAGGAAGTGTGCTATTTTTTTGATGGCATGAACACAATTATCATGTTCTTATGAACTTGATCATGGGAACCGCTAGGTGAGTCTCCATGCAAGCCTAGCAAATTGACCCCCCCTTGCAGGATCAGCTCTCTGTGAACACATCTACCCGTATTTTCCCGTTGACTGTCTCACCCTGCATTGCTGATCTTGCATTTTTATGTTTAGCAAGAACATAACTTAGTGCACTCAGGGGGCTTTCCCACATTTGCGGTAGCCAGGAGAGCAGTGAATCTTTACGGACAGAGCATATACAGGCTGGGGAAGGAGAAGGCGGCAGATTTAATACCTTCTCCTTTAAACAAGATCTTTTGCTCTGTTCTCCTCAGGCTGCATTAGAGACCGAAGAGTGGACTGCTGCAGCCCAGTACTGTCACTCACAGAGTAAAATTTCTGCCATGTAGTAAATACCTGGGAAATAACTGTATCTTTCCCACACACACAGAGTTCAGCAGATCTTCCTGTGTACAGCCTTCAGGTTTGGACCGAGCACAAGTCTTTTGTTACTTTGAGAACCTCATCCTCCTTACAGGAGTGTTGATTGAATGTACAGATGACAGACAGTGTGCGGTTTGGGCCATTGCTTATCAGTGCAAGTCGAAATGACAGAGAAGATATGGCGGGGGGGTGGGGGGGGGGGTGTGTGC
>VFFE01007235.1:2442357-2535442 GCA_008921705.1 Burhinus oedicnemus | reverse complement strand
CCCCCGCCCTCTCTGTCTTTCTCCCTGTCGCCCACTCATTGGATTTCTTTCTCTGCCAGCCTTTTAAACCAGAGTTTACTGGGTCAGTGACATTCATTATTCCTTTTATGATCTCGTGTTCAGCCTCCTGCAGAAACACTGCTACCTGTAAGTATCTGCTTCAAATTTGTTGTATACACTGCATGCTGTTGTGTTTGTTGTTGTAATAGTGTTTAGCAGCTTAACGAATGTTGCGGCAAAGCAGTCAGACAGTAATTTTTGTACTCAGGATGGATGAAATGTCAGTTCTAACTTTGGAGGAAAACAGACACTGGTTCTTGCCAGGATTTTAGTAGAACTTAACTTGGTAGTTAAGGATTCCAAGCAACTTTGTTTATCCTAATGTTCAAGTTGATATAGATTTCTCAACTATGCTGGCTTTCTTCCATCAGGTCTAGTAAAACTTTGTGGGTTTATATCTTCTATAAAAGCTTGGAAGCACTAAGTAGGATTCCTTTTCTTAAAATTGTCTTTTTAGTAAGACACACTGGGAGAAAGAAATGTGATAAAAAGCACTGAAAAACATAATGAAAACTTCCAATATTATTAAGTCTTTCTAAAGGCCATATTTTGTTTAACTGGGAGAACTTGTTTTTTAAATGCATGTCTTAAAATTGTAGACTTTTATTTTGCAGTAGGGATCTGTGAGAGTTTTCACATTTTCATGTACAGTCAGACAGCTGACTTCATTCATCTGAATTAGACAGATGTTCGTTGATCATATGTATGTGTAAATATTTATGTGTGTTTCTGAACACACACATACATGCTTGCACAGCTTTTACGTTTCTCACTGATTTCTGTGTGTTTATCTAGAACCAAACTCAAAAACATCACCTTCAAGATTGCTGTCACTCTGTGTTGTGCAGAGACACTTCAACAAATCCTGTAGATAGTCATACAGTTTCTTGAAATGGTTATTAAAAGGGGATTTTGCAAGTTACGTTTTTGCTAGTTAGAGAATTCTATTAGTTTATCATCTCAGCTAACTCAGGACTGTACATTACCTTAGGCAAAATGCATCTCTGCTGTTGACATGTGTCCAAGGTGTCTGTGGGAGGCACTGGCACTGTAAATCACCAGTTGCTTTCACAGTAAAAGAGCACACACATCTGTAGAAGTTGTCCCATTGTTTTGACCTAGGGAACGAGGTGGTTTAGATCTGGGCACCTTTAGATTTTGTACTTTTTTTTTCCAGCATAGAACCCTGCTCTGAGAAAAATTAGGCAACTATAAGGACAAATGATGAAACAAGTCCCTGGACAATGACTTGATTTTTTTAAACGGAAGTACGTCATGCTTGTTCATTCATTACATTCATTTTCTGCAGTGCTTGAAGTGGTCTTGATAATGTTAATCTATGGTAATATTAGTTACAGTACAAGTGGTCTAGATAATACATGTCTATGATAATTTTAGTTACAGTACAACAGGAATTAATTTATTCAGGGGGAAAAGAAGTTATCACCAACTTCATCAATCTAACAGTAAACTTAAATGTCAACAACAGTATGCACAGTAGAAACATTATGGTAAAATAGCACATGCTGGTCAAATAATGATACATTAGAAGTGCAAACAGCTTGACTGTACCTGTTCTGCACAAAGGGAGACTGCGCAGATCATTCCTCATCAATAGTTTAACTTAACTTCTCTCATTTGTTGAGATTCTGTGGGAGTCAGTTATGTACCCAGATTGACTTCTGTCATGCTAATGGCTGTGTGGGCTACAATTACTGTAGCTAGGGTGTCGGTGCACAACTTCATGCTTTCACAATTTGCAACATGAGATCCTCAGGATGATTCAGCTGCCTTTTGTGCAGTTGGGTAAAAAAACCTGATCAGACTATGTTTGGGAAGTTGTTGAACAACCCGTAATGAAATGCGTTATTTCCGTCTCTAGTTGCTGTCATTGTGAAGCCTGCAACAGTGTTTCAAAGAACTCTAATAGCTAGCTGTGAAGATAAACTGTAGCTGGATTGTGTTTAATTTTCTGACAAATGTTATCTAAACCCATTACGCGACTACATGAACTTACAGCTTGTGGCTGCACCATGCAGGCACCCTGAATGCTTAAGGATATACCTTTATCAATGAAAATTGTCAACAAAAGAGGAACTATGGTTTTGGTTTCTTTTTTAGGGGATCTAGATTAATTTTGATAAGATGTGTAATTAATCTAGTACATACTCCTCATTCATCGAATGTAATTTGAAAGCAAGCATAAGTAACTTACAGACGTCACAGAAGAACTTCAAATCAACTTCAAATCACTTTTGATTTGTATGTAGGGAACATCAAACTCCCAGTGGAGTCCCCTCACATACCTTTGGAAACCTAAATGTGTGTCTAGGTTAAATCTATCCTCTTTCCCTTAGATAGCTATATAAACAGGAAGGAATTGCTCTTTGGAGGTACATCTTTTGCTCCCGGAATATAGCACTGATCCTGGCAAATAGCTTAAACAAGCACCTAAGTTTCACATATCTAAGGTGCAAAAAGATGAACCAACCCAGTGCATGTGTGGGAAAGTGTAAACCATACCATCTACCAGCTGTTAAAACTTAAGCAATCAAAAAAAATCCTCTGTGTGGTGTGTGCAGCAGCTTGCAAGTCTTTTGTTTAGCACTGTGAGATGCAGCACACCCTCCAGTGAGCTTGTTTTTGTGAAGAACAGTCTGCAAAGTCTTCCTTCTCAAAAATCCAAAACCTTTGTCATTACCCTCAAGGCTCATCAGCTCAAACCTCAGCCTTCTCCCCCACACTCAGTTAACCAGCCAACCAATAGCAGTGCATAAAGAAATCATTCTAAAAACACCAAAGCCACATTCTGCACTTTAGATAACTTTCTACCTGTAAGAGGGAGTCTGCCAGAGATGGAAGTCCACTGCCATTTAGTTGCTCTGTACTTCCCTGTAGAGCAGAGTTGAGTGTTACCAGGTACAACTTACTGAGTATATGAGCAGATGCGTAACATTACGGAGAGGTGCAATATGTCTGTGGTACTGCATTTCTCCACCACTGCATGGTGATTGTTCTGCAGAAGTATCAGACCTTGTTGTTCATGGTGTAATGAAATAATGTCATTGTTGGACAGCTGGCCGCAAGTTCCTTGTCCCTGCCTCCTCACCTTTCTCTTTCTTGTGCAGGAAGGTTTTCCTGCTCCTTTTCTATGAGTTTTGACATCCTCACACTTGTGGGTCACAGATGCTTTTGCTCTCTTTTATAGCTGCTCTGCCGTAAGTCAAGCTCATCTGGAACCTCATGAACGAGATCTGACCGTAGCTGGCAAAGGTCATGGAAATGCATGGGTCTCCAGAGCTGGAAGTCTTTTGTTGTCATGTTAGGTACTGAATGCAATGCTGTCATTTCTGTCTTCACTCACCAAAGTTATGGATCAAGGTGAAGCTAGCAATTTTTTCCTTGTAACACAAGCACGATGGTCACTGACTAATCCTAGGCTGCTTGCTGAGTTTCGCTAGTTTCTTTTCTACCCATTACTAGTTACTTGTTAAAACAAAATGTCTTTACAAAGTCAGTGGTCTTGGGGGATTTTCTGTATCCACTACATTCCCTTCATGCATCCACAGTTTCCATTACTGGGGTGGTTTTCATTTTTATTTTGAGTCATTCTCTGGGTGGATTAGGGGAGACCATTTTGCTACCCACATGTTGTTATAGACTGCTCTTCTTTTAAGAAGAGTAGGTCATATTCCCTCTCTACAGTGCGTATGATTATACATGGAATACTGTTTTTACCAGTTTTCCCCTAGTTTATATCCCTCCTTCTCCTCCCTCCTTAACTGGGAATCTCCAGGATCCCTCTCTCCCTTCTCACACAGGAAAAGGAGCAAAGAAGAGAGATTAAATACGCTCCCAATCTTTACAATTGTGTCATGCTTTTAGGAGAGTACCAGTATGACATTAAACTACAAAACAATGACAGTAAAATATACAGTGGTTTGTATTAACATATACACTGAGAAGTAGCTTGCTTCCTTTGACTGCCAAAACCAACCTTTTGCTGTATTTGAATGGTTGAAAGAAAGTTTTAAGTGGAAGTATTCAAGCCTTCTGAAAAGTTAATTAGTCCTGGAAACGGCAAAGAGATGGGTTCAGTCTGTGATTCTCCTAGGCTGGCTTGATTTTTCCCTGCAAACAGCTATCCCCTGTATCTTTATACTCCCAAAGGGAAGATGGGAAATCATTGAGTATTGAGACGCAGGAGGATGAAGGTCATGTGCAGGATAGTAACCTATGGATGGCATCAGTGGAAGAACCTCATTGGAAGCTGGAGTGTTTTATGGACTTAGTCAGACAGCTGTCAAAAAGATATAATGATTTCTTTTTCAGAGTCATTTCTGCATTGCACTCTGTTCCAATTCAGCGTTCATGTCTGGTGGAGAATGGGTAGTCAGAGGGTAGCAGTTCCTATTTGGGTAATGATCTTAAAAGCATATAAAGGGCAACTAAGAGAAAAAAAAAAATCACTTCATCTTTATCTTCTCAAGTTCTGTTATGTGAGACAGTTTTTTGGGCTTAAAAGAGTAGAGGGCAAAGAGGTGTTCATTGGTCTTTGGGGAGAAAATATATACCTATTCAGAAAATGCAGTTTAGCTATTAGTCTCTTATCTTTTATCTCTTAGTATCTTATCTCTTATCAAGCCAGGACTTGATTTTATTTGCTTTTGCAGTTATCTTCAGTATAATAGGCATCTGCTAACGATGTGACCTCGATCTCTACCTGAAAATTTAAAGTGCTTCTAACAATGTGAGCAGATCTATCTAACACTTAAAAGGGAAGAATGCATTGTCTTCAAGATAGTCTTCAAGGGGCAACCACAATCAATAGCTCCTTTTTGTTAGTCTCAGTCTGGGACTCTGATCTGCTCTGCCTTTTTAAAAGTATGTTGCATAATGGTTGAAGGCCAAGCTGTTAAGTAGCTCTGCTCTTGATTGATTGAAAGCCTTCCTCTCAGTATTTCCCTTTCCCTTTATTTTCTTGTCCATCACTGTCTGAGCCCCCCCACCTGGCCTCCAGTGGCTTAGATCTGTTTAACGGGAAAGAGTGGAGCAAAAAAGAAGGGAACTCTTCTCTACTTCTTGGACAGAATTTCCTTTGGCCTTACAACTTCTGGTTGATGTAGAAGGGGGTCTCAGAAGCAGCAGAAATTAAAAAGGTTCAGCAAGGGTTACTCTGTAGCCCATGGAAAAGAACAACTGAGTTTTCAGCCTTGCATTAAGCTGCAACATTTGGCATTACAGTGCAATAATGTTTATGGTGTTATATTCAGCTTTTTCTCCTCTACTACTTGTCTGCCTTTGTGTAATGTCAAATATGCTTTCAGTCTTATATTGGCCTGTCAGCATATGGGGATACTTCTGCACTTAGTTCCCACTACCTAATATCCTAACCTTGGGTGAATCATAACTTAGTGTATGACTGTGACAGTATCACGCTGAGAATGAACATTGAAGTCAGAAATAATCTCTCTAAATTGAAACTGTATTAAGTGTGAATCTGATAATCACTGTTAAAATAACTGTAATGTGTAAGATGGTAGAATGAAGAAAACCAATTTTTTCTACCTTATAGTATTCTGCTTTATTACAACAAAGAAACAAAGGACAACAAAGAAATGTTAATAACTTGGATATATCTGATGTGCTTCACATCATTCACTGTTTTCCCTCATGAAGAAAGGTCTCTTCATTGACCATACAATGAAACACTTATCGTTTCCTTACTTTGATAAAAAGTGTACAGGATTTGTCAAAAAGTGCGCAGGACTTCCTCACTGAGAAACGAAAACTCAGTAAATACCTTGCTGACTACTTAGTTTCTGTGTGACCTATCATCATTGTTTGTAATGCATGGAACAAAAACATTAAATACCAAACAGTCCAAGGAGCGCATGTGTTAATTGCACATTCTGAAGTGGCAACCCCCTAATTTAGTAGCCTAGGATCCTTTCATTGCCCTGGGCTAAGTTTTAATTGCTGTAATAATATTCACATTGTTTCCTAGAAATTGTAGAAGGCTGCTATTTGTTTCCTTTAATCCCATCCTCTAAAAAAAACCAAAAATCCTATGTTCTTTCTGTTTATTGTAAACTTTTTCTGGTGTTCATTAAAACAAATCAGTCCCAACTCCCAGCCCACAACAATCATCCTCCATAATCCCCTTCAAGCTTTGCAAAAGAAGAGGGCAATTTTGGATCCAATTGTTCAGTGAAATCTCCCAGGCAACCAGAAATTTTGTCACAAAGAGAGAAACTCTTAAGGTTTTATCCAAATCCCATTGAAGACTTTTGGATGTCATTGAGACTTGGCTGAAGGTCACTAGTGATTACACATTTTTTTAGTCAGGTTTTAGGTATTACAACAGAGAGTTGTTGGTGCTGTTTCCGATCTTATTTTCAGTTGTTTTGCACTGGTAGATAGCTATCTAAATAATTCAGCTTAGTTTTTATTTACATCACATTAGCCCTCCTCAGAATCAGACTCAGAGATCCGTACCTTTATAACTTCTAAATAAAGAAGAAGTGCTGGAAACCTTCCCACCTATAAAATATTTGCATCCTTTGAAGTAGATTTCATTCATGCAGGAGTTGTAATGACAAAAAAAATTATTCAAAAATTGTCTAAAATAGCAGGTCTACTTGACATGGATCTAGAGACACACAGCTGAGAGTTTCTACATATACCTGTGGATGGGTCCTGCACAGATATGTTGTCTCCAGAGACTACTGTTGGAAGGACATCGAGCTTTCAATAGCTCATGAATGCTCTCAAGGACTTAAGACAGTTCTCCAGATTCTAGAAGGCAATTCTGTGACGATAACTCTACAGCAGTGTTTGAGTTCCTTTTGGGAATTTTTTCTTTCCTCCTTTTTTTTTTTTTTAAGAATCGGGTGAGAATGCTAATGTTTTTAATTAGCCATTGCATCATTTCTCACATGTGCACTGGCAGCCCTGAGGGAAAACTAGTTCTTCTGGTATTTGGAGGAAATTTTTAACAAACCACATCTGAAGTTCTCCTGAATTGTCCCCAGTCTTGTCTGTCCCTTTGTTAACTCTTCAGAGTCACATCCACAGCCTCTTCAGAGGCCACTTCACCCTCTGCCTTCTCCCCTGAGCTCATCTGCAGAGTGGGGCAGGGGTCTGCCAGCAGATGAGGAGTGCCTCAGCGTTTTCCTTGCTGAGTGTCCCTTGCGCAATGCCAATGAACACGTCTTTGGGGTGATATCAGGGGCCAGGAAGAATATCCATTCTCCAAATAACCAGAGTTAGAATCCTTTTCCAGGCACCCAAATCTCAGGGTCAGCTTGGCCAGTCTACCTCTAATTATGGGAAAGGAGATATCTATTTGTCACCATATTTTTTATACTGGTATGGTTTTATGTTGGATCTCATGGGAATTACCGGACAGTTTGTGGGGTACAATGCAGTGTTTGCAAAATACACCAGGTAATTAACTTGGGTTCTGGGACCCAGACAGTTCTGTTATTTCAGCTTAGAGTCATCACACGATTTAGGGTGTAAAAGACCTCTGAAGGTAACTGCTCCCACCCCTTGCTCTCAGCACAGCCAGCCGTTACAGCAAGTCCAGTTTCAAAGTTACATCAGACTGCTAAGGCACTGATTAGTTGGTTTTTAAATATCTCTGAGGATGGAGACTCCACAGCCCCTCTGGGAAACCTGTTCAATTGACCATGCTCACTGTGGCGTTTGTTTTTTTTTTTTTTTCCTAATATCTAATGTAAATTTCCCTCGTTGTGAATTTTGTGTGTTGCATCTTGTGCCTTTGCTGTGCACCTCCAGGCTCACTGCATTCTTCTGTTAGATGCCTAAAACCAGCAATAACCCCTCTCTTCTTCAGGCTGAACAAACGCAGCTGTCTCAGCCTCTCCTCATAAATCATGCTCTCCATCCCCACTGAGGGGTAACAACAAATATATGATATATCACTGAACTGACATGGGTATTTTGCTTCTGGGACTGAAGCTGGTGGCTTTCTGTGAGCTTGTAGGCACACAGTGCACCTGGATCTGGTTCAGGTGTTTTACCATATAGATAAACCCTTAGAAAGTCAATGAGGAAACAGCTTAGTTTAAAAACACTGGTTCTCCTAATATATTGTTCATGAACACCATTATTTCATTAAGCCTCTAAGTATACCTGAAATACTGCGGTGCATTTGGAATTAAGTAGTGCCTGAGTCATTTGTTCATTCTGGATATACAGATGACATGCTAAGGAATAGCAAGGGTGAATCAGGCTCAGCTGTGATATTTAGGGTAGAGAAGTAAGAAGACAGGAAGGAAGTCCAAAGCAGCCACAAAATATGGCAGCACCATCACCAGTGGTTGTAGAGCTGCCAGAGAGCAATGCACTGTCACCGTGGATCGGTGTAAGTACCACGCAGCACACACGTGACTTTGCTGAAGCAGTGGCCTTCTTCACACAGAGGGGAGAATGCTAATCTGATGGCATTCACTCCAAAACCTTCTCATAAGGTGTTGAAAGTAACTCTTGTCATTTCGTTTTGTTATCTTTGGATCAGTGTTTGAGAAAGTGAGCTTATACTTCTCAAGATCTTCACTTGGCCACGTAAGGAGACAGCCCTGCAGCTGACAAGCAGGGACCAGTTGCTGGAACACATGGGGCAAATGTGTATAGTGATACAGGAGCCGTACCTGCAAGCAAAAACCGTCGAAGCAAAACTGTAATACACAGCGACAACATGGAACCAATTTTGTAGCAGAGAATGGCTCACACACTCACCACAAAATTGGCCAGAAGAGCTCCTTTTGGGGCCTTTCTGCCCTTAGTGTTTGATGCAGAGTAAGAAAAGGCAGCAAAGAAACCACCGCCTGTGCCTGAGGTCTTTATCTGCACCCAGTGCTGGGGTTTATGGGGCAGGCACCAGAACACAAATTGACCCGGGCTTCATCAGAGTTGAGGTGCAGACGTCTCTGCGTGAACAACTCTGGCAGTGCCTGTGGGAGAGAGACAGCTGGCTTTCCCTTCTTGTAACACATCTGTAAGGTGTAAGCAACACAATTCCTGACCAGTGCCAGTTCTGCACTGGTGATTAGGCTGTCTCTGAACTGTAATGTCTTTTTGTGGTAGATATCCAGGCGGGAGTGGAGAAAGTCAAAACTGTCCAGGCTTCAATTTTATCATTTCTCATAAGGTACCCAGTGCTCTGTGAATAAGGGCATTTCACACTGTAAATCCACGTCCCAGCCTAGTACTGTGGAGCATGAAGTTAGTGGCATGAGCTGTTAATCACCGGGTCTATGCTTCGGAGTCATTGACTGCCTCTTAGCACTTTGCCAGGTCCTTGTCAGAGTCTAAAATTCCTAATTATTTTCTTCTTATCTGAGTCTCTCTATGGCTTAAGAAACTGGGTCTTCTTTGAAATTAGCTGTGATTTACGCATTGCTTCTTCATCAGGGGCTGGAGTGAAAGGATTTAAAATCCATTGCTGTCTCTGTGCCAGGAGCTTCCTGCTGGCCAAGGATCCCAGCATGCCTGAGGTCAGAGGAGATGTTAGGCACAGCATCTTCTTGAGACATATGCCAAGGAACTTACTTCACTTCCCTCAGCCCTATCTTCACTTTGTTTGGAAGCAGGAAAAGGGCACAGCAACAGAAAAGGTTTTCACTCAGAACATCCTTCCACGCTTTGCAGCTGGTATTTCAAGGAAACATAGATTATATTTGATAAATGCTAGCTATCACTATGTGATAAATGCCAGTCAGGTATTCAGGTTAAAAGGGTGCACTTGCTGCAAACCATACTTCCTCACTTTGAGGCTGAAGTGTTATCTGTTTTCCTCCCCCTCTTTCCAAGTTGCCCGTCATAGGATTGCAGACTGTGTTTCAAAACTGTGATTCTTAGGAAGTGGAGTGCTGTCTCAGATGTGCTTATTTCAGCGAAGTGCCGTGTATACCCATCCCACTAGAAAGAAACAAAAATTAGCAAGTACATTTACATATCTGGATTTTAGTAAAAGCTGTTTGTGTAAGTAAACTTTTTTAAAAATTAATTGAGATTTTGATTTGTTTCTGGAACACATTTAAAAACTTTCAACCACGAATTTCATTCCCTTTCCCCTGGCTAGAATTCTACATTTTTTCTCAGATTTTGTGCAGACTGATCCGGCTGCATAATTTTTGACCAAAATGGAAAGATTTTCAGATAAAAAGCTAGAAAACCAGAGTTAAGATTTGCGGTCCAGACTACGTAGTCAACACACATCTAACTTTAAACATATGTTAGTCTCAATGTTTTCAGTCTTGAGTCTGGGCTGAAGTGAGGGATCTGTCTTGCATTACTTTAGGAAGTGAATATTTTAAAAGAAATTCTTAACTGCTGTTCATTGGTCAGTTAAATGTAAACCTGGGCAGATATGTGCATACAACTGTAGGCTGTTCAGAAGGTCATCCTGCTGGAAACATTAACGTGAACACTTACCTGTTAGTAATAATGAAGGAAATAAAAAGATACATGGATTTGTTTTTTTTATGCAGTTTCAGGAAAGCTCACTGTTGGTGGTAGGGTTGTGGTTAAATTAGACTGTGCAAATAAGTAGTCAAAGCACTAAAAATTTAGAAGAAACTGAAGAAATGTTGGTGCTTTACTATCTTGAAATTCCTTATGATCGTATCAGATTTTATCGAATCAATACCATTGCCAATTCTTTGGGCCACAAATTCAGTTACTTTGGAGGGTTGTAGAAATTAGGGTCTCATAAGGATTTCAACAGTGCTTATTCAATGTCAGAAGAACTATGAGTTTCTTATGAGTTTATAAACATGAAAGATGAAGATTAACTGTAACTGGAGGCATGAGGGATTGTGTGATTTTATTTTCCACATTATCTTTTGTTCCTTATTTCCACTGAATTTGCCTCAGAATTATTACTCTTTTTTTTTTGTGAAAAAGAAAAAATTCAGCTTTGCCATGCCATATCATATGTTTCTATGTTGATGTCCTGGCACAATTACTCGCTATAGCAGGAAGAATAGAGAGGGACAGGCAAGGTGTTTTCAACTAAAGGTTGAATTTTTTCCCCCACATTCAATGGCAAAGCAAAAACAGATTTAACAAAAGGCCACTGCCCCTCTGTCCCACTTTCAGGTATATTGAATCTGGAAGAATGCCTACCCCTGCACTTTCAAATTACTTGGATGCTCATACCCTTTTATTAATATCTAGTCACTCCAGCAGTAAAAAAGGCAAGTAACAAAGGTTCCTATGTAGCAAGTGTTTGCATGCGCATATGGATCAAAGGTGCCTGGAATTCATATTGAGAGCTGATCCGTTGAGGCAGAAATCTCATTGGTACCTAGCTAATTTTACAAGCATGTGTGCATTTAATAGTATTCAAAGGTGAAGTTAATCTGCTGCTTGAAATGAACTGCATTTGTAAGAAATGGCAGAAGCTTTTTATGTGGTTATTTTTTTTTTCACCAATAGTTGCTCAATGCCTTATATCAATTTTGTTTCTCTTTTTTTGCAGCATTAACAAACCTTAAAAGTACTCTGAGAACACATTCATCATTTTGTCAGGCTTGACCAATGAATTTTATAAAAACCCAAGGATATTTTGAAAGGCCCCTGTCCAAATTTCAGTCAAGGGATGCATCTTAATAGAAAACACATGGTACATTGTTACTCGTGACTAACATCTTGGTCCTCCATTATATGGTGAAAATCTGCTGGTGGAGAAACAGAAGACTTTTGTGAGGAACATTTTCACTGGAGGAAAAGAGCTGGCACCCCCTCATAATATGAAGCCCTTTGAGAAAAACTGGTTGTTTCTGCTGCTGCCTGTTCTACTAAGAGTTGTCTGCTCCTCCTTTATTAGTGTCAACCTTGGGGTGAAAGTGATGAAGGGACAGTCTGTCTTCCTGTCAGAAGATGACCTCAAGTTTTCCATCCCCAGAGAGAAGGACATCTGCAAAGTAGAAGTTGTGATTAATGAGCCAATAACACAGAGGGTTGGAAAACTAACTCCACAGGTATTTGGGCTCTGTTGTGCTGTTCTGAGTGTCCACGTGAGTGCAGCTGTGGGAGAAACTTGGAAGAGCTGCTTTATTGAATTTTTTTTTTTGGGGTGGTGACTAAAAAGCATGAAACGAAACAGTTGTGAGATTCAGCCTTTTGCTAAAAGTAGCCAGCTGACAGAGAACTGCACCCCTAAAATCCAAAAGCTGAGCTCAGTAACACGAGTGCATAGAAGTGGGCTCAGTCAGAGTCTCCTTTCACAAGCAGACAATGGGTATTTCAAAACTTTCGGTTAGGAGATCTCCTCCAGTCTCTCAGCTGCTTGTTTTTCTGCCACGAGGGTAACCAGTGCCCCTCGGGTAATGCATAGACCGCTAGACCATTTTGTATTTTAGTCACGCAGCCACTACTTAGGGAGCAATTAAGAAAAAAATCATCACATACAATAAGCACATTGTGTACACAGTTGTTTGCTCTGCTCTGCAACAGCTAAATTGCTAGCAGATGGCAAATACATTAAAAAAAATGTTTTCTGTTAAAATTTCAGGCTTGTAGGAAAAATGAAATATATTACACATATCACCGTTCTTCTACTCATTTGCCTTACAAATCTCACCACCTGAGTCACAGCAGGAAGGAGTTGGAAGTAATTGACATGAAGATGTAACAGTAGAGATAGAAGATGAATGGTTTTAATGAACCATAACCAAACAGTTTTTGTCTATTTTAGAAAAGTTTTGTTGATTGCACCATACAGCACCACACAATTGTATACGTATATTGTTTTAAACACCCTCTCTAAGGTTTCTGGTGGTCTCTGTGAAGGATGCAGGAGCACCAGTCTCAGATTTTTCAAAGCTTCTGGCCTGGTCATCATCATTAATTTTGCAGTCCACTGACGAGTTTTTCAGCTGAACCAGCACTTGGAAGGAGCAGAGGCAAGCAAGAGAAAACAGGAGGTGATGAGCAGGGCAATGTGTCCTCTTCCCTAGAGACTGGCCCCAAAATGTGCAGTGCCTCTGCTGAGACTTCCCCAGGGCTTGCGCTCTGTCAGCACAGGGGCTCTGGCTGAAGTCCCCCCTCTCCACTTCCCCAGTCTAGTGTGGCCCATGGGGAGAAAAAGAGAGACTTACATGTCTTGTTGCTGGCAAACCTCTTCTGTAGGCAAGCTGGCCGGCTGAGGGACTGACTTTGCTTTCAATTTCTGCCTTAGCCTCTATGTGCAGTAGGACCCAGGTATTTTGAAGAAGCCACTTTGTCCTTTGTAACCTGACGTGCTTCAAGCACAGAGTCAGAGTCAGTTTTCCAGAGACACCGGGGGTGTGTATTCACCATACCTTATTTTCCAAAAATACCTAGGGTTCTTGCCTTTCCCCACTCCCGACCCCACCTCCATTAAGTGCCTGTCCTTTCATGGCCCCGATGTGAGCCCAGGCAGCCGAGCGTGGCTCTTGGAGGCTGTGGGCTCACCTCATCTGGAGGGGTGAGCTCTGCTGGGCAGGTGGCCCTGGGGTACCAGGCTGGAGAAGTGTTGTGGCTGCCCGCGGTGCCTGGGATACCTCCTCTGGAGGGCTCCTGGCCTGAGTGCCATCCCATTAGGAAAGATGCCTTCTCCTCCTCTCTACAGCCATGGGGAAGTGGGATTGCCAGAGACACATCACCACTTGGGGTCTCCCAGGGAGACTGCCAGTGAGACAGGCAGTCTGATTATCTCAAGTCATATTTTCTTGCTGGAAAGAATAAGACGGCATTTATAAGTTGAGGGCTTCTTTTTTAAATGACACAATCTTGAGCCAGACACTGAAAAGTGCTGCCTGAGCTTTCACCATTCCTGAAAAGAGGTGCCAGAGTCTGGCCCTCCTGGTGCCACTGATGCTCTTTCTACCAGGAAATTCTGCAGCAAGAAAACGTCTCTGGTCTGATCTGGTTTACTGCCATTAAAGTGAGTGATGTCCTAGGAATGTATGACAATTTAATTATAAATTGTAATTGAAAAGCAGTTGAAGTGGAAAAAAACAAATCTCGACAGTAATTAGGAAAAGATTTAGATCTCCTTTGTCTTACCCAGCAAATTTATAGACAATTAGACTTGCCTATTCATATAAAAGGAAAACATATTAAGAAACATAAAACAGATGTTTCTTTTTGCAAAGCAGATTGTGCCTTACGCACGTATAAAATGACTGCCAGTCACTGGTAACAGACCTTTGTGGAAAGGTCCTTCATTTTCCATCCCCTTGTTATTAATTAAGAGATGGAACTAATGATGTCTTAGAAAGAAAGAAATTAATTATTTGATATGATAAACCATCTCCTCTGCTGTAGGCAGTCCTCTCTGATACGAGCAGGGATGCATCATCTGAGCAGTATCTGATTGCCAGGTGCACACCCGACCTGCATGTCACCAAAAACCCTACTGATTTTGAGGGCTCTACACTGCTCTACATCAGTGTAGAATCTCATCTTTGGTGTACAACATTAAACTACTGGAAGCTATAATATGAGTGGCTTTTGTATAGAATGTAGGGGGTTCATTCTTTAAGATCGCACGCCACCTAACTACTACTCTAAATGTTTTTTTCTTATTTGTACAGTATCAGTTAGGACTATCTAATTAATTATTTAACTATCACTTTCCTTTATGTTAGTTTGTACTGTGAAAGAAAAGACATTAAGTAAGAAAAAGGAGTATTTGTTGTTTGTTAAATACTCAAAAATGAAACACATACTTCTGTGACATTTGAAAACAATACACAACAGAACAGTCACAACATAGTCAAAACCTTCATCATATGAGAATTAATTTTGTTTTTCACAAACTGTTCTTGTCCTTCCTTTTTAAGCAGTCCCAACAAATAAAATCAATCATACTTTCCATAACACCATATATTATGGAATATTCCAAGATTATTTTAGCCAATAGGAACAGAGTGTTAAATCCATGTCCATGTATCTGATAATCAACTAGCTCATTACTTTAAAGAAAATAAAAAAAAATACTTTGTACAATGCACTTCTTGATGAAAGTTAAAAGCAGGCAATACATTTAAAAATCACTAGGAATACAGAACAACTGCCACATAGCTTGAGTGTCTGAGAGTAACTTCAATGGAAATGGACAGTGCGAGTAATAATGAAAGCTGATAAACTCTAATGATTTTTCCATTATAGAAAGCTGCAAGTTCTAAATCTGTGTAATGGCTAGAAAGAAACAAAGAACACTAGTTCCTCTATCCTTTAGTGTAAAGCCACAAAGTGGTCATGATGTGCTTCAGTTAACTGTATGTTAACAACCGCTTTAGGAATTAAAGTATTACTGTATTTTTATACTGAAAATCAGAGCATCCAAAGACTTTCTCTATACACTGCACTTCCAGTCAACATTTCAAAACCTCACTAAAATCACCCTTCCATTTCACCATCCTCCAAAGTTGTTGGGGAGATGTAGGTAATTCAGGCAAGCCACTTCATTTTCATGATTCTTTTGTTGTATTTTAAGAAATGACTGGTAGTAAGAAATAGCGTCTTCTTTCTGCAAAAAGATGTGGTTTGTCAGTCAGCCACATATGTATATTAGTCCTTCTTAGTTATGGCCTTATCAGGTTTATTAATGAATGCTGAACAGATTTATTTTAGTACACGGAAGAACTATTCATGTGTAAATACTGCCCATAAAAACTAAATCAAAACCACATTTAGTTTCACAGTGAGACAGTCAGGAAATGCAATGATTAGCTTTTGCATTCTTGCTGACAGGAATATGATCTGTCTCTCTATAGATATGAAACATGAGTATTGTCCATCTACACACAGGCTGTGTAGGGGTTCCCTGTTACCACAAAGATAGCATAGACATGGTCTTACCAATGCTAGGAGTTTTCCAGTGTTAAACTCTATAAAGAAATATAGCTACATGGGAACTGTAATTTGCCAGACTTGCACATTGGCATATGTGAGGACATGAAAATCATATGCCCCAGAATCCAAATCCCTGCTCCAAAGAATGGGTGTGTCAGAACTTTTTTCCATTTGGGTCAGGCATTTTTTGTCATTGCCTTACTTTCACAAGTCAACAAACCATTAAACAAAACAATCAACCTGAAACAAGTATCTGGCTTAGATGGTTAAACCGTGGCCAGCCTCCTTTGCAAATTTGACTTGTATCAGGTATGTCATAAGAATTAGTTTCTCTTGAATTAGCTGGTGGACATGATATAGAAATTCTGCTTTTGCTTTTATGCTGTGGGATTACGCTAGCATTGGTGCTGGGTGTTGGTATGGCACTGAGATGACATGTGATCTGGTAAAAGGCTACTGGTACAAGGTCAGTGTTCCAAAAACATGTAACAGATCTGAGCTAGTGAAGTTTCCAACAGGGAAGTTTCACTGGATCATACTTTTGTAGTCCAATGGTAGTGTCCATAAAGCAGGATTTACTATGTAATCAAGCTGCTTTAAAAGCTAATGAATCTAACATTATACTGCAGGAACTGCTGGCTTTTCACATCCACTGCAGTTGTCCCACTGAATACAACTGCATCCATAAGTCCACAGGCTGCGATGGCAGAGAAGTGTGCACTCAAACTAGTTGTTGTGCTGGAGGAGAGACTTGGCAGCCTGAAACAATCACGTTTATACGCCAGTTCCCTTTCTAATTGTAGAGTGCCAGCAGCCCCACATTAAAGTGGTTGCTCTGGCTCTCACTGGGTGACCACAGAATGGGTGAATACCTATTCATAGAAATAAACCACAGATTAAAAATTTCCTGAGTCTGATACATTCCTGTCAGTCAGAGAGCAGTGGAACAGAAGCCTGAAGTTAACATCCTTGACAGTGTTGTACTGGTCTGTTCTTTCTCCTTCACAGGTTTTTGACTGTCACTTCCTTCCTAATGAAGTCAAATACACCCACAATGGCTGTCCAATTTTAGATGAAGATGTGGTCATGCTTAGGCTGTACAGGTAAGCAGCACCAGGAGACCACACTCCGCTGTTACCAGGAGCACGGCTGCCCTCAGGAAAAGCAAGCAGTCCATTTTTCATGGTAAAAGCCCGTTCTCCCATATGTGTTGTAACTACTTAGATCCAGTGGCAGCATCATCAGTCAACAAGTCACCATCTGTTTACAGAAACATTTGTCACAATGTATTTCAGATACACTCAAATAATGTGTTTGTTAATATTAATTAATATTGCTTGTTTATTACAGAAAAACAGTGATTTTTCTTTTTATTATTGAAAATGACAACAGTACTTTCAGAGTACTGTATTTTCTGTGCTGTCCTACTGATAGGGACACAGACCCTTGCATATAGTCAGCGAGTAATCTCTTCCTTCACACAAACACCCGTTTTACAAGTATGAGGAGGTGAGCAGCAGTGTCTGTCACCTCCTGGTCTCTGGCAATCTGGGGTTTGAGGGCACCTGAGAGAAAGGGGTTCAAGTAATTCAGTTTAGAAGGTGAGGCCAACGCCAAACTCTCAGAGTGACAGAAGATGGGATGAAGCATAATTAACTTCCTTCTATCACCTGCAGGTTTACAGAAACTGAAACGTTTGTAGAAACATTCACCCTCCATGTGCAGTTACTTGAGCCAGACTGTAACATCATCAAAATGCGCTCCCGTGCCCTGGAGGTCCCCGAGTACTATGGTCTGTCCAGGGTGATTGACAAGAACGTCCTCGCTTTTGACTATGACAGGAAGATAAATCTGGATTGCACGATTTCCATAGCCTCTGCGGAAACCCACCTGCCTGCTTATGGCCAGCTCATTACCAGGGAAATGCAGCAAGAGCATCTTCGTGGAGATCAGCCACAGACCTTCTTCCCTGGACCTGGTATGATGTGCTTTAGTTGTTTGTATTAGCAGGTTCAAAGAGACACAGTAGATTAAGTCTGCAGCAGTGTGTTGCTTCAAACGTGCTGGTTCAGAGTGGGTGATATGAAGTTTAATGAACTGCCTGAGCCATCATGGAAACTGACAGGGCCATGAAGTTTGTGTGAGGCACAACACTGATCGCAGATCTGCGTTAGAAATCCCTCAACTGGAGTCCAATTTTGGCTCCTAGACATGTGGACCAATGTGATGGCTTTGAGAGTGCCAAGACTCAGTAGAAACAGCACAGGGAATTGTTGAAGGTAGCACTTACCTAAGAGACCACGGGATGTTGGAGTTGGAAGATCCTAGCTGGAAACAAAATCCTATAGGAGAAGTTAAATGAGGAAAGGAGTCCTAATTCTCATCACACAGGCTTTTTGTCAGAGTTAGTTCAGCTATATGGACAGGCTTTCCATGTTAGCTTCTGCTCTGGTAACTTTCATGATGGCTTCTGTTGGGTTACAGAGAACAGCCTGGGCCAGCAGTGCAGAAATGGGAGCTGCGTGCTGAGGCTGGGAGTCATTCACAACACAAAAATGAGCTGTGAAGAATTTCTGAGGATGGGGATTCGATATCAGCACCTTGACCCTCCCTCGCCTGACACCGATTATATTCCCGTGAGGCTGGATCTCACAGACAGTAGAAGCAAAACTCTGCACAAGGTAGAATTTTACGCAACCCTAAAATGTCTTATTGTCTTCCTGATTTTCAAAAAATTTAAATTCGTTGCTCCTTTTCACATTTGAAGAGAGATAACGGTCCTGAAGGTTTGTTCAGTTCTTACAACATTGCCAGCTGGGCAAATGAAATGCATTATTTCCAGGCCTCTATGCTTAGATCATTACGGCTATAGAGAAACACCTCTGGTTTTTTACTGGCAGGCATAAGTAGCTTAGCCTGAGAGCAAAATCAGTTCTGGCATAATTTCACCTTTTTTATAGAGCATGAGCTGCACTGATTTCAATGTATATAGTAATTAATAAGTTAAGACCTGTGTGAACATATTCAGTTAATAATAATTAATGGCTTGTGCATGTTTCTGTCAGGTAAAGTTATTCATTAAACTCACATCAAATTAAGCAAGTCATTTCAGCCCAAAATTAAGGACACAAGACTAGTGAACCTGGAAGACCCTTTCATGAGGTCTAAATATTTACTTTAGGCATTTTCTCATTAAGATGTTTCCATTTTTCTTTTCAAAATAATCATTGCTTTAACATGTACCCCAATGACATATGGGAAGCTAATGGAAATTGAATTTATGTTGTTTGCTTCACTTTGTCCTTTCAGTTGTCTCATTTTTTCCTGTTGTAGACTGAGTATGCATGGCTCCCTGTTCAGATTAAAGGCGCTAGTCCCAATCAAATACCCAAAGCTGCCCTGATGGCAAAGTTCATCCTGGAAGTAGATCAATTTATTTTAACCCCCATTACAACCACAACTGTTGATGCTGAAGACAATGAAACTCCAAAGTCCCTGCTTGTATTCAACATTACCAAGCCACCTCCACAGGGCTTCATCACTCATCTATCCGACCACACAAAACCTGTGGGCTCCTTCATGTGGAAAGATCTCAGTGACATGTTCATTGCTTATCAGCCTCCAAATAACAGCTATACAGAGAGAAGGAATTATGAGGTAACAGTGCAACATATGAGCATTTCCTGGTTTTCATCTCTTTTGTAACAGATACTTTTCAGAAAAAAAAAAAAGAAGTTTCTCTGACTATATGCAATACAGAAGCAGGGGTAAAAACTTTTATCACTTTCTCCCATGACTCATCAGCTTAAGTGCCTAACAGAAATCAGATATTTGTTGCTCACTACTTAAGAATTTCTTTGCACTGAAAGATTTTTATCCCCTCTGACTAAGAATATCTTAACAGTTTTTTGCTTTGTTTTGTTTTGTTTTATTTTTATGAGAGGAATAACACTACTTGTAGATCTACCTAAGAGCCTTTTCCACATAGCTTTTATCCCCATGTGACAGCACTGATCCCTGTGACCTGTAGGCAGGTGACATATTTAAAGCCATGAACAATGGACCAGCTAAATATCAGGATTCCCGCTTGATCTCACAGCCTACCTACTGAGGCAATTATGAGGAATAACAAAAAGGGGCTCCCAGCAGTTCCTGGGAGGAGTAAAAGCATGCCACTAACACGGAGAACATCATGCAAATGACAAGAGCAGGCTGGTATCTGCAGTGTCTGAAGTAAGTGAGTAAATAACCAGTGCTGATCTATGAGACCAGGGCTGCAGGAATACATTTATGTTTTATGGGAACGAATAGGGCACCACTTCTATCTCTCCGTGTTGGCTGCTAGCAATGTTTCTGCCTTCAGATCTGACACAGAGTGCTGACAGTGAATGTTTCCTACTTTGAGTTACTTTATTTTTTCAGTAACCAGTACTGCTAGATATTTTGTATAATTTAGTAGTGTGCCAGCACTCTGAGAAATAAGCAATAGTCTTAAAAAGGAGATATAAGAGGAAGAGAAATGAGTTAAAGGAATATATAAATATGCTGATAGTTATAAAATAACTATCTGACAAGATAGTTAAGCAATAACCCAAACAAAACAAAATGGTTGGTACTAAAGTAATGAAACTGAAGAGACAGAAAATCAGAGCAAGGTAAACTGGAGAACGGATGGACTGGAAAGCAGAGGAACAGTAATAGTAACTTCAGCGCCTCATGCTGACAAGACTTGTCTTTTCTTAACCTTGGCTGTCACAGGAACCTCCTTTCTTTTTGCTTCCTTAATATGAGAATCAGTCATTCTAGCAAAGTGCCTCTTCTCTGTTTTGTTTTCAGCATTGTTTGATCACAGGTTCAAGAATTTGACAATTCAAGAGTTTCACAATTCAAGTGTTTGAAAATGTCTTTTTTTTCCTTTTTTTTTTTCTTCTTTTCTGTGCCAGTCCATATATTTTCTTTCATAATTTTTTTGGCCCTACATATGTTAAAAGAGAGGGAAATGCCCCTTCCCCCTCTTACTATTACTATAAAAAAAGCTTGAAGTTAATTGCCTAGTTAATTGTACCCCAAACAACAGTGAAAATGCTTATCTTTCCCATAATTTCCACACATCGCAAACTAACTTTCCCAGCATTCACTGTGAAGACCATAGAAGGCAGACAATTAATTTAGTGCAGAACCTCAAAGGCTCTTTTTAGAAGCTAAATCAAATTTCACATATCAACATACTATCAAAAGAGTATAAGATCTCTCAGGTAAGAACACACTGTATGTGTTTTGAGGTATGGCTGGTTTTCAGGCTCTTTTTTTTCAATAAATAGTTTGTCTGTTTTCACAACAGGTGGAGTTTGAGGTTCATGACTTCTACTTTGAAAGGAGCTTACCGATTACTGTGCATCTTTCTATCAGAACATCGGATACAAATGCTCCTCGGGTTTCATGGAATACAGGTGAGACCTCTTTTCCTTAGCTTATTTTGCTACAGAATTTATAACACTTTGACACAGACATTTGACAAAGCTCTGAAATTCAGATTTACACCTGGAGTTTAGGGATCATTGAACTGAGGGACTGTAGATCTATTTTTTCCCTTTATCCATTCTGGGGGGATCATGTTACAACAACTTGAAAAAATCTTAAGTTTTAACTGGAATGAAAAATAAAGAAGAAAAGGAGTTACAGGAAAATCAGGATTTCGGTATATAACATTTTCTTAAAGAACAAATGGGAAATAAAAAAGCATAAATAGTAAAGGCAAATATGTGATGGAATGAGTAGCAGGGTAATGTGAGGGAAAGACCAAGGGTTGTTGGTATTGTTTGAAGTGGAAGTGTGCAAAAATGAACAACTTGAAAAAGAGGGCATGATACACCACCAGCCACTTGAAGCCTGGAAACCTTACAGGGTTAAGGCTAATTTAAAAAGATTTATAATGCCTGCACTCAAAAGCGGACAGGCTCTCCCATCTAGAGTGAAATGTACATTGATATTTAACCATCAAAAGGCAAAGGTATAAGATCAAACAAGTCTTGAAGTTACCACCAGAGAAAGAGCAGTCTCCTCACAGGAGAAAAGGGAAGGAGCCCAGAAGGAGAGGTCACATGTCTCCCAGAAAATCACAGAATCCTGGAATCGCTAGAGTTGGAAAGGACCTGAAAGATCTTCTAGTTCCAACCCCCTAGCATAGGCAGGGACACCTCCCATTAGACCTGGTTGCTCAAAGCCCCATCCAACCTGGCCTTGAACACTTCCAGGCAGGGGGCGTCCACATGAGAAGTCCCACCTGAAATGACTGTCTGAGTAAAAAGAAGAGATACTGTCCTCTGTCATGAAGATCAATATGTATTTTTAAATGCAGACTCACGGAGGAAGCTGAGTGCCTACTTTCAGACATTGTGAGATTGCAAGTTCAATGCTCCAGTTTGTGCAAGTGTCCAGAAATGTGCCTAGTTAGTCTATCAGATCATTGAGAACTAGAATACGTTGTTTGTCTGAAAAAAATTCCTTGAAGACACTTGACTAAGGCAAGTATGTCAGAGTAAATGCTGATATCAAGCCTTTAAGCTGGCCTTGAAAGCTCTGTCGCAGGTAGTTATATAGATGGAATTAAACATGCTTTTTTTCCTGACCCCAAAAACCTTTAGAAAGGTTAGATCCTGAAAGCCTTGAATGTCACAGATGCTTTGGTGAAATAACGCTGTGCTCTTTGCAGGCCTCAACCTCCTGGAAGGGCAATCCCGACCTATCACATGGCAACACTTCCAAATTGTAGACAATGACGACATCCAAAATGTTCGCTTGGTCACAGTTGATGGCTTACAACATGGGCGGCTTACAGTGAGAGGTAAATCATTTTAACTTGAGGGCCTTGAAACATGTTCTGCGGTGACAACTGGCAGTAACGTGACAGTCAATCAGATGCTGATAGAGTCACTCTGTGCTGAAAGCTGCCAGTGTAAGAGACAGATTTATGAGGGAATCATAGAATTGTTTTGGATGGAAGAGACCTTTAAGATCATCAAGTCCAACCACTAACCTAGCACTGCCAAGTTACCGCTAAACCATGTCCCTCAGCACCACATCTACACTTCTTTAAAATACCTCCAGGAATGGCGACTCAACCACTTCTCTGGGCAGCCTGTTCCAATGCTTGATAACCTTTTCAATGAAGAATTTTTTCCTGATATCCTATCTAAACCTTCCCTGGTGCAACTTGAGGTTCTTTCCTCTCATCCTATCACTTGTTACTTGGGAGAAGAGACCGACCCCCACCTCACTACAACCCTCTTTCAGGTACTTGTAGAGAGCGATAAGGTCTCCTCTCAGCCTCCTTTTCTCTAGGCTAAACAGCCCCAGTTCCCTCAGCTGCTCCTCATAAGACTTGCTCTCTGGAGCCTTCCCCAGCTTTGCTGCCCTTCTCTGAACAGTTTCCAGTATCTCAATGTCTTTCTTGTAGTGAGGGGCCCAAAACTGAACAAAGGTGCAGAAGGAAATACCTGAATGCACAGTAAGAGATTTTAAAAGTCACAAGCTCATAAAGAAAGTCAGTTGCATAGCTTAGATACTTTTGCAAATAGTGTATTTATGATGTCCACATCCTTAAATGAGAGATACTTGTAAGTCTGGCATTTTGTCTACACAGCACTTTCATTTGAAAATGAAAATGGTTCTAATTTTCTTCACTGGAGGTGAAGCCCAAGTGAGCTAATGCAGCTAGCAATGGCACGCAGCAGGCGTGATGCTGCCCTGTCTCACCAAGGCTAAATGAGGATGCGTAACTAACTCCCTGAGAGACGGTGATGCAATGTCACTGCAAAAACAAGAGGAATGCCAGCATGGCCTTATACTGCTCTGTGTTGCTTAAAGGAAACAAGAAAACCCGGGTCATGAGACCGCGTTTCCTGTAGGTTTTCCCTCCGGAGCGAAAAGCGCAGCCCGCAGCTGCGAGGCGATCGGTGCGGAGGCGAGCTCTGCTCCCTCTGCTGACCGGCTTCCCCTGCTACAACCCTGCCGGACATGGGGATTAAAACAAGAGTATTGAAAAATTCAGTATCTAAACTTTTACTTTCTTAATGTTGGTTTACGTCCCAAAGCTGAAATTTTAAAGAAATCGGCTATGCTTTCATTTGAGTTGGCATGACCTAGGCAAAAGGCAGTCACTATATTTTCACTTCTTACATTTTTGCTTGTAGATGCTAAGGAATGCTCAGTGTTTTTGCTTTGTTGGCAAATACAGATAATGTTTGGATATGGTTGCTATTTACTGGCAGATTTAAGGTTTATTTCAAAGAGCGGCAATTAAGTTAGACTTCTTACTTTTTAACCTTCTGCATTGTAAAACTTAATGATTTTTCTTTGCAGTCTCATGAATCAGCACAGGTGCTGCTCTCTTTAGGAAAATTATTAGGTAAAAAAGTCCCTCTGCTGTTCACAGGGTGGAAAGATGCTGCCGGTATCAATGCTGAATTTTTTGACAGTTAAATATATTAATGTAAAATGCATAGCCTAGAGACATAAAGCAAGTGTTTAAAGAAAGAGGAAGGTGGCATTTGAAATTTAATGGACACAGAAACTATTCAGAAGCATGTTTCATCTCAGGAAACCGCTGCCAAGGAGTTCAGTGCCTGCACGACCGTCCTCCTGTAATGGTACAAACAGAAACTCTGCGGTGTCAGCAGCGTTAGAGTCAGCCCCAGAGATGGTGTTGCGGGGGCGGCTGTGCAGACAACCAGGGAGCGGGCTGTGGGCCGCACAGCAGCAGACCGGCTGTGCCTGCAGGAGCATGCAGAGCCCAGGGCCCATCTCCTGGTGGCAGTCCCATCCCTGCATGCAGCCCCCCAGGGTTTCTCAGCCTCCCATGGGCCAGCCAGCAGTGGACATTTTTTCTGCAGTGACCATACCTTATTCTCTTTTATGTGTCTGCATAGGCACACGCAAAGGAAACCATAACCATAATTTTTGGCAACTGCTTTTTTTGTCTCGCAAGCACCAACTGATGTTCAGACTCAAAAGGAAAACTCTGGTTTAGCCCTCCAGCTGCACCATAACCCTAATGCTGTTGGCAAATGGTCTGAGCCACTGTCCACTGAACCAGTGGAAAGGTTTCCCATTAACGGCAGGGAACAGTGAACCAACCCAGTGTTTTGAATGCTCTGTTGCTGGGTTTGGCAATGCCAGTCCTAGAGCTAAAGGAAAGCCCTGAAAGAAAGAGGTATGTATAGTGTTGTTCCCTGCCTCCTGTCACCTTTAACAGGTTTTTATTTGGTGCTGAGGCAGTTATTTCTCCATCCTAAAGTTTGCCTATAACTCTCTTCAAGTAAGGAGCAGAAGGAATACACCTCCAGCTGTGGGTGTCTCTGCTGATGTTACACAGTATGGAGGGGAAAAAAAATATTTTCCTTGGAGGTCCTAGGGAGATCATCTCTTCCAACACCAGCTTGCAGTTCTCAAAACCTTTAAGCTGCCTGAATATTTGTGTGTGCATAACATGCCTAGTGAAGCAAAGGTGTAAAATTGTCTGATTATAGACAGTAACCTCAATATGCAGAAAAAACAAGACCTAAAAATGTTATTTTTCACTTTTAACAAAATGCTGAGCTGTAATTATACAGCATATTCTCTTTGATGCTTAAAATACATGTAAAGTGTTCTGATAAGAAAACAGAGGTTGAAATTAAAGTGGAAAGAGTTGCCGTTAAAAATCTTTAATATCTCCAATTATCTTTAATGCAAGGGACATTTGGAGGATTTTCTCTGCTACCACAGTTGCAAATTCTGCATCCTTATTAACTAATCCAACTTCTAGAAACTTGTTTCCAGAAGGTGAAGTTAGGTTTGCTTTTTCTAGTTAGAAATGCATTCTCCTTCTCTCTCCCTTAATAATATTCATATTAGTGGAAGGATTCTCCTCTGGGCTGAACAGCACATTTTTGATGCATTTTCTTCCACTGTTTTGGCAGGAGGGAAAGGATTCATGTTCACGGTCTCTGACATTCAGGCTGGAGTTGTTCACTACCATCATGATGACAGCGATTCTACTAAGGACTTTGTGGTATTTAGGATTTTCGATGGCACCCACAGTATTCGCCATAAGTTTCCAATCAATATCCTCCCTAAGGATGACAGCCCTCCATTTCTTATCAGCAATGTGGTCATTGAAGTTCATGAGGGACAGACAATCCTGATTGAGGGCTCCATGCTTCATGCTTCTGACATGGATTCCAGTGATGATTACATACTATTCAATATTACCAAGCCACCACAGGCTGGAGAAATCATGAAGAAACCAGGACCAAACTTGATAGGTAATGAAACACACCCACAATAATCCACTTTCTTTGTCCTCCTTTTTTAACCACATTAAATGTTACAATTAGACAACTTATTTTTGCTCAGGACAAATCATGGCAAATTTGGACTTCTTCCATTATAGTGTAAATCCCCATCACTAATTAACATTGGCCTCTGCACCAGAATAACTATACTTGTGAACAGAATTTATACCATAATTCTTCCATTCTGAGTCTGTTTCCCTACTGTTCCTTTCTCCTCCAGAAAAGTTGGTCTAGTCGTGAGTTATTTTATCTGCAAGGATTCCTAACGAGTTCAAAGCTAATAGATGATGCCAATGATGCTAAAAGAGAAAGAAAGCTCTCCTTCCATTTAACTAAACTCAGAAATCCCTGTACTAGGCTGCAGGGGCTGCTAGTCCTGCAAATTCTCTTCTGTCCTCTGAACAGGGCTTTAGGCCCATTTGCTGTGCTGCTTCATTTTTTGAATGATCTTTAAGTGACATAGAAAAGAAGAGGGTGATCTTCAGGAAGACAATGAAATAACATTTCAAAGGGCTCGCCCTAGCTGGGGTGAGAAAGAGGACATTATGGTTCACCACTTACTTGCACAGCTAATGGATAATTTTTATGAATTATTAAAATCATGCACTGTTCAATAGAAGATATTTTCTTTAATTCAACAGGGTATTCTGTCAGCAGTTTTCTTCAAAGGGATCTATTTAATGGAATCATTTATTATCATCATTTGGGAGGAGAAGTATTTCAAGATTCCCTTGAGTTTGTGCTGTGTGATAGCCATGACCCTCCCAATCTCTCAGAGCCACAGGTATGAAACTGAAACAACTTTGGCAGAATCCTGTGTTTTTCCTTCAAATGACTGATGATTTTACAACTTCTTACAGACTTTCAAATTAAACTGGGATAGATCTTTTCTGCTTGCCATCACTACTGTCATCATTTTTCAGAGCTAGCTCTTGCTCTTTCTTTCCATGGGGTAATTCTTCTGCCTGGCTGCAGAGAGACAAGTCCGTTGCAAAGGCTTTTTCCTACACTGTAAAATGAAATGTTGAAAACAAATTGGATTTGGAGATGGTACAAAGAAACTAAACAGCCCTACAAAAGTCAGCTGAGAAAAGACTATTTATTTGACTCAGGAATCCAACATACTGAATTTAACTTTGCTTTTAATTTGAAGGGAAACCACTATGATTCATAGGCTTTCCATTTAACTGTTGTGTATCTCCATTAGTCATGTGTTCATGATATGGCGTGACAGCCACACCCTGTATCTCATATTCCAGTGACCCACTTACTTCTGTGTGTGCATGTTTTTTAACGGCTGCTTGAGCACTCTCTTATTGAGAGGAATGGCTGCTGAGTTTACTGTCTTCCTGATTTCAGGTGATGATGGTGCACATTATCCCTGTGGACGATCAGCTACCCAGAGAAGCCCCAGGGGTGACCCGTCATCTGGTTGTTAAGGAGACTGAGATTGCTCACCTAACTAAGAAACACCTCCACTTCATAGATGTGGAAGAGCAAGACAGGGAACTCACATACACCATAACCACTTCCCCATTTTTCTCTTGCACACACAGGTAAGTGTGACCTGCCATACCTTCCAGGTGGGACAAGGCAATGACCCATGTAAGAGGAGCAGACTTAGTGGCAGTAGCATTCTCATGTCTCAGGTTCTTCATCTGTTTGCTTAAAGTGCAGGTGACAATAGCTGGGTGCAGCTCTCCCATGTATGATTAAGGGTGAGCTGTAGCTGAAAGCAACAGAATAATACAGAGAGTAATAAAAAATAAAGCATTGTTCAGCAAGAAATAAGAAGGAGGAAAGCACCTGAAATCTTTTCTTTCCTTTTCTTGGACTTGCATTTTACACTGGCCTGTGGGATCCTGTGCAGCCTTGAGCACAAGTCACAGCACCCCTCCTAGCTGACAGAATGGGGGTGACCTGGGCCTGACCCAGACTGAGAAGATGAGGTGCTACAGCTTTTTCTAGCCTATGTGTTATTAGCATGGCACTGTGAAGGATTCCTGCTCCCGGACCAGGAACTTGCGGAGCAGAATGCAGGCACACCAGGTTTTGAGGGCAATAGGAGTATGGGATGAATGGGTGTAGTAGCAGTTTTTATGTCACTGATGCTGTTTCACCATTTGGTAAATTCATGACAGCATCAGCAACAATTTGCTAAGCAGAAAAGTTTAAAATCCAGCCATTGTATTGTTTAAACTGAAGATCAACACTTTGAATTCTCACTGCAAGCAACAGAGGATCAGTACGCAGCTGGGGGAGAAGGATGTTTAGGCTCTTCCCTTGTTCAGTCAAACAGCTACATGGTTACACAGTTTGCTGGTTACTGCTGTTGGAAAGCTGGCTGGCTGGAAACTGGTTCATTTCAGAAGTTTGTAAGGTGCACAAAAACCAGAAGTAGTTTTTTCTAAGTAAAGATAAATGCAGGTGTGTAAGTAATAAGAACGTGATGGACTAGACTTGCAGGTGGTGTAAATGGTATCTGGGGTGTGCAGAGCCACGCTTGTAGCAGACCCAGAGGTTGCTTATAAGGTATGCAATAATTTTTCATGACTGTCCTGAAAAACCTTTCTTGTGGTCAGTTTTCTGTGATAATGTTTAGATGAATAACAAGGACAGAAGAAAGAAAAATGTTTGTCCTTTCAATGCAGTTGGGAGTGAGAAGTTAATTTGAAATGCAAAGCTGAGCTATGTGACTGTCGTTTTTCCTGTTCTTCAGTATTGCTAACCAGGATGTGACATATATTTTTTTGTACAGTCACTCAGACGCTGGGAAGCTGTTTATGGTGGACACCATCCCCAAGCTGGTCAAGGATCCCACTGCTCTTGCACTGCGGTCATTTACTCAGGTTTGTTATGTTACCTGATACCATAACCAGCTCTAAACAATTAAAAAGTTACAAGCGTACAGCTTCTTTTTGACAGGAAAACAAGAGGTGAAAAATGGGGAGCAGTACTATCATGAGCTCTGCTTAAGAAGCTCAGAACTTTGCTAATTCAATTCCAGCTTTTGAAACAGATTTACATCATGCTTCTGTTCTGCAATATGTAAACACAATTCTCCTTCTGAAATCAGCAGGGGCTGCACTTGCTTAGAGTAAGCTGAATTTGTCTCCAGCATGATGTTAAGAGGAAGGAAAAAATACACAAAGTGTGGAAATGAGGCCATGACAGTTTCCTGCTTCTTCTTGGTGCTCCACCAATCGATTCAGTACAGGCCGGAACAGGCCTTTTTCAGGATTTTGTTTTTCAGTTTTCATGTTTCTGTACTTCAATGGATGTCTTACGAATATCAGTAAAGCGCCCTGTTTTACACCCTGCTGTATGGTTAAGGTTTTGTAATGGTGATGATTGCACTACCATGATGAGAGCTCTGACCCTACAAATCCTTAATCATGTGCCTAATGCGGGTGTCTGGATTCAAGATTTTGGTGATTACTTTAGCATTTTTCACTGGCCTGCCCTCACCTGGGGAGAGAGGGTGTGCAGTTTATTCATACTGGTGAGGGCAAATTCAGCTGCTATGGGATATTACATTGAAAGCTATGCTTTGATGAATCGTTTATTTCAAAGTCACAGTTAGAAAAGGCCCTCGGACCAGCATTCTTAAAGGGCTCCATCAAGAAGGTAAGGCCATTGCCTCTGTTATCACTTATAAACTATGCTATATTTTTTGCTACAGGTTTGAGTATTTGAATCTATACTTACCTGATATGTAGCTGAAGATGCGCTTAATCAAGGTATTGCCAGTAGCTGAAGAGTACATGCAAAGTTTCTGGAATTAATTTTGATAGTTCGGATAACATATAATCAGGGGATGAGAAAGGCCCATAGTGTCCTGAATTACCACTAGTCCCATTATCTCTTCTTACATGCACCCCTCTTCTCTTTTTGCAGCATGCTGTGAACTATATGAAAGTTGCCTACATGCCACCACTGCAGGACATCGGGCCTGAACCTCAGCAAGTCCAGTTTATTTTTTCTGTCAGCAATCAGCATGGTGGCACTTTGTATGGGATCTGCTTCAATATTACAATTCTTCCTGTGGACAATCAAGCCCCAGAGGTAGCGTAGTGGTGAGAGCGAGAGGGAAGGACTTGGAAATGGCTTTGGGTAAAAACAGAAATGCAGAGATGTCTTGATCTGACTGAAATAAAAAATAAGTCTTCCATGGGATCAGGGTTTCAGTGTCTTGCACACAGCCTGCATTGGGATTGAAGTGGAAGGTGAAGTCTGGTGTGTGTGCAAGATGACTTTTTGTGCTCAATAAGCTGAGGGCTACCTTCAGTGTCTGACTGGCTGTACAAAAATACATATGTCACATCCTGGTTAGCAAAACTGCATCCCTCCTCTTTGTGTTGCCTATTGCCTATGAAGGCTAGGAGCCTCCGTGAATGGCATCAGGACTGGGCTGCATGTAGTAGGGCCTACTATTAATAAATTCCTTAGGCTGCCTAATGCAGCAGAAAAGAATATAGCCTTTGGAATTTTGCTATTAATTATTTTGCTATCCTTGTACCAGAGCAAATTGAAATTGCCCTGTTTGGTGTATGTTTGGAGGTGCAGTAGAAAAGAGAGTTCAGCATTTCTTCTCCATGCAGGTTTTTACACACCATTTGAGAGTGGAAGAGGGTGGCCTGAGCCCTGTCACAGAGGGACACATTCTCATCTCTGACGTGGACACAAAACGGGAGCATCTCCTCCTCCTCCTTCAGAGACAGCCTCAGCACGGGGCGGTGGAGCTGGATGGCATTCCCATGAATGAAGGCGACAGGCTTTCCTGTGGCGACCTGCGCACCCTGGCAGTCAGGTTAGAAGACTGCCTGTCTCTTCCTCTTGTGGTGTCTGAGTCTCTCAGTTGGATGAGTGAAAGCCCTGCAGCAAAGTGGTGTGAGGTGCAGAGGCTACAGCTAGCCGTGCTCACCACAGGACAGCTCTGGCAGAGCTGCTCCAGGCCAAGGTTGCTGGCTGAGCCCTGGGACCACAGCGGTCACTGTGGAAACCGAGCTGTTGTCTGGCCAGGAGGTAGGAGCTAGTGACCATGCCTGATGTAGACACGTGTCTCTACAAAGCACTGACCCGTGCAGATGAGGAGGCAAATTCTGTATTCAGCCATGCAGTTCCTGCAAAGAAGGCAATAGTTGCCAACTTTTTTCTTTTAAGGAATTTGTGTGTTTATTAAACCTGGTTAGTTTACAAGAAAACTTTTTTGTCACTGATTAACTTGGAGATGAAAATTTTGCTGCTGTATTTGTGGCAAGAACAAGACTCGACTTTCTACATGCATGCAGAATTAGAGCTCCCTGCCTGTGTTTCGATCTGTTAGTCAAAGAGGGCACCTGCCACAGCGAGGACTTATGTGTTTGGTAGACACTTCACAAGCAGTCAGAACACAGATGACAAAGCCTCAGTGAAACCTTTTTCCTAGCTGATGTCTGTTTTATCTTGGGGGTTTTCTTCTTGTAGGAGACCTCACAAGCCCTCTGAAGACACTCTGATCCAGAACCAGGAGTCTTAGAGGGACAGGGATCAGCTTTTTATATCGGGAGGGATCCGTATTGTCTGGCATGACCAGAAAGCACAACTTCTTTGACTGTGTGAAATCTGTGTAGCTCTTTTTTTTCCCACAGTTATCGGCATGATGGCTCTGAGACTCTCACTGATGAAGTCCTCTTTGCAGCCACAGATGGCATCCACTTTGTAGAATTCATCCTGCAGGTCAAGGTCAGCGTGTTGCTTATTTCTGAGAAAAATTGCCTGTGTAGAAGAGTGCAAAGCTTGACTTCTGAAAGTCTTCGCATTTCTTTGTAGGTTGGAAGACAATGGACTTCTTAGGCTTCAATTTCTGCACTAGCTTTCGGGTTTACGTGGCAAATTTGAGAGGAGATTTGGCTTGTACTAGCCGAAAGGCATTTGTACTTACTTTAGCTTGGATTCTTCTATCTGGAATTATTCTCTCTGTCTTTAAATATGGGGAGTGAGTTTTCTTTCTCAAGCTATAATAATCTAGTTTGGTTTATTGTCTTTGAATTTTAAGAATGACCTTAATTCAGCTGGTTTCATTTTGTCCACAAAGAGAGGTCAATGTACTCTGACACTGGCACCATGCTTCTGGTTTGGGCTGAGAAGCAATGTATTAAAACAGCAGGTTTACACTGAAATGAAAAATAAAGGATCTTAATTTATTTTTCTGATTAGGTGTTGCCTGTGAATGACGAGCCACCTGTTATGCAAACGGGCCTTGCTCCTGTGCTCCAGTGCCTGGAGGGTGAAGAAGTGGTCCTCTCCTCAGAGTACATTTATGCCACAGACGCAGACAGTGATGACATGAAACTGATGTTTATGCTGGCTCGCCAGCCCTACCATGGGATAGTGAGGAAAGGTGGCATTGCTGTGGATCGTTTCTCCCAAGCTGATGTCGTCTCTGGTTTAGTTACGTACAAGCACACTAGTAAGTGATTAAGGATAGAATTAGACTGGAAGGTGGTCAGGGAGTTTCTGGCAGAAAATCTTAACCCGAATCCACATAACCTTCGCAGAAACTCGACAGGAACTGCTCAGAAACCACATGTGTTTTGACTGGGGAAAAAAGTAAGCTGCCTTCAAAAGAGAGCTGATGATATACAACTACCAAATGTTTTAATGTGTTCTCCAAATCCCTGTTTGAACTCAAAATTATATTAGAACAAGTAGATGAAAGCATCATAATCCTGGAGGACATCTTCCACTGTTGCTGATAAATTATCTTGGGCTTTTTTGGCAAATTTACTATTAAATTAGGTACAAAATAGAGTATTTTTATTTGTTTCATGACATTGAAAAAAAGACTTTGACCTTTTTCCATAGTCATGTTTAGATAAAGTCATGTAACAGTGTAAATGAGGATGTCTAGTTTTAATAGAAAAGCTGCTAACAGCCTACGGTACTTCTTGCTTGCCTCTCCAATCTAGATGGACATCTACTTTGGATAGCTTATAGTCTTTCTGTACCACAAGATAAGTGATGTTTGGATTTTCTTCAAGAGAACCACGGTGCTAAATGATGTTATTTTGTGGTTTTATCTTTAAAATCCAAAAATGCCTTTTTTTTTTTTTTTTTAAATTACTCACAGAAATCAAGGGCCGGTTAATGCCCTTTCCTACTTAATTTGGTCCTTTCATTAGCATTAAAGAGGTTCTGTTTTCTACATCTCTGATGACAGCTTTAGTCTTTTTTTTAAAGGCTCTGGATTTCTGTGTAATTAGTCTGTAATTTGTGTGAGCATGGAGAATCTATGATATTTTCAGGCTTGGCACTGTCTAAAATGAACAGCTGGTATTTGAGAAGAGAAGGAAGTACTTGATTATGGCCACCCATAACAAACTTTTCTTCAGCATCCTAAAGATATCAGGAACATTATTTCAATGGCAGTGTTTTGCAGAGGCAATGAAGCGCAGAAGCTGACCTTCAAGGGTGCAGTGCCTGTGTTTCCCTTTCCCAAATCTCTACACGTTACATGTGCTGCCAGGAGGTATTGCAAGAGAGGGTGAGAGTCAGTGCCTTTCCTTTGCAGGCAGCTTATTAGTAATATCCTGCAGCAATGCAAGACACAGGCTTCCAGAAGTGCTGAGAACTGGAATACACTCAGCCACAGATGCTTCTTGCAAGGGGTGGCAGTTCCCAGTCCTGTGCTCTATCAGCCCACATTTTGATGGTGATTACATGTAGGCATAATATATAGTATAGTAACAAAGCACAGCCCCTGTTATAATCCATTTTTTAGGGATAAGAGGCATATAAGAATACATGCATTTCTTGGTAAGCAAAAATGTTTTCTTCTGGAAGCACGTGGATATTACCACTTGTCATAGAGAGAATATATAGAGAAAAGAAAGATCTTTTCCTACATTCTTCAAGAAGGAATGCAGAAAAAACCTCCCATTCGGCACAAATGTACATTTTGCACATGCTTTAGTGCACAAAGAACAGAATCATAAGGACTGATAACAATTTTGTTACAATTACAATATAATATTATAACATTGCAATAATAATATTATAATTATTAGTAATAGTAACTTAGTTATATATTTTTCTACACCCTTTTATTCTAAAACAGAAGATGGTTAAAATGAATTACAAACAACAAACCAAATCCCTAGCCAAATAGCAACCCCACCAGACAGAATTAAGAATTCTAGTAATTTTGCTGTTGTTTTGGTCTGTTTTCATGTTCTGACTTTGAATACTGCACACTGTCCTTGCAAGATACAAAATTATTCTTCATGAAGTTTTGGAAAAACATTTCTTCTGAACTGCAACATTTTTTCCAGGTGGGGAGATTGGCCTGACTCCTTCCATTGAGATACTAACCTTCATCGTCTCTGATGGTGAGGCTGGCCTAGATGTGAATGACTGCTGTTATGATGGACCTGTTCCTCCTCCAGTTCCGATTCATGATCCGCTCCCAGTATATGACCTTAACATCACTGTATTTCCAGTGGACAACCAGCCTCCATCAATTGCAATTGGTGAAAGCTTCCTCTTGCTATAGCATTATAATGTGGGCTATGCAGTACTGTAATGGCTAAAGGCTCCGGTGTTTTGTTTGTTTGTTTGTTTTTTAGCATCAGAAAGAGTCAGCATACAAAGGTTTTGGATCAGAATTTCTATCAATATTTTTTTTCTCTTGGTACAACCACCAAATTCAGCTGCAGGTGCAAGTATGAGTAACTGCTAGTGGCTCTTCAGCTGCAGGTTTAAATCACGTGGTTCGAGAAGAGAGTGCTCAGATCTGTTCCCCTCCATCTATAGATGTCCATTGCAGCATATGTAAGCTATGTCTGAGTAAAAGTGATTGATCTATTGTCCCTGAACTGAACTTAGGTACAGACAATTGTCAGGTTTATACAATGCAAACACATAAACATAAATATCTACCTACCTTTGCATGCAAAGTATACAACAGAAATTTAGACTCTGGCCCTTATATGATGGGAGAGAATCTTTTATTACCTATATTTATTTCTTTTAGGGAATAAAGACAAATCTAGGCTATATATGTAACAGATCAAATTAATAGATGTGAAGCCACATTTTCACTAGTACTCTTCAGGATCAAAAATACTCAGTTAAAATGGAAATAGTGTTTGTAATGTAGATTTAGTCCAACAACAGCCCATTGTATGAAATTTCCATTGACTTCCCGGGCTTTGGATGAGGTCTGTAGTATACATATCAAAGGTATGCTTTCTGTGAGCTTGTCTTTTTCAATGTCATTTGTTTGTAAGCATCATGTATATGCTATGTATCTCAGGGAACATTTAAGCATATGTATGAGTAGTTTTGTAATTTGCAGGCTCTCACCCAAGTAATGTTCTGGAAACGAAGCATTGTCCCAGCAGGGAAATTAAGCAGCGATGCATGAAAAATTGTTCATTATGAGCAATTCGTAACAGCTCTCATGTAATTAATGCTCTGACAAACAGAGGTAACAACTGATTTTTAGCAGCACATAAACCATACCTAATAACTTACCAGTAAAATAATTTAATGAACACCTTCCTCTCTACTTACATGATGGCAAAAATAGAATTGATGGTGTAAGCAGAGAAAAAAATACTAAAGCAAACCCCCCCCAGTAACACAGTATTTGTTGTCTTTTCCCCCTTAGTTATTATTTTCATCCTTGTTAACAAAAACGTCAGTAAAATGAGATAAATAAGCAATAATGCTTATCCTATTGTTTTTGTGCAGGTGCAAGTTTTGTGGTGGAGGAGGGCTCCTCAGCAGCCCTTACCACCAACCATTTGTTTGCCACTGACCCTGACACCACTGCAGATGACTTAGAGTTTGTCTTGGTTTCTCCTCCCCGGTTTGGTTACATTGAAAATATACTGCCTTCTCCTGGATTTGAGAAGAGCAACATTGGTATAAGTACAGGTAAGTCTAAACGACGTATGGTAATCGAGCAGATGAAATACAGAGGGCTTGTGGAGGGCTGTAGGGTGGGCTCTGGTGAAGTAGCTCCAGGTGCATGCGTTAATATGGACTTATTGAGGCAGGCAGGTGCTGGCAAATGAAGAGCAGTGGGACTGTGTGGGAGGAGTTCAAAGGGAGACCACAGCTCTGCAAACGTGAAGAATGGGCAGTTGAAGTAAACAAGCCAATCCTTGTTTTATGCATTCCAGCTGCAATCTATTAGAAGTGGCGATATGAGACACTAATGTGCTCTCTCTGCCTCCCCCTTCACTCTCCCAGGCAAGGCTCCTGCACTTCCCTTCACGTATGCTTCTGACAATTAAATGCTGTAGCTTCAAATTTGAAAAGCCTGGGTCCCATGTTGGTGTCCAACGCAAAGTTACAAAAGTGATAGAGATGGTGGCTGACCTGGATCTCTTCCCTTCAAACGCTGAAAGGCAGTTTCATCCTCAGCAGAACAGATTGTGGCATGCTTTGTAATGCTACCTGCATTTACCCATGTCTCCAGCCGGACACTCAAAATTGCTGACCCTTTTGGTCACTATTTTCCTGGTCAGACAAGTAACAATCAATGTAATTACTTAGATCTCAGATCTTTTCCCACCTGTTATTTGGGTCTTTTTATTTGGGCTCAGTTCTGCAGACTGAATTGAGAAATATGAAGTTGCACAGTTCCACAAGAAGCAGAAGGATGCGTTTTTGTTTCAGGGGAAGGGCACGTGTCCTGCGGTGAAATGTGCAGTGTAACTCAGCCAAAAAATGAATGAGGACTTATAAAGTCCAAGTTATTTGTTCTTTGAAGAAAGACATTGTTTCAGATTTTTTTATGATATGTAAGACCAGAAGGCAGGAAAAGATTGTGCTAACTCATCGTCTCTTTAAAATCTCTAGCTTCATTTCAGCTGAAGCACCTGAAAGCCCTGAACATAAACTATGTACAAGCCAGGCACATGCGAATGGAGCCAACAGAAGACCACTTTGTACTTTATGTCACAGATGGGCTGCATCGCTCACCAGAGACTCCATTTTTTGTGCTTATCAACCCAATCAATGATGAAGTCCCAGAATTCATAGCAAGGAATATTACCGTAAGGAAAGACTCAAAATGCCTGTCGTAGAATTATTTTATACCACAAAACATTCTTCAACATAAGTAAGAACATTTTTCTGACACCTGTTCCTCTGCATTTTTCCCTTACTTTGTGTAGTTCAGCCTAGTTCAGGAAAAAGCCCAGTTAAATCCCATGTAAACCTGTAAGACAGAACTTCAGTGGGACTGGAGCAGTGCATAGCTCTGTTTGGTGACATGCAGTTAAGTAAAGAAAAGGCTCAAATTTTTTAAAAAATGAGTCATCTAGAAAGCAGAAAGATTTTTATGTTTCTTCTGGTTTCTCAAGAGCCTTTCAGAATCTTTTGTAGAGTTTCTTTGTGTTCCTGGCATAGCCTCTCCCCTCTCTGAAGACTGCTTTTAATTTTAATTAATAATTCTGTGACGACCATGCTCAAGCAGTGTAAGCTTACCTTATTGTAAAGTAAAAAGTGCATGTATGTGTAAAAATATATATACATCCATATTTTTATATATATTTATGTATTCAAAGGCTTTCTCCTCTGTGCATTCCCTAGCACTTAACATGAAGTTTACTCACCTAACAGCTTTTCTGTTATTTCGGGGACATATGAACTCCTTATCTCACCATCTTTTTTCATCACTGTAACTATTTACTACTCTATGTCTCTTAAACTCGTTGAAATCAGTTGCTGGTTCAAAAGCTATTGGGGAAGGGGTGGAGGAAACAAAGAGATACACTCATACAAAAAAATACCCTGCTTAGGAAACCATGCTAGAATTCTATAATTTCTTTGTATGTAAAAGAATTGGACATTTTTTTCTTTCATGTTCAGGTTCAAGAGGGGGAGATGAAAGAACTGGATCTCTCTGTTATCAATGCAGTTGATCTGGATGTGCCTCAAGACCGTTTGGTATTTGGGGTTGTGCAGAGGCCCTGGCACGGGTTCCTTATTAATGGAGTTCATGGCAATGATATTCTGCATTATAAACAGTTAATTAACCATGACCACCACAGCCATGGGTTGCTTGTTCAGGACTTTTCCATGGAGCTACTGAAGAACGGTAGGTGCAGCATTCTTCTGACACTGGTCTTTCATTCTTTTAATGAGGCAAGGGGCACAGTAAGAAACCTTCACCACTTATTTATTCACTTGCCTTATGTGTATTTCCAAGACAATGTTTATGAATAGAAGTTAACCTATTTAATGTTAATGTTATATATTGATTTTAGGAACTGTCAATAAAATCACCCTGAGAGGCTTACATGTCAGAAACTGTAGTAATATGACTAGGGAGGCCTCCTGCCCTGAAAAAATAAAAGGAATACTGTAACATATCAGCAAACAGATTTCAAAATGTCTGAGTGCACCTAGAATAGAGAGAGAGAGAGAGACTGATTTAAAAACACATTAACTGATAATGGGGTTAAACATTGCTCTAAATGATCACAGGGTCATAGAATCATAGAACGATTTGGGTTGGAATATCATTCACTACATCAGGTTGCTCAAAGTCCCATCCAACCTGACCTTGAACACTTCCAGGGATGGAACATCCACAGCTTCTCCAGGCCACCTTTTCCAATGTCTCACCACCCTTATTGTTAAATATTTTTTCCTTATGTCCAATCTAAACCTACCCATTTTCATTTTAAAACCCTTGCCCCTTGCCCTGTCACTACAGGCACTGGTATAAAGTCTCTCCCCATCTATAAGCCTCCTTTATATATTGGAAGGATGCAATATATATGTTCATCATACCTTCATACACCTAATGATAAAGGTATGAACTGGGTCTCTATAGCTTAGCATGATCAGTTAACCTGCCTTGAAGCAGCAAAGTTCTTTCAAGGACATGTAATCAAAAAGCGTATTTAACACTGCCAAGAATATGGTGGATTCTTCCAGACTGTGCCCATTTAGTGAAATACAGGATCTGTCAAAATAAAGAGGGACATGAATTCAATCCTGCTGCTCAGGTTGTGGTTCAGCCCTCAAAACCCAAGGAAAGATTTTTCTCCTCTCTGTCTGTCTAACACAAACCTTCAGAAATATCATGTGCCCACCCCAAATTCCTCAGCCTTCCCAAGTCCTGTTTTTGACTCTCTTCCAATTGCTTGGCTTTTCTCTTTTCCTCTCCATAATGGTGACTGAGCCACCTCCAGCCCAGATCTTCTGATTGTCCATGGTTATAGCCACAAGACCAGCTGCCCTCCCCAAGGCTTGTTTAAAGCTCCCTGAGGATTATTTAAGGCACAGAAAAGTGTTGCCTGATAGTCTCACCCTTTATATGGTCCCTATTAAAATGAATTGGAATGAGAAGAAATTTGCCTTTTTCAGACCGACAGAGATCCTTTTGTGAAAGGAGTCACTCCTTACTCAGGTCAGGCTGGTGTCTTTGAGTCAATAGTATGTTGTTAGATTAATGAACAGCAGTGGCTCGCCAACCTCATCTTCTGGTAGCTGAAACAAGCTTGCTGTGACCAGGGCATATGGGGAGGGGAGACGGAATAAGGGTGAGGGAAGCAGAATGAAATTATGTGAGAGATTTCGCAGCAGTCAGATTTACATGTTATTTCCATTTCTCTCTCTCCCTCCCTCTCTCTTTATCTTATTTTTCTCCCCCATACCCCCTCCATAGGAATGAAGTTGATGTACATGCATGACAATTCGGAAAACCTCACTGACAGCTTTAAAATCCAGCTATCAGATGGGAAACATAAAGTCCTCAGAACCATTTCAGTAAAGGTCATTCCAGTTAATGATGAGAAACCAGTGCTGAGCAAGTAAGCAACATGTTTCTGTCTCTGACAGAGGGATGAGTTCAGACAAAATGATCCAAAAGTGATCAAAACAGCAAATCAGTGACTGATGGGGACACAATGCCATAACTAGTCACAGACTAATGTCAGTACAGATGTTTCCATGTGGGTCCCTATCAGTCTGTTTAACAAAACTATTTTTAGTGAAAGTAGGGCATGCTTTGATGTTGGTCAATATTAAAAGAACAGAGAAAAAGAAGGGAGGGGAGGGGGAAAATGCTTGCTTTGTCTTTCACAGCTTCAAGATGTTTGCCAGAGAACCTTGACCTTAGCATAGCTCTGCTGGCCACTGTCCACCATAGTATTGACTGTAGTCGCTTTGCTTTCCCCTTCCCTGGGGCAACTGCCTGCCTAAAACACCTCTCTGAAAGCAGCTCTGAATTTTGGCATGAGAGAATCCACAAGGTTGATGCCTCCTTGCCTCACAGGGGAAAGCCTTTCAGCTTAATGATTCTCTTTTCTATTAAAAAACTCTATTGCTTAGCCATAATTCAACTTCTGAAAATGTACATGCAAACTTCCCTTACAGTCCAAAACTAGGAGTCATAAATGAATTAGACGTGGTCAGAAATGGCCTGGCAAACCATTTCCAGATAGGCAGCTGGCTGCAAGAGAGCCAAACCTCCTGGACATTTTAACAAGGAGCTTGTCCCTTGGGATTCCCATTTTTTAGCAGATGACCTGCCACAGAGCATCTGGGCCTCTGTCCTCCTGGCTGCTTTCCAGCTCCAGGCAGACAGATTGGGAGCTGGGGGCCCAAAGGCTTTGGGGGTACAGCTCTGAACCTCTAAAGTTTGCGTTTCAGAAATGACTCAGCCTGTTAAGCAGGCTGCCACTAAAGTGGGAATTTCTGATCCCTCAGGATATTTTGCCTACCTTCAGATCGGACCTACATTTCCCATTGTAAAGAATTTTGAATGTTTTGTTTATCATGTAGAGCTTCCTGCATGAACAAATGTTAGCTTTATAGTTGAAAGATTATCAAGGACCACATAATGCTAACAAGAGAGAAAGTTCATTTCTAGTTAGAATAAAAGGCATAGTTTATGTATTCATACCATGTACTGATAATTACTGATAATTGCCTATTTGTTCCCCACATGATAAAGACTGCTATGTCATTTTCCACCCTTTCTCTCCAAAGGAAGGTGATGGAGTGCAAGAATTCAATTGCTTTTAGCTTTGCCCAGCTGGATCCAGAAACTGTTGCTACCTTGTCTGGCGATGTTAGATCTCACTGTTTGTCATTCCTGTGCTGAACAGTAGCACATAGTGAGCCATCTCCTTGCAAAATAGCTATTTCATTATAAGAAGTTACTGCTTCTTGCATATTACTCTCCCATTGAGATGCAGTGTGCTGCCAGTGGTTCACCAGTAGTGCTTTAAGAAAACACGTTCAGTTTGGCATTGAAGTGGTTTAGCTGTAGCTGCCCCATTCAGTCACCGCATCTTTGCTGTGGGGTAGGAGCTCCCTTATGCCACTACAGTGTATTACAGGTGAACATCTGACAACACCTGTAAGCTTTTTCTCACTTTTTAATCTGGGGGCACCTTTCCACCCCAGGGAGTTTCAGTGCTCATCTCCATTAGCTATGGTCAACAGACTGAAGAATCTGGGATGAGATGTTTTTGGCTGGCAAACAGTGGCTCTTATTCACAGTGATTGCCAAAAACTCAATCTGTCACCTCTTGGATTGCGTCCTGTAGCAAGGAGTCCCCTTGGGGAATATAAGGCCCTCACACATTCCTCTTGAAAGCTTCTTCCCAAGATGAGATGTGTGGGTGCTAGAAGGACTTAACCAAGTAACTGCTACACAGAAAAATGAGTTGGGATTAGACAGAATTCAGGGTGTAGCTAAATATGTTTATCTTCATTTATTTTTTTGTTTGAATCTTCTCTTGCTGGCTCATACAGTCTTTGGGTCAGACACCTGGTCTTTCTGTTTGTATAGTCCCAGCATGATTATTGCTGGTATGAGCAAATCATTAAGGTTGCTTGCTCTGTCATTAATATACTTGGTCATACGACTCCATTTTCTTTGCTTCTCATTTTGCCAAACATAACGTTTCTATGCCTCATATCCATATCAGTTTGAATATGAAACTTCAGGAAAAAATATTCTCCACTCATTCTGAGAATAATAGATGTATTTTCCAAAATCCCTAAGTAACTGTGACAATTACTTCTCTGGAAATCTCAGTTGTCACTCTCCTTTGGAGCAGGTGCTTGCATCTTGGCAAAGGAAAGGGCTGTTATACAAAGAATGTGTCTTCAGCAACTCATGTAAAAATCTATCTGTATTTGGCCTTTGAAACAGCACGGCTTGCACATGCTCAGTTGCATTCGGCCAGAGCTTAGCTGCCCAAATGCCTAAGGATTCTGTCCTTTCCCAACCTGCTGTGTGGCCCCGGGCAGATTAGCTTGAGCAGGTCCCAGCCCTGGAGTGACTGAATATGCTGAATCCCCTCCAACATCCTTGACACTTTTGTGTATTCTGATAATACTCTTTGGTTGCTACATTGCAAAAACGTAAGACAGCTAACAGCAAAATGATGAAGTAGGGTGTGCAGAGGCAAACTGGAGGATGGTTACTAGCTGAGAATGGAAACAGAGGATGCACAATCTGAGAATCACCCTGGAGCAAGACTCTGCATGAATTTCAAACTATGTAGGATTTTTTTTCCACAGAGCTGCCTCTAATTTTATTTGTGGCTAGTGAGGGCCATTTCTGCCAAGGCAAAGGTGACCTTAACATACTCATCTGAATCAAGAACCCGGGAAAATTCTGCAACGGGGAGCACAGGGAAGAAGCCAGTTAGGTCTTTGTAGTGTCTCTTAAAGATTAAGGTTAGCAGTGACAGACTAGTCATTTGAAAGGCAGTCTTTTCTCTAATGAATAATCAGTTAATTAGGGCCAGTATTACTGCGGTCTATAGTAGCAGTAACATATAATACAGCCTATTGGTTTACTTTGTCCTCTTCTTAGAAATTGTATGAAGGTAAGCGGAACAGAGCCCAGGGGAAGAAGACAGACGTGGTAAATCCCAGGTTGTTGTAGGTATCTGCTTTGTTGTTTTTCACCATTGTAAGGAGAACCTGGTCTACCCTGTTTGCTTTTTTTCTGTTTTGAACTGAAATAGGCACCCTCCTTCTGTTCTTTCTGCACTTGTCATTTCTGCTGGCATCTGGATAATCCTGGCAGAGAAATTACATGTTGGAAAGGTTACCTTTCTTTTACTTTTGCATCAATACATTACTTCTAATTTTTGCAGGAAGGATGATATAGAGGTGAACATGGGCGAAACTCGAATAATTTCTAGTGCTGTTCTGTCAGCAGAAGATAAAGATACCCCCCGGGAGAGAATTTACTACTTATTTGAAAGAATTCCAGAAAATGGTCAGCTTCAGCTCAAGGTTAGTCTTTGTATTTCAACAAAAAACAGGCATGCAAAGAACTCTTTCTTTTTAGGTTAGAATGAAGTTTATCTTCCTTTTCTCCCAAATGTCTGTCATGTTTTGAAGTAGATGGCTGTGGCCAGTTTAATTGTGGAAAAAGTGTTTAAACCAAACAATGATGCTGTCCCAGAGGCTTTGACACTAAAGACCAGATTCTTAACAGGAGGAGAGGGAGGGTGAAAAGCATGGCAGATCATCTGAGGTGACAATGGAGAGAGATGCTGGAGAATCAACCCATGGAGGGGGAAAACCAAGCACCAAAGCTGGGAAGGGGAGGGGGGGAAGTCCTCGATCAAAAAAAAAGTGACAAGTAAGCCATTACTTCAGTTACTTCAGGATTCAGAAAGAATGGTGGGAGATGTGTGTGAAAGAATGAGAAATTATGATTTAGAGGAAAAGTATGGGGGGAAGGAAGGGAAAAATGAAGAAGGTGGAAAAGGATATAGCAAGAGGAAAGGCAGAAAATAAGATTAGAAATGGAAGGAAAGATGGTCAGGAGCAAAGATGGAAAAAAATCACTTTTTAATTGCATGCATATATAATAGAGAAAAATCACTTTCTAAGATCTATGAGCCTGGAAAGTATTTTGATGCTGCATCCCTGCAAGAATCTGTGGACCATGTGAGACTTGTGAGTTAAAGGGGTCCCACACACTGGGGCGAGAGACAGCTACTGGCTGGAGCTTGACAGTTTGAACATATAGGGTACCCACATATATTTGAGCTCTTTGTCCTTGATAACCTTTGCTCCAAAGCCAGTGAAACCGTTACTGCAGGCTAAATGTCAAATACACAGATCAGTCCAATATAGAGTATGATGCTATCTTCTGAAAAGCAGGAATTTTTATTGGGCAATTAAAATTTTTCCATCAGAGGACCTCTGGGGCTCTAAACTTCTGTGCTTCCCTGAACTACCCCATAGGTTCATTTCTGATATCCCTTTAGATGTGGTTTCAGATAGAACCAAGAGCAGCTTTGTGAAATTAAGAAACAGAAAACATAAGCTGGGTCAGGAACGATTTAATTTTCATCTTGTTGGTGTCTCATTGAGAAGTGTGTAGAAATGTATTTCCTGGAGTAAAAGTGGCTAATCGCCATTTACTCCATTTTATTCACGATCGTTGTATCTTTTCCAGCCTTATAGCTGCTTGGGAACAGCTCCAGCTGTTTACTTCTTTTCAAAACATACTAAGAGAAAAGTCTATAGCTTAGAAGAGAAGCCAGGTAGCTGCCAGTAACAGTCTGCATAACTGCAAACAAACACAACTAACTGGGGAGGATGCATGGGAAACTAACTGTTTAGTGAAGGACGTTTATTCTTTCTAGGTAGGCCAAGGCTGGATGACTCTCCAAACTGGAATGAAGTGCACTCAGGAGGAACTGGATATGAACCTTGTGAGATATGTCCATACAGGAGCTATAGGATCCAAGAACCAAGACAGCTTCACATTTTATCTGTGGGATGGCTACAACAGATCCCCAGCTGTGGACTTCTACATAAATATCAAGGACATGGAAAAGGGTAAAGATCTGCCAGACTTGACGTTTTATAGTGCCTGTTTCTGAAACAAAGATTGTCTGAGTACGTGTCCTGACCCTTCCCTGAACACTATGTAGGCCCTTGTCAAGTCTCCCTGCAGACCTCAAAAGTCTGTCTGCTTGGATTTTGCTGCTGACCAGAGCCCTAATGTTTCTGCTGGTGAAGTGATCCTGGGATTTGAAAAGGCTCTGCCTCTGGCAATGTGTTGCATCTTGCCTCCCAGGACTCCCAGCTACTTTTCAAATACAGTCAAAAATATCCTTCTGAAACTAGCTTTAATTCTGAGTAAATTAAAGCACAGAAAAATGGCAAGAATGTAATAAGGTAGGCAAAATACTGTTCAAGAATAGCTCTGTCTTCCAGGTTTATACCCTAGTCTTACAGTCTCTCTTCCTTTATTGCATCCCTATTAGAAACCTAAATTAGACCTAGTTAACCTGACACTGCTCAGATTGGAACAAGGGTCCAGAGAGGTTGTGCTGTCTCCATCCTTGGCAGTTTTCAAGCCACAATGGGGTAAAGCCCTGAGCAACCTGGTTATGCCTGATCTCATGGCTGACACTGCTTTCAACAGAAGGTTCGACTAGAGACATCCTGAAGTCCCTTTCAGCCTGAATTTCTCTATAATCGTATAATCCTATGATTTTTCTACTGGTGATGCCTTGCATGTGGCTAAATAACACATAAGAAATCAACTTACAATTCAATATGACTATTCTAGTGTTGTTTTGTCTGCCTGCAGGAGACATTGCTGTTTTCAGAAAGCCTCTTAGTGTGCCAAAAGGGGATCGGGGCTACATTACAACCAATGTCCTCCTTGCACTGGATGGTACTGACAAGCCGGAGGAGCTCCTCTATGTGATAACCTCTCCACCCCTCTATGGACAAATAGAGTATGTCAGCTATCCTGGCATTCCCATTACGAGCTTCAGTCAAATGGATGTAGCAAGACAGATAGTCTGCTATGTTCACAACACTAAGGCAGTTGTTCATGAAGATACATTCAGGTAAGGCATAACACCTCACCCCGAAACTTTTTGCCTTGGATTTCTTAGGTATTAAAAAAACCCTTACAATGCAACACAAAACAAAGCAAAAAACTCCAAACAAATTATTAAAAAGAGATGGAAGTTCTGTAGGAATTCTCAATATTTATATAGGAAAGATAGTTGTACTATAATACATATAGTAGTGACTGCTTTGGTAATAAACGCATTTTCTAATTGATGCTGAAACTGTAGCCAGAGCCACATTCACTCAATGATACTAGCTTGAATATTGTTATCGCACCCAAACATATGTAGCTGTTAAGATGTAGTAGGGGAGAAGGACTAAGAACATACGTTGTGGGATACTCCTTTGGTTTCTTGCTACAGCCGGATATGGTAAAACTAGTCCATCCAGGTATTAAATAACTGCTTTCTTGTCTATTTCTATTTATCATATTCATTTGGTTCCAGGCTTTTTGAATCCATAAATAGTTCTTGAACCTACTGAAAACCAGTCCACTTACCTATTATGACATCACAATAGCTCAGAAATTTGTGCAGACAATTGGATTCTTGGGTAAACCTGGTTACCTATAGGCCCAATTCAGCAGCCTAGTGATATTTAAGTTTACTTTCACCTGGTTCTGAACCTTCACCTTAGACCAGCTTAGATTAGGTGCACTCCTAAAGCGAATATTTCCTTATTTTGTTCTTAAATGAACCTCCCTTGGTTATAGAGTGGAATGATGTAATGAGTTATCATCAGGTAAAGACAGAGTAGATGTATTGTTGCTCGAAGTCTTGGGGACAGTTTTGTAAATGAGAATTCAGGAAAAAAAAGCTCAGAAATAAAGAAAATGTTTTTAAAGGAAGAATGCTAACTTCTTGCTAGCATTGGCATTTTCCTCTGAAAACAGATTTTGACAGAAAATAGACTTTCTGTAAAATTCAAATTTTCCACACAAAACCAAAAGCTTATTGTTTTTTCATTTGTGACTAAGAAAAATGAAGGATTTAACTCCTAAGAATTGCAATTCAGAAAAGACCCGTTTTCACACTCTCTTATGAATAGAATCCTGATCTGAATGGCATTTTCCATTATGCATGATGAAGATTCAAGGACATGTTAAGTCATCCAGTTTGAGAGTTTTTTGTAGGGAAGTCAAGCAAGTGGGTCATGAAGACATCAAATGAACTGCCCTTTGACACTGGGACAGCCCAGGTGACATTATCTAGAGATAAACAAAAAGTAATTTTGGGACTTACCTCAGTTGAGACATTTTAAATTATCCCTCCAACTAAATTCAGTGTGGTGGAAATTCTAGTTAGGAGATTTGTCTGATCCACTTGTAGTCATAACAGAAAAGCTGAACAAATATTCTCTGGCTTTGTGTTTCTTGATTGTGAAACATTATGACCAAAACTTGAATTGGCTTAGACACACAAGATTGCAGTCATGCCAGCCCTAGTTTGGGCAGTGTAGGAGTGGTTTGGATTGGTACGACTTCTATACCATGCTAACGAAAGCAGACCAAACAATTCTAGGGAAACTCTGCACGTGGATAAACCCAATGTCTTGTGTTTAGGCCAATGGCTTAGAAGAAAACTAGAAAGTCAGCCTTATAAAAGTAAGGTTACAATGCTTTAATAAATACTGATATTCAGTAACTATTTTAATCACAATAATTGATGTTCTTTGACATTATCATTTGGAAAAGAATTTGGTTTTGTGTAGATGTATAAATATTGTGGCAGAATATTATTATTATTTAAACAAGGAATGGTTACATTAATTATATGGGTAATTATAGGGAGGGGGATTAACTGATCAGATTTTTACTTTCCACTGAAGTACTTCCTTCAGACATAAATTTGCCTGTATTGTTTGGTGCTGCTGGCCTGGAAGAAAGATTTGGCAGTGCTTGTTTGGACAGATGACTTCAAGTGATTAGCAACCTGACATCAGATGCTGGCAGCAGGATACTAAAAGAACATGCTAATGTCCTCCATTTTGACACGCTGGCTCGATTTTGTAATGAGCTGGCACTATTTATGATTCCATTTTTATCTTTTAAATGCCATGACAGATGGTAGGTCCTACAGCCAACTCTGTTGCCATCAAACTGCAGAAAGCATGAAATGTTGGTAATGGTGAAATCAAACCATGCAACATGTCCTCCTAACTGTGCCTGAGAGTTGTCCCCTAAATTTCATCAGAGGGAGGAGAATATTGGCTGCTCTCCATTCCTAAGGGAAAGATGAAACAGCCATAAACCAGAAATAAACAACATCCAAAATCTCCCAAAGTGCAGGAGAAAAGGACATCTTGGACACAAGCAGCTTCATCACCTGTGAAATCAAGTGGCATATGACATTTGCATTGTAAACTTCAGTCTGATGTATATAATCAGGAGGTTTGCTCCTATCTGGTTCCTGTAGAAGACTGGACAACTCTTCAGTTTCAGGAACTGAATTATCTAGGTCTTTCACTTAAATATTGTTTGACACATCATCCAAGTGATTTTACAGCCATCAAAAGAATCAGAGGCAGCTCACTTCCACTGCAATCTCCCAGACTTTTTGAGAGAGGGATAAGGTCTTGACTGAACATGTTTTGCATATTTTTTTTCCTTAGCATAGTATTTATCATCATTCTTCTAGTTCTGTATTTGATTTTAGCTAGATACTAACAGCACAGCCCTTTTACCATTGGCACAACAGCATTAGGTCAGTGCAGACAGATGTCTCTAGGTTCCCATCTGGGAATACCATCCTCAGTAAACACATTTCTAACTGCTATATAGTCCCTGGTCTGCCTATGCTCATTCCCATCTGTTTCATGGCATACTGCCAGATTACAAGTTGATCAAGCCCTAATCATCCAGCATTGGTGAAGGCAGTGAGGAGTTTCAGATGGACAGTCTGTGTGACACAGTACTCTACTCCATGACCTACTGAAAGTCACTTACATTCAAGGCACGCAATAACAGGCTGGGTTCTGACCCTGTAATTCTTTAAACACTTCTCTGAGGTCTTCAGTCAAGAGAGCAAGAGGAGGCAGATAATGGCAATGTCATACAGTCCCTATTTCACTTATGTATGGTAGAAGCATGCCAGGTTGAAAGCAACCAGCTAGGCTAGCCCTCATGTTGTCTGAAACAACCATCCCATACAAGATCAATTGCCTAAGTGTAGCTGTACGTGCATTCAAAGCGCTGGGCATTGGAGGGTGGGAGAAAAAGAAAGGTCAGGGAATGTGAATAGTTTACGACAAGCACATTTCTTTGCAAAGCAGACTCAGTGCTGGTGCTGGCAGAACTAACCTGGGTGAAAACCACTCTCCAAGATGCTTTTGCATGTACTATGCAGCATAACCACAGAGACTTCTGCAGAAAGAAAGGTGACTCTTACGTACTGTATGGTGATGGGACATGAAGGATCATGAGACATTTTCAAAGCAATTTTTAGTTTCATATAACCTCAGAAGGTTTTGTTATGGGCATAACAATGTGCAATGTAATTGCTTTCAGAAAAATTACTTAAGTAATAATCTTGGCAATGAAAGCTAGGATGAATTTTGAAGGCTAAAAGATTGGTTTTCTCTTTATTTTTATCCACCACTAAATTTGATAATAAATTTCTGCAGAACTTGCTGTCACTTGTATGGCAAAAGCCCATACCCAGCTGGTAGGTTTCCAATAGATTTTCTATCCAGCCTTGGGCACTTTTATCTTTCTCTTGTTTAGGAAAGGAAAATTAACTGTAGAGCATAATCAAAACTTTAGTATATCTGAAGAAATGTTACTGCTTGGGAGAGAACTATAAGAAACTGTGCTGCTATTAACAGAAATTCCCAGCATGGAATAAGAACTTTGCAGATCTTACCCTATGATAAGTACATGGTATGGACATCTACATTTTTAAAGTTACCCTAGTAACTTGTATAGTTCTGTTCAATATCTCCCACAAAATCTTAGTATTTCAGTGAAATCTTACTTGAGTTTTGTGAAGAAGCATAAATGAGTTCCTCTGAATATACAGAAATTTACAGATACAATTAGTGACTAAACAAACCTGTAAAGTGAGATGAGGATAGATCTTTTTCCAGCCTGCTTTTTTAGATAGTTTTGGGCTGATTGGGTACAAAAGACTTGTAACAGTGAACAGAAAAAAAACATTGTCCAGGCAGACCACGCACCTTACACACCTCTTTCTGTAAGTTGTAGACAAAGCCAGCACTTTCACTGGCAGTTGCCACTGCCAGGTAACCAAGTGAAGATATACTTAAGGATGTGTACAAACCTGTGTATGTATGCCAGAGGGTGCAAAAAGCCTCCCAGCCAGCCCGCCATTTTAGTTCTGCTCCATCTGTATCTGAGCTAGAAGATTAGATCAGCTCTGTTATGACTGCTGAGACTGATGGGTACATCCTTAAAGCCATTCCTCTGGCATCTACTCAGATTCCTGCAGATGTATTGTAACTCTTGCCATACACCTGGCCATCTGTTTTGAGGTTTTTAAGTTATATATCCACCCACCCACAGCCTGGGTTCAAACCAACTCTATTACTTTTGCAGTATCAACCCAGGCAAGACTTGTAGTAAAGGTGTGTATTATCATTTCATTTCAGTACATGGTGAATCAAGAACACATGCTGAAGACTACCTTGCCTCTCTTTGCCAGATTCATCATCAGCAATGGACTGAGGACTAAGCATGGAACATTCATGATCTCCTTGGAGGCAGTCGACCAAGCTTTACCCACACTATCTAGGAACACAGGGTTAAGATTATTGGAAGGCGCTATGGCACCCCTTTCTCCTGATGTCCTGCAGCTTTCAGACCCAGACACTGCCAAAGAAAACCTTACGTTCCTCTTGGCTCAGCTCCCCCAGTATGGTCATCTCTATTATCGAGGGGCTGTGCTACTGCAGTACAATTTCACCCAGCAAGATGTGGACAACAGAGATGTTGCATACAAGCACCGAGGTGGGGATTCCCAGGTTGACAGATTTACATTTGTTGCAACAGATAGGACTAATCAAGGCTTCATCGTGAATGGGAGGGTGCAGAGCGAGCCAGTGGCATTCACCATTCAGGCAAGTGTGACCACAGGCCTACTTAAAAAAGATATGTAGCGTGATAAGGATGTAGTAATTTTGATGAGAACTGGTGCTTGCTGCAATTTGTGATTTAACGGAGGTATTTAACAGCTAAAACACTTGCTTTCTGTGTTCCATGAATAATTAACCTCGAGAATTAACTACTTGCCACAATGCATTACTCAGACAAAGAATTTTATAGAGTGCAAAGAGAGAGACTGCATTTAACAGAAGAAAGACATCCTGCTTATATAAATATAAGCAGGTATATACTTCTGCACTTATACTTGCTAAAATATTTTACATAGAAATCTCAACCCTAAAGTTGAGCCTAGCTATAGGGAAGAATGAAGATCCTGCTGCTCAGCTTTCCCGCTTGGTACCTGACCTGCTGATGTGCATGTGCAGGATACTAGGATGACTGTTGATCTTCATGTCACTGGAATCTTGAATTACAGCCACTTCACTCCCACAACCGGACAGCCTGTCTTCCTTCTGGGAGTCTTTGTAAGATGCCTGCTCTTATTCTTCCTTTCTTTACTAGGATCTTTCTGTTCGCTTCCCATTTCCCTCATTTTCAAGTCCTTCCCACTCTGTCATAGGCTCAGACACCTTTGCTATGACTTCTTGTACGTTTCTATCTGGCATGTTTCAGTATGCAGAGTAGGCTTGGTTGCAATTTATGTCAAAATTCTGTATGTTTCAAAACACTGATACTAACAAAGAGGCTCCTAACTCTTCCTGATGACAAAGTTTGATGTTATATGATGAGCGAGGAGTTCCATTTCAACAGAAGATGAGGAGATACGGAAACGGCAACAACCGTTGCTGGCTGCTAGAAGATTCATCAGAAGTTGTGAAAGGTGGCACAGATTCGAGGAGACCTACTGGCCAGGTCTATGACTGTGATGATCATAATCCTTAGGTTTCCATGCTTGTTATTGTAAAATAGAGGTGAGAGAAACCTTTGCTGGGGTTTTCATTTGCTATAAGAAAAGTACCTCAAAAAGAAGAAGGACCATGGGGAGCGTGGGACAACAGGGCAGACGTATACAGAATTTATGTTTCCCTCCCCAGTGTGTGCTGTATCTGGCTGCATGCAGCAAGCAACAGGGCAATCTGGGCCTGGAAAACTGTCATGGGAAGTAGTACTTAACTGGAGATCACACTGCTTCTGGGGCAGACTGCAGGTCAAATTGGCTATTGCCACCCTGAGCAGGCTATTGTGCTTTTAGCAAAAGTAGGACAAAGAATATCCTGATGCTGTAAAATGAATATACATTTGTCTAACTTTGATTTAGGTGGATCATTTGGACAAAATGGCACCAAAAATTATTCATCTCCGTTGTCTTTCTGATGTGGAACTGCTGAAGAATGGCAATTATGGGATCTATATCACTGCTAGGTCCCTGAAGGCATCTGACCCCAATACAGAAGACGACAAAATATTTTTTAAGATTTTACAAGGTCCTCATTATGGTTACCTGGAAAATATAACAACAGGTGCTGTCTTCTATAATCTTTGTATTTTGGGATATACCGGACCAGATTCCAAAACCTATCCTGTTAATGTTTGCTTGATAGAGGAAACCAAAATTTCTTAGCAAACCTTGGGCAAGCTTTGAATGTAGTAAGAAGGCTTTTACACTAAAACCTGAATCTCATGTTCATCATGAATCCTGAGAGAGTTTGAGATGACTGTTAATAGCTGCTATTTTTTGTTTGTGTCAAGAAAAAAAAGATAAATATTGAACTTGGCCATTTGATAAACAGGTCACATAGGAATAAATTGGCTGGTGCTTATAACGAGCTGGGATGTTGCTGTTTTGCTATAAAACCAGGTTTCTGTAAGTTCAAATTTTTAAAGTGTTCAACAAAAGGAAATTTGAAAACAGTCTATATGAGTTATGTGGTTCTTATAAACAGGCTTTTGATTCACCTGAATATTTCTTTTCTTTCCCAGGTGGATTTATTCAGGAAGGGTTTAGCCAAAAGGATTTAAACAGCAAAATCATACTTTATGTCATCAATCCATCACAGGAGGTGAATTCAGACAACTTGGAGTTTCAAGTCACAGATGACAGTGGAAACGCCGCGGTGCCCCAGAGGTAACTGGGACCCTTGGTGGTGCGTGCTGTTGTGCACTGTGTGTGCCACCACCTGGAGTTAATGAATGAGTGCTGGGCTTGAAGCCACGCAGATGTGAACACAGCTATGACTCAAACTACCATTTCTTTTGTTGAAGAGTAGAGATGGTTTCTTCCCCTCAGGGAGGAGAAATACAAAGGGCTATCTCCAGGTCAGACCAGGGAAGAGTTCTCAAGGGCCTTCAGGGCCTCACAGAAAAATACACTGTAGTTTACTCTAAGTGGGAGTTGGGCATTTGGAGACCTCAGATATTGGGTGCTGAGGGACAGGACTGTCACTTCATGTACATGGTCCTGCAGCTGGAGGTCACTCTTGCCCCGTGCTGACAGCACTGCCTTTTTCACAAGCTTGAGATCATGATGGAGGGGATGCTCTAAAGCAGTATAAGCTATGAGAGTCATACTTTCGCAAACGTGCACTGAAAGAAGGTAGAGGGCACACATCACGTTCTTTGTCATCCACTACCAAAATTTATACTAGGTGTATTATCAAAATTCCCTTGTGACATATGATGAGCCTAATGTACAAAAACTAGAGACTGGGGTATCATCCAAACTGCGCTTTGATGATAAAAGCCAAAAGTGGGAATAGCTGTACAGCATGGGCAGTGTTTCTCTCTATTTCTGAAAAAAAGGCTGAGCGTTCAACCGATTTATTTAGAAGTAACTAAGAAAAATAACTAAGGCTGTTTTCCCGGGCTAAACTGGCTGCTTGCAAACCAGGACTCGTGGCAAGGGAAAAGGAGCAGCGAGCGGGCTCCAAGGGCCAGGCTCCTCTGCAGAGCGCTTCCCCGCCTGCCGGAGGGAGGACGGGGACCGAGCAGAGGCAGCGTTTCGGCACTTAGGCGCTGTGCCAAAAGGTATCCCCATACACAAACACACACCTGCACACAGCCAGCCCCGGCGCGTCCCAGCTGCCCTGTGCTGGCTCACCGGTGCGCTGATAGCAAAACCAGCACCGAAGCGTTGCCTCTCCTCCTGGGAAAGTGTGGGTTCTTGCATATAAATAGCAATGCATAACGTCGGAGCTTCACGATGAGAGCAAAGACAAGTGACTTTTTTATGGAAAATAGGAGTTTCAGAGACATAGAATTTACCTGTTAGCTGCACTGGACCTCAGAACAAAGGGAAATCTGCTTGAAGCAAAAAAATACTATTTTTAATATTGGTTTTAAAAGCTTGTGAGAGATTTTTTTTTTTTCCACAATGCATCACCTAATGGTCACTGCTTCAAAATAAAAGTTTGATTTGCATATTGATACGATTAAAATTGAATCCCAGCTTTTATTTGAATGCTGCTAGACTATATCTGACACATGCATCCTTTTTAGCAAAAAGAAAGCAAATCAGCTTCTACATGGGTAGCCCATACCATGAGTATCAGAGGACATCAGGGGACAGGAGGAAACTTACACTAATGTTAAAGCTAGTCAACCCTGAAAGGTCTAGAAGTTTGTTTTAGAAAAGTTCATATTGTTTTGGAAGGAGCACAGCTCATTTTCCTTCTTTTTGCTCTCTTTCATTCCTCTCTGACTCTCACTAATTTTTATCACAGCTTCTAAAAAGGCGAGATCTTTGTTGGCTACCCTGTGCAGTATGTGATCCTCTGAGGTTTGGTCACATCCCCTGTAAACAATTCTAAAATTCAGCGTATGAGATGACACCTGGACTCAGCCACTTCTATGGCTGAAGAGCAAAGTACACAGAGTATGAAAGTAAGGGGAGTGGGGAGGGCACTCACACAGAGGCAGTGAAGTCCTGGAGTGTGCCCTATACTCTAGAGAAGGAGAGTTAGAGGATAGATAAAGGAAGGTGGGAAGAAAGAAGGATATTGCAGAGAGAACACCTGGGAGTGAGAGTAAAGTAAAATTACAGGGATAGAGGAAACCAGGAAGAAACAGTGATAGCTTGTCTTGGCCTATTTGGCATTAGGGACAAACTCTGCTCTTCTCAAAGCTGCTGCAGAACACTTTTGGTTCTGAAACAAGGTTCAGGTTTGGCTTGGGGTAGACCAGGGCCGGACTGCAAGATTTATTAACTGCCTCTAGCTCTTTCCAATCGGCCAAATCACACAAATCTGTTGGTCTGGAAACAAAGACTCAGTATGTGTATTGGCTAAATCAGCATTCAGGAGAGAAATGTCTCCTCATTGAACCTCAGAGCAGCAGGGGGTGGAGGCAGCAGGGGAGGTGACGCGGCTTCACACGGACTTTCCCTCCTCTCCCACAGACTGGAGCTACGGTGGTCTCGAATTGAAATGCAACAGACTGAGTATGAAGTGTGTGAGAACGTGGGACTGGTGTCTCTGAAAATCACCAGGGCAGGACACTCCGCAGAGTCCGCCTTCATTGCTGTGAAGGTAAAGCTAAAAGCCAAGCTCCCAATTGGAAACTTAATAATAAGTAGTGGAGCTTGTTAATTTCTTCCTCAGACTTAAAAGGTATTTCAGTAATCAGCAAAGAGGTCGTGCAATTCAAACCAGACTTACCCAGACATTGTCCTTGCTAGTAGAGATGGTTGAAAAATTTCTTACAAAACTTTCTGATTTTCAAGTAGAAATGCTGATTAATCAAAACAGGAATATTTTGGAGCATCATTTCAGTTTTGATGGCCTTCTGTGACAGAACAGGCAGTTTCCTCTGTTGCTGTGCTCAGAAGCTAGGTTTCCAGGATTTGCCACTTTAAAATCCAGGCTTTGGGCAACCTGGGGCCTTAGGACTTCTCATTTCCCTGCTTAGGCTGGAGGAGTCCAGGAGCCATGGGATCATCAAGTCCAGGAGCCCTGGGATCATCAACTCCACAATCATGGCAGCCTCCCCCATTTCACCCCCCCGTGCCATCAGCCTAGGAAATAGCCCAAGGAACCCCCTATATTTTCAGTAGCAGCCTCTGTCTTATGTCAGAAAATTAGACAGAAAGCTGCAGATCATAATTTTGTAAAACAGGTTTTGTGCAACTTGCCTTCACAAATTTTATCTTTCCTTGTAAAATGGAAATTCCAGGATTTTACCAGCTCCCCTTGCTAGAAAAATACTAAAAGTTTCCTTCACTGCTTCTCAGGATTATAGCCCTAATTGGGAACATAGTTTTGATTTTTCTTCCACTGAAGTCAGTGGGAATTTTGCTATTGACTTCATCAGAGGCCATCCTGCTCTATCCTTCACAGACTCCAGTGACTCTACTCTGGTTGTCACTCGGCTAAAAAGACCAGTAAAACTGATCCCAGCATCAAGAACGCAGTGTGGAAGCTGGTGTCCTCTGTTGGTCTCCTATGAAAATTCAAGGAGTCGCTGAGTTTACATATTTACGGGTTCATGCCTATCCCAAGGAGTCTTTGGGGCTGACAGGCAGCTCTGCATGCAAACGCTTCTTCCAAGACCTCACAAAGGGCTAAATGGGCAAATGTGGCCAGGCTGCTGCTGCTCTTCCAGGATGCCATCATGTGCCTGTCCAGGAGCCAGGTATGGCTGGGTCTCCAGGCATGGTGAACAGCAGTGTCATCTGATGCTGTCAAGTAGCAATTTGAGAGGGGACGAGGCAAAATTTTTTTGATTGTGAGATTTAAACCATGAGCAATGACAGAATGACAATTGCAAATCACAACACTTTTTCTTTAGGCCTTTATCTTTTTTTTTTCATCCTAAGCATGTGTACAGGTTGGCGCGTCTTTTTGAGACTCCATGGAGAGGCACACAGTAGCTTCAGCACACAGCAGAATGCAGCGGTTTGGTGAAATACATCACAGCATGGCATTTACTGTTTGATTTCTTCTCAGGTCAATGAAATATCTGCTACGCTGGGAAAGGACTTTACGGTGACTCCCTCCAAGCTTGTACAGTTTGATCCAGGTATGAACCAGTGCAGTGAATAATTTTAAAATTCATTCACTTATTTTGAAAATATTACCTCTCCTTTTGGAGAGTAAAACCTATTATGTATCTGTAGGTAGAGGAGCTGAATATGACTAAGGACACCTGGGCTCATTTTCTGGAAGTGCAGTGGGCTTCCTTTGTGAATTAGTATCCTTATTACTTAGGGTGAGATGGCGTATGGTCCCTTTACATCAGTTAAAATACCAAAAGTGCTGAAATGATATCTCCTAATCTCCTCACAGCTAGGCTTGGGAGGACCCACCCTGATTTGAGCTGTGAAATGCTTTAAAGAAAGATTTGACCAGGACACTGGTCAAATTTAGGCAAAACTGAGTACAACTTAAGTTATGCAAGGTATCCAAGACCAGAAAGGTGCAAAAGAACGTGTAAATTGTCAGACCTCATCTCCATTTGCACTGTAACCATAACAGCAGTCTGACCTTGGCTGAGGCTGTAAATAGCAAGAAATGACAGTAACTGTATTATCAAAAGGAGCTTTTTATTTTTTTTCTGGGGGAGAATCAGTAGTGAAAATTAATACAAATGTGAAGATACTGAAAAAAGCTTCCTCTGTTCTGCACAATTCATTATTATTATGCTTCGCATATCTCCCTGGGTCTAGGGAAAAACCAGTCCAGGTGAGAGTTTCACAATTTACCATTCAGGAATTCAGCTTCACCTGAAAAACTTGGTTTTGCCCATATAAATAGATTATCTGGGAATGAAACCCCATTTGCTATCATAATCATTCCCTTTGTGTATGCAAGTCTGAGTATTTTTGCAACACATCCTATTGGCATATTCCAGGATTTATTTGAGTTTAGAAAACAGAGTCCGCAGAAACCTTCCAGGATGTTGCCTGCAATGCCAGCAGAGGTTATCCCAAGACTGCCAGCAGTAAGATTTCAATGGCAGAAAGTCACAGTGACTACAGAGGACAAAACATATAATCTGTGAAAGGCTGAAATAGCATGTATTTGATGGTAAAAATTAGTCTAAGTGCCTACCTGCATTTGAAAAATTATATGGGGAATACAATAAGTCAGTTCCAGCCAAAGCCTGGTGATTTTTACTTTAGGACTTCAGCATTTTTTTAATTTTTTTTTTTTAATTTGAAAAAAGGCATTGCATGCTACAGAGATTAGGTAGCACTGCATCCCATGGATGAACTCATATATACTCCAGCTTTGTTTGGCTACCCCATAGGAAAACTTGTAGCTTTAAGTTCATTTAGAGTCACAAATCTAATTATTTTGGAAATGTGCCACTACAGCCCATCTTGAAAAAGGCAAATTTTATGTAAAGGTGTAAGCAGAGCAAGCGCTGGTTAGTTTTCAGAGGTAGAGAAGACCCCAGCAGACAGCAGTGAAAAAAACCAAACCAAACCAAACAAAACCAGACGGAAAGGTGGAAATCTGCCTTAATTTCCAGTGTTTCTGGAACACACATGAAACCTCTGAAACCAATGAGCCACTCTCTGAGACGCTTTATCTTGCATTAGATTGGTTTTTTTTTTTTTAGTTTTAAATTAGGAGATGGAAAAAAGGTTTGAGACATCAGTGTAAAAAGTCCTTCCTACTGTGCTGCCCAGGATTCCAGCTCTTTCCTCTAACGTACTATGCAGTCAAGCTTACCAGCCTCTGGACTGAAACGGCTAGAGATAGTTGCAAAGAGATTTTAGTGCAAGGCCCTTTACTAGAATTTTCCTTTTCTGCTGGTCCATGCAGATTCTCCAAGCATGGAATGGTTTGGAGCTACTGCTATTGTCTTTATGAATATGGTGGTAAGCCACATGAAAATTAACTGTGAACGTGGACAGGAGAGATGCACACTGTTCCCCTTCTCTCGCCAGCTTCTCAGTTAAGCCAGCTGAGCTCCCTCACACAGTCTTTTTTGGGTGGCTTTCATCAAAAGTCCTATGCTTAGGCTTAACCTTAGGGAAGGACTCTCCTAACTACTACATTCAAGGCATCAGTTTCTTAGTTCTAAACTCAAGACATTTGATATGTATTAATTAGTAGTATGTATTAATTATTTAGTAAGGCTGATAGGCTTGTTTCAAAAACAAACCTCAACTATGCTAATTGACCGGACTGCTTGGCACATGGAACTGCAATCAATAAATTGTATTGTGGAAAGGAGCAGAGGAAGACTCTATCCAATTTTATGGCTCTGTTTTTGTGTCTAGCCAAGCTTCTCTTGACTAGAGGATTCATACCAGAAAACAGCAAGGAAACAGAGATTATGTCAGGTGTCATAAGGATGTAGGTATTTTTTTGACATTGTTGCACATGTATTGTTGATATTCATTTTGGATGTTAGCACTGACTTTGTGGTGCAGAAACAGTTCCCAATATGTTTTGTTGACAGCAATATGTATGTTGAGATCTCTTTCTGTCCTGCTGCCTCTGAGTTTCCCCAACGAATTTTGTAGCCTTTTGGGTAATAACCAGCCTAGTCCTTTATCTTGGAATGATCTTTTCTCATTCCCATGGCAAGCCTGAAGTTACCCAAGCAACAAAGTAAAAATTTTGTAACCAAGTATAAACTCTGCCTAAAAGATTGTACTTGAACCTAACATAGTCTTTGAACTATTTGCAGGTATTTTAAATAGCTATCTTCCATCTCTAAAATTAAGCTTTCAAGATAGAAAGCACATTTTCTTTCAAAGTCTGAAATCTGTGTGTCGTAGTGTCATTTCCCACATCTACAGCAGCTTTTTGTTACGATGTATGCACTTGAACTGAATCATCATTGTCCAGGAACAAATTTGAATTTAGTGCTATTTGGGGGAACAGCAGGAGTCTGGTCGGTTGGTAGGAGCACAATAGCATACACTGGTTACTCCGTTCTCGCTGCAGACAGGTTAATTAATATATTTCTTTGACACCTTGATTGATTGAAATAGCACTTAAAGAGTAATTAAAATGTTTATTTCTGTTAGGATTGTCAACCAAGACGTGGAATATAGCAATTACCTATGATGGATTAGAGGAAGATGATGAAGTCTTTGAAGTCGTTCTGAACTCCCCTGTGAACGCTGTTCTTGGCACCCAGACAAAAGCTGTAGTGAAAATTTTGGACTCAAAAGGAGGTATTCTCTTTTGATCTTCATCATTAAGAAGGTGGGACAATCTTGGCTGAGTAGCTGCTTATTTTCAACCACAAGTTGTTCCTAACACTCACCTTCAGATCAAAATGCTTAATTTCTTTTTAGAGAAAACAGGCTTGACAGTTGCAGACCCTTTATACTCTCACACAGTCCTATTTGTTCTCTTAGGAAACACAGCATGGAGAAAGCAACAAGTACAAAATGAGAAGGGTTCAAGGAAAGAAACCACTTTTCATAACAACATGAGTTCAGGTCTCATTTATTTAAGTGGGAAAAAAACGTTTTTTAGGTCCATTAGAATTTTTTTCCCAGTTATTGTACAACAGTTGTTATACACCTCTGAAAAAGATTCATTTTCCTCCCGAAAAGAAACCCAACAACTAAACCCAGCTCTTAGAAATACATTTTCTAATGCTTAACAAACACAGTTCACAACATTAGAGCACACAGCAGTGATCATTACAGAGTTTAGGCTTTTATGTCTCTTATTATTGTGTTTTCAGTGATCAAATGTGGTGTGCCTAAAATCACACCAAAAAAGAAGTAACTGTAGAAAAATACAAATAACTAGCAAAGCAGCTAAGTTGTCTGAAACCTGAAGAGTGTTTTTTTCTTCTAGTGCTTAGTGGAACAATATTTTAAATACCTGTGTTGCAATGAATTAGGCTTCGTTGTACAAAAATTCCTTTTAAAATTTCAGATCTGTTTTCTCTTTAACATTCATAATGTAAATCAGGAGTTAATTGACACAACTAGTTTGTAGGAACAATAGAGTTTGTAGGAACAATAGTCTCCTGGATTTCTGAAGAGAAAATTGTCTGGGCATAATGGAAGTATCACCAACATTAGCTAAAGATACCTGTCTATCCATGACCAAAAAAACAGCACTCCAAACCCCAATCTATGCATGAACACAGGTATTTTCAGCAGATGTTTGGCTGAAATTCTGATCTGTGGGTAGACAGATGCATTACATATAAAGACATACATATACAGGTAGTAGTTGCATTAATAGTCATAGCAAACCCCACAAATGAGGGTGACTGAACAAACAGTAAATCAAGCACATCAAGTGAAAGACTCATCCAACTTTTAATGGCAAGCTGTTTATGTGCTCGTGTCAACGTGACCAGTTAGAACTGACCATCTGCCTTTTTTTTGCTTTCAGGTCAGTGCAGCTATTCCTATTCTTCTGGCCAAAGCAAGCATGACTTCTTGGGGAGAGGCACACTGTTTCCAGTTTCCTCAGGCTCCTCATCACCTCCCAGGCCTGGCAATGCTCCCTTGGAATGGTTCCCACTGCCTCCTTCCAAAGGGATGAGAAAGCATGGAGAGGACCTGCGGCAGGAACACAGCTTGGAGAATCAGTCAAAGACCAGGCTGAGAATGACTGGAAATGGCAGAATAGTAAGACACTTCTGTAGTACAGTGATGGACTGATTTGTGAATTTGTTGGGATATGATATCTTCATTTAGTTGTCATATTTTTGTAGTGATCCTACCTGACCATACAATAACCATAAACTACCTGAGTTTGCTTTAAGTCAGAACTGGAAGCCATTTAAAAATACTGGGGAGGAAAAAAAATTTTAAAAATTCCTGATTTTGAAGATCCATGTAGGCAAGAGAAGAAGCAAAACAGAGTTGGGGGAGGAAACATGCATCAAGCAACTTCAGCAATTATGCAGTTTCTCATCTAGTCTAAATTTTGGATCAGCTAGAAAAAAAAGTCACTGGAGCCAGGCCAATGTATAGAAATTGTGCATCTGCCCCTAAAGTTGTAAAGCTGAAAATACTGTTGGCTTAGATAGGGAACAGTTAATTAAAACTTGTGCGTTGCTTTTCTTGCTTAAACTACATTGGTTTAACTAGGTGGTTTAGTAACACTCTGCTATTGTGATCTTACAAGTTTGCTTATAAACACACTTGTAATGTGTGGGTTTTAATGGCTGTTTTCAAAGGTGACCAGTTTCCATTCTGAAACACAAAAAACTAAATCCAAAATACGTTCTGCATGACTTGTAACATAGCTCTTGTAGTAAATCTTGTATAAAGTCTTTTTGTTTCTATAATGCATGAATATGCCCGCCTCATTCTGCTTTCTACCTTTTTCAGGTTCATCCTTCATCTGTATTTAGAAATGGAACTGATGTGGTTTTCAAAGTAAGAGTATTGCTCAGACATTTCTGTGATTTCTTTCTGATTCTGTTCTTTCCAGGCTTTACCACTGTTAATAATTCATTATGACCAATACTTTGTTTTCCTATGTATCTTCCTTTTTCTTTGGTGTCATTTCCCCTTGATTTGCAACTATTTGTGTTATAATGCTTTTTCTTTTTTTTTTTTTTTTTTTTTTTTTTTTTTAGTGGTGTTTAAGAGTTGCTTGTACGTGCTAACCCTCTCTTTTTCCTCTCCTGCTCTGCTTGCGTGTGTGTGATACTGTAAAACAAAGTATCATGGCATGGTATCACTCAAAATAGAGGATGACACCTCATCAGCTAAAGCAAACAAGAAGGCTCAAGTGTCAGTAATTAACCAAGCACAACCACAGATAAATGTCGTCTCCTCTAGGAAGACAGAAATCCCACAAGCTGATAAGGCAGAACTGGCATCTGAACCAAGCTCAAGCCATCAGGTAGGAAACCTTTTGTTTCATAGGCATTTTCACCATCTGTTTTCAGTCATGCTGTTTTCCAAAATGATTTAACACCTCTGAGATCTGCAGCCTAACCCTTAGCACTCCAAAGCTGAGTTTAACCAATACACAGGTAAATTAACAACTCAGCCCTCGGAGAGTTTTCATCTCATAAAGTTTTAATATAAGACCTGTTTAATCTGTTTCATGTAACTCATTTGGTTTGTGTAATCTTTTTCCTTCAAACGTTTAAGTGGCATTTTTCTTTCCAGGACTCTTTTCCAAAGGACTGCACACCAGATTTAACGGGGCTTTTGCATTATGAAGAAAGCACTCAAAGGTTATTTCGGTGTGATGGGATAATATGGAAATTCTGGAATTCCCAAAGCAAGGTAAAAATGTCACCATGCATATACATCTAAATCAGGGCGTGGAGTCTATGATGAGTGAGACTCTCAAGCAAAGGACCTTCCTGTAACAACTATTGACTAATAAAAGAGTTGTCCAGAGCCAAGTTTGCTGTCACCAGAAAAACATTCCCAGAGACATGATGAGGGCTTGATTGCTGGGGCTGCCTTTCCTCCCTGTCACCCACAGGTGCTCCTGGACAAACCACGTGAGCGCTCATGTCTCGGTGCTTGTGGGGATGTGGGCATGAAGACAGTCAGTGAATGAAGTCTGTGAGAGAATGAGTGGGAGTTAGTAAAATTAGCTCACTTAGGTACTCTGTAAACATACATCCCCTCTGCCACATAAGACGTCATGCTGCATTTTGTTGCACTGCATTCCCTACGCAGACTGCAGGAGACAGAAAATGGTGTCCAAACTAATATGGTCTCTTAAGATGGTTTTTGGAACTGAAACCTCGTGTCACCTTTAAAGCTACTCATTATAAATTGTAGGCTTCTTCTGCAAGCATTTATTTCTTTACACATTTTAAGCAATGTTGTAGCTTTTTTTGGTGTACACACCAAAGTTCATGTTCAATTTAATTGTGGGGAGGCCATAAGCAGCACCTCCAGCGTTCAGTTTGATTATTAGTGCACAGACGTAGGTCACCGTAAGCAGGAGTCTGTTTTGCCTTTTCCTCTTTGATTTTAGGAGGCAAGCATGAAGAAATGTCCTTCTGGATGGAGTCATCATGAGGGCAGCTGCTACCTCCTGGTAGTGAATCACAAGGTCACCTGGAACACTGCTGCTCGGGCTTGCAGAGAACAGTAAGAGACTTCTCCAAGTGAATGTGTTTGCTGTGCACTGCTGTTGCCCTAAGCTGAATACTGCTCCTGAGACTGAGTTCATTCGGATAAGCCCCACTTTGGTTGTGCTGCACAGCTGCCCCAAAATAGTACAAGTCCTGGGATTCAGATCCCGTGGAGGATAGAAATATTATCGGTCTCGTAATGTTTCAGGTGCTGATGCTACCTTATTCACAATATGAATTCCTGAAGTTGTCCATCTGCAGTGAGGATGTTTTTCTAATAGGGAGAGTTAGTTTGGGAGAAGAGAAATAGAGCAAAGACTCCATCTTTCATCCTCTCTGCCCCACCACTTCCTTGGCTTTACCTTCACTTGATATAGCAACAGTGCAATATTGCCAGCTCCTGTGTGTCTCACCATATTCTGAAGATGCAGCTCTTCAGAATTGTTCAATTTAACAGTAAATATCTGACTTTTAAGGATAAATAAAAGCTGAATAATAATAATAATAGTTCTCCCAAAGTAGGAGACAAATAGAAAATCTGCCAGTCTTGCTCTTTGGAGGCCTGCTGTGTGATTTTAGTTTTAGGAGTGATAGCTTAGGACCGTAAGAAAAGCTAGCTATGGTAACGTGGAACTTGCCCTGGGATCATGCACGTTCTGTACCTTGTGTTGAATTGTGAGCACCAGGTTGAAGACCAAGTTGAACAATAGGAAGGGCTTTAACAGACCTCTCCATTACTCCATGAAATGAAAATTGAGATGGAAGAGCTGGAGATGAAAGAAACAGAATATAGTCAACAAGTTGTTGAAGGACATGCAGGAAACATGCACAAGCATGAATTACAAACCTTGATTCATTACACTCAGTTATGCCAAATTATGTTGTCTTGGTAACACACAAAAGTGAAGCCTTACTTCTAAGACCTCCCAGCTGATGGATGTTACTCTTTCCTAAAATGTGTTAGCTGCTTTTGTGTGCTCACCACAAATTTCACATTGTTAATAGGTTTACTTAAAATTTCAGCTCCTGAAATGGTTTTCTATCACTTGCTTTTATTTTGTTACTTATCCAAACAAAGCTGTAAGTTGTGAATATTCTAATATTTTTTTTTTTCTGAAGGCTTCACGATTCAATTGATCCCTGGGGAAGGTATGTCACTGCTGGAAGGTGCTCCCCATTTCATAAAAGACGGTGCTCCTGGTGACCCGCATTACTTGTAGGCAGTAACTTCTTGCTGAAGGCTATAGTGTGCAATGTAGAAGTTAAACTAGATAACAGTAAATTAATGACAGCGTTAAACACCTACACAAAAAGCCAAGGCATATTACTGAATCCACAAGCAAATGAATCCTAGGACAGTGTGGCAGTCTGACATCAATTGAATCATCAGACTAAGGAAGCTTTATCCTGGTAAATGGGGTACTCCTGGCCTCCAGCTGGAACTGATTTACAAAAGTATGACCCCAGGCACACACTTAAAAGTGGTACAAGAAGATAACTTAATAATTTTTATTTTGTGCTTTTGCCCAGCTCCCCGATGGCAATCACCATCACCACCAATTGTGGTATTTCTGTTATTAACACTTTCACTGTTGACATTTAATAGCTGGTATTTCCAACAACCAAATACAATCAGCATGGAGGTCCATCCTCAGTTTTTTAATAGATCAAACAAACATTAGACATTAAAGGAAAAGATGAGAACTGACTTTCAGTAAATCAGCCAATTTCACTGAAAAATAAGAATCAATTTTATTACTAAAAAAGTGGCATGATTTTAAACTTCTATTCAATTGTCTTGCTACACTTTTTCTGTTATACAGAACAGGAAAGAAGCACAAGCATTGTAAAGTTGTTTCAGTAATGGTCTCCAACTAACCAACCTCCTAACCTCTTAGAGAAACACTGTTATCCTCAGATGATGGACTTGAGACCAAGCTATTTTGTCAAAGCAATGCTATCAATTTATTGCCGAATTAATTGCTGTCTGGACATAACTATATGTACATGGGCTTAAGCAAACCTATTTGGGCTTCTAATGAGCTTTGACATACATTGCATCCATTTGTTGCAGGTGGCATATCAACCTTTTCTTCAGTTTCCATGTGCAGGGATAGAAGCAGACACAAAAATGTGCTTGTCTTGATGCAAGTTGCTGTATGCCACAGTGATAGTGTGGGTGGAAAACATCTCAGCTAATCATTGTGAAAATCTTGCACCATTTCTAACCCTTCTCCAATACACTGGAGAGAAAGGTGGTGTAAGGACTCATTTCTCCAGCTTTGTTTTGTATGCATGAAGAGGCCCTTGGCAACATGAAGAGAAGCATCTGGGGGATATTACGGCTGAGTGATCCCACAGCAGCCTGATTTAGCAGCAATTTTGGGTGATTTATGTTACAGTTCTTGTTTATCCCACAGGAACACGTCCTCCCCAAGGGTCACTGCAGCCGAGCATGTGAGATGATTTCACTGCTGCCACTGAAGGGACTCTCCACTGGATAGAGAGAACCCACAGTTGCATCTTTTGTTCTGTTAGTCAGATTATACCTTCATCTTCTTGAAGTTGAACATTTAATTAGATCCTAAATATAGTCAGATTTCAGATCCTTTACTGCCAGCTTTGTAAGGCAGGGGCTGTTACTTTGGTTTTTGTATATTAGCAGCATGTGGCCTCAGTCCTTGGGAATTACAGGCAGAACCACATCTGAAATAATAGGTTAGATCCTTCATGATGGCTCAGCGTTGCCTAGTGCACAGCAGGATGGACCCTGCTCCTCCCTTCTCCTAATGTTGTGCTAGTTCTGTAAGTGACTGGTATAACTTACATTATTGCTAGTGACTCCAGCATACAGATTCAGGTACCTAGAGTAATTTTAAAGGCCCAGGGTACCTTGTCTGCCTTTCAACGGCCACTCTGGAAGTGCAGGGCTCCTGTAAGCTCTGCATCATGTCTGCCAGCCTCATCTGCACGTTTTGAATACCGCGAGGCGTCATAAGGAACACTAGACACCTATTTCAAGGCACCAGGATTACTCCCTAGGTGACCAAACAAAAGCCTGGGATAAGCAGAGCCTCTCAGTCACTCCCCCCCCTTCACTGTCAGTATAGGACATGGATTTACTACAGCAGTTCAAATTAAACGTCCTTCTGTGCTGCAGAGATCTTAATAGCTAGTCAAATGTGCTTTTGCTGAAGTTAAATTTATCAGGATGGTATGAAGCTCCTTTAAATGTATTGGATACTTTAATGTAAAATCAGCAAAGTCTTTGTGCTAAGTGTTTGGCATATAATACTTCAAGGTCAATGGCTACCAAAAATCTCCTTAGCTGGACAACTGCTCTAAGATGAAGGATGTTCTTGAATTGCTAGCAAAAAATTTTAAAGCACACAGGAATAATTTCAAATTGACTTATTTAGCACAGAAATCAGCAACATGTGGTTTGGTTTGATTTTTTTTCAATAAGGCACTCTGATGCCTTCTCTAGAGTCATTTAAATTAGGAAGAGTTAAATTTACATAACTCCATAAATAACATTATCTTGTCATTTCCTGTGTCTGGTGCTCTGCCTAGAGGTACAGTTAGCAATATTATCATAAGTGGTATGTTCCTTCAGGACTGTTCTCATTTCCCTACAATACATCAAAACCCCTGCCTAGGTGTAACAATTAGAGCAGTGGTTCTCTCTTCAGTCCTGTGTGTTTCTCAGGCTGTATTTAGAAAGCACTCCTATAGAGAAAAGATTAGATAACGTTATAATTATTGCAGTGCTTTCCTTTCACAGCACTGACGTCTCTCCATGGTACTTGGATTGAAGCAAAAGGCTGGAACTCTTATTGCTCAGATCACCCCTGTATGTCATAAATGATACAGCAGTTACTGATACACCTTGATGCTTTTTGTTTTCACGTTTTCTAAAACAGTTGAAACAACAGGAGTAAGCTATGCTTACTTAAAGTAAATTACTTAGTTCCAGGGCTTTGATTGTCCTTAAGCAGAAGCCAGATAAAATGCCGTATTTTTGTTCTCACTCATCTAGTAATGATACCCCAACTTTGGTCACTGGCCAACCACAGTCACTGTGAGGGAGAATGGCATCCTGCCACTGAATCAGTTGCCCTGGGAGGACACCCTGAATTAACTGAGCCTGCTTCCCTGGACCTTTTGTCTGAGGAGGAAGACGGAGTACAAAACTTTCCAAGAGCTTTTGTCAGTGTAACAGCTTTGCTCCTGATTCACTGCAGATTCAGTGCCTGCTAGGTGGGCCCAGAGGTGTGGAAGCACATCACCCTGGGGACACACAGGCACCAACACCATGCACAAAACTTCACGGCGATGAGAAGCACGGTCAGAGCGTCTGCTGGGAGCTTCACTGGGTGAAGTTTTGGGAGCCTGTGTACCATAAGCAGATGCACAATCCTGGCCCTACCAGAAGCTGCTAACCACTTTGTGCTGGGACAGTCTGCCGTTTGTAAAGTCATGATCAATGTTTCTGAGGCCATTCTGCCACACCTCCGCCTGAGGAAAATGTACACAGATGTCAACAAGATCCTCTGCACTGTGTTCTCTGGCACCCCTGAACTTCGGGGGCCCTTGATGGGACCTGTGTCAGTGTGCGGAGCTTGGTGTAGGACAGCCGTGATTACACTGACTGTGAGGGCTAACACTCGGCTGTCCTGCACACCCAGCATGCAGAGCAGAGCAGAGGGCGAAGTCCCTGCTGCTTTGGTTGACTGCAGGGATAATGGAGGAGACCTTTGCAGCAGAAGCATCCCATCAGCATTACAATGAATTTGTTCCATGACATGCCCCCTCTCATGCCCAGGTTAAGGAATGGTCCAGATTTTGTGCAGTAGGGACTGTACAGAATATTGTGGGCTACTACTCTGAATTCCTCCTGATGTAAAATTTGCCTGCTTCCCTATCTTGTATGGAGTTATGATATGACTTCCACAGGATCAGTACTGTTAGAAGAGATACGAGGCAGCAAACAGGAACGGAGCTCCAGGCAGGGGTCTCTAACTGGGCAGGAGGTTGGTGTTGGGCTTGTACCCCAAGATCTGGTCACAGTCTCCATAGTGGATTTAAGTCTGCTATGCCACCCTTGAGGTCTGGTTGTTGTCCCAGCTCTTAAAGAAGACAGTCTTTGCCTTCTTTGGAGCAATACCAATCTTCTGTTTCTGTTACCTGGCAACAGTCATGAAATCAGTAAAATCATCATAATGCCATTGATTTATTCTGCTGCTAGAAAAGTTTTTGGGTCTCTTAAAACATGGTTTGAAGAGCAGTCTCGTTTGCTTGGGCCCTATCAAGCATCACCCAGGATGTTCTGGGAGGCTGAAGGGGTTGGTATCACTGTTAAACTCAGTGGCAGTCAAAAATATGGGACAACAGAAATGATGGAGGCTCAGCATCGCAGGGAAGGCAACAGGAGGTGTGACAGGTAAAATGGTGACATGATATCAAGGCAGGCAAAAAGATGGATAAGTAAGAAAGTGAAGCCACTGATGCCTGATATTTCCCGGAAAATGTGAAGGACACCATTTGTCTCTTAATTCTTCAGGATTTAGCCTGATCTCTAAATGCCTTAAGAGCAGGCTGCTGGTGCTTGCATGCTTGGTACTAGTGAGAAGACTCCACAGTGGCAAGGCCACTCAGTGGCTAGGATTTGCAAGTCCTCCTTTGGGGTTGGCGTACTTTAAGTACAAACACATAGCTGAGCTTATGCATTGGCTTCGTTCTGAAATAGTCTGATTAATACACACCCCAACTGCTCTCTGACCTGAACTAAATGCGTAGTCATTGCAGACAACCCAACATTACCTCTCAGAAGCACACTACCACTCTAAGCCAGACCCCTACATTACATGCACTTAGCTCTGTTTTGAGACGTGGCCAAGATTTTAACTGTTATTCAAAGCTTTAATTTTGTCAGAACATGATTTTTAAAAGACATAGTCTGCTCTACTACCAAATGGGTGAAGCTGTATCTTTCAGTGGCTTAGACTTTAGCGTGGGTAGATTATTATTTCAAGGAAAGGAATGTATCAATGATTGTGTCAATGGTTTAAAACACAGTTTGTGAGTATGAGGTACACATTTCCTATATACACTTCTTTCAGTTGCCCAGCTGATTTAATTTTTCTGTTAGAAAAATCAGGTTAGGACTTTGGTTCCTCTCCAAGTCATCCAGAATTTTAAGACTTTATCTTCATGTAGTTATTCTTTTGTGCCACTAAGTAGTGGTTTTCCTGTGAAACATTAGTTATATGCTTTATACCAGAATCAGTGCTTCTTGTTGATAAGTCGATGGGAGATGTCTGTCACTCTGTGGAATGCTAATTACTCTGTCCTCTCTCCTTGAGCCTAGATACCTAGGGAGTCTAGCAAGTGTGGCTAATGAACAACACATGCAGTGGCTGTGGGACTTCAGTGGGAGGAAGCCCTTTTGGATAGGCAAGTACATCAGCTGCCTGTGCCCTCCAAGGATTACAGTTCCCATGCATCTTGGAAAGCAGAAACTGCTGCAGCAGTTCTAGCCCAGTTTTCAAATGTTGCATTGTCCTCAAGTTTCTGCTGCTTTTATTATTTCAGAGCAAGGCATTAAACTGAAGTTGTCATTTACCTGGCTAATTTTATAAGTTTTTATGAAAAAGAAGAGTTTGTCATGTTTATTGCTGGGTTGTTTTCTGCCTTGAAACCTTTCCCATTTTAATACTACCTGAGAAACTAATTTCTGGTGGAGCTCCTACTCTTTTGTTTACCTCACATTTCTTTTGACTGTTACTTTATTTATCTCTAATTTATCTCTTTTTTTAACTTTACTTTAAATACTATTTATGTTACTGCTAATTTAATGGTGTCATCTTATATCAGAAATCTTGTGAATTAATTAGATGATCCACTTAAGAAGATTTCATCACATCATTTTAGATTCAGCTACTTCTTATTAAGCATCTTTCATTTCATAAGAAATGGAAAGAACTCAGACGGGTCTTCTCTGTACCTCCTGATCCCTTTCTGTGAATGACTGCCTTGCTCATGGACCACTGCTATTGCTTTCTTCTAACCCATCTTGTTTCTCCTACACTGTCCACATTTTAGGTTCTTTTTTCCAATTGTGAACTGCAATTTTCAGCTTTTAGTAATTTTCTGAGATGGATTTACCAGCTAACCTAAACTAACTTTAAAAACTACTGTTAGTTTGGGGTCACATTTAATGGTATCATGATTCTGTTAACCTGAGAGAAATAAACTCCTCTGATAAGAATAAAGACTACAAGACCATTGTGTCAATTTTCTGATCTTGGTCTCTTCTAGTCAAACACACATGTCGTATCTGAAAATATGCCACCCATGTTGGTCTTAGTAACTCAGAGGCTAAGTGAAAAGATGTGTTTCCCTTTGTATTAGTTAACACAACCTAATTTTACAACTGTTATTTCAACAGTGTAAAAAAGGTCTACAAAGATCTGCAGGATTTTATTTTCAGAAGGAATCCGAAGGCATCTGACTTGAATACAACATTCTGCTTGGCATCTTAAGTAGCAAAAGAGAAACCTGGGAGGTGATAGACATGCAATAGATGGAAAGCGAGAAAACATTTTAGATAGGCAATAATGAGGAAAAGTATATTTTCCCTTATTCAGACGGCACTAATTGCCTTATGAAATATTAATTTGTATTTTATTTGTATTCTTCCAGATGGGTTCTTTTTCTCTCAGCGCAATACTGTATACATTTTTTAACAAAGTGATAGAACAACATGTTTCTGTCAGCATCAGGCTCCAGAGATGATAAACATCACTGATTTGGTCCTACCCATTTCACACAGGCTTGAATGACCAAGTAAATCCTGGACATTGGGAGTGGAATGGAGGAGAACCTGTGACCTATGTAAACTGGAGAAGAGGCTCCTACCACGTTCCAAAGAGAGGAAGAAATTGTGTATTGGTGCAGAAACGAGGAAAATGGCAAGCAACTGACTGCAGGAAGGTCAAACGGAACAGCTATGTATGTTCAAGAAAGCTGTAAAGAATGGAAGATCTCTGTGAAAGCATGTGGACATTCACGTTGTTTCAGTTTTACTTATCCGCAAGCGTGTGAGGGTATGCAGTTAGAAAACTGTCCTAATTATCAGGAAGGTTTATTTTATATGCTGCCAGAGGTGCAGATGCGTTGGACGCTAACCAAGAAATAGAGGTCAGTTGCAAAGATTAAGTCCAGGTTCAGGTTGTGAACTCTCCCCAAAGGCTTTGATCTGTCACATACTCGTATGTATTGTACACCAAAGAGCTAGGCCTGAAGGCTTTCATCACATTTCTGTGTGAAGATACATTTTTTTTCTTTTGAAAAAAAAAGAAACTAGCACATCAGTTGATTTGATTTGCTCTGCTCTTAAGGAGGGCTTGTGAATTGGCTGTTGCTTTAATTCGTTTGCAGTAAAAACTGCAGTTTTACCCTGCAGTCACAAAAAGTGGAAGGCTGCTTGGGGTGGAAATGAGGGCAGACTCTGCTGACCAAAACCAGGTCCCCTTGGGTGAGGTGTCTGACAAAAGTACGAACAGCAGGATTAATGACAGAGTACCAACAGGAGCAAAGCCTTGTATCTCTTTTTCTACCTCCCAAGGCCAGCTTCAGATTCTAGGGGATCTGCTCACACAGAGCTGCATATTATTTCACGTTCGTAACCAAAATTGTTCAATGTTTTTTGGAGTTGGAGGATGGTGCTGTAATTTTTAGTGTAATTAAATAACAGGACCTCTCTAAATCTAATGCTATATCAAAGGATGATGTACACAAAAAAATTAATACTGAAGCTTAATCCTACAATTTTATCTTGGGATATTCAGTGATACATGAACATCAATAGGATTTATATGTGTATATAAACCAAAGTAATCGTGAGACATATTTTGTATTAAAGCAGCTATGGCTTTTGGAAAGCATTAATCTAAGTCCTTATTAGGGATTTGAGGTTTTTAAAAATAATAATAAAAAATCCAGATTTAGTTCTGAGAAAGGCTTAAAAATCAGTATTTAATAGGAAAAGCCAGCTGCCCATAACTCAATTTTAACTTATTTTAAACATACGCAGTTGCAGTGTTACCATTTCGTAACAGTACAGTAAATTTATATTTGACCCGTCAAAAATCTGGCTTTAGGACCTTCTTACTGCTGGCCTTAAAATTAAAAAAAAGAAACAAATCATAAGCTTCCTAAAAAAAAATTAAAGCTTCTGTCAAACCCTCCCTCTGCCCACGATGAACGTGTGACAGTTGGTGTGGCACTGCATAGGGTGAATTTGCCCTGTACCTTACGAACCCTCACCCCTCCCATCTGCCTGCCTGCTGCCAGCAGTTGATTCTCCCCTTGTCCCCCATCCATTTGCCTATTCCGCCAGCCTCTGGATCAACTGCATCTGTACACTATTTGCACCAGAGGTGCAAAACCTCCTTCTGGGGTTCCTCACAAACACTTTCTCAGTCCTGTGAGGGACAGATGCAGCAGAATCACCTCTCCTCTCTGGCCTGAGGGATGCTATTCCAGGGATTATTGACCTCTCCTCGTTGCCTTTGGCATGCGTGTGTTATTTATCCTTCCTCCTTGCCTGTGACATGTTAAATGAATATGCATGTGAGTAGCTGGACAATCCTTATATATAGGAGAGAACCTTTCTGAAAGGACTGTTGCAGATAAGCACGAGTGCATTGCAAAATTGGAGGAAACATACTGGGGACAGAACCTCATCACAGGTGTCAACAGATACAGACAAAAATATCTCCAGGATTTCTTTTTTTTTTGTCACGGTAATCTTTAGGCCAAGTTTCTAGACACTTTTGTTAGACACTAACACTTTTGCTTAAGGAGTTTTCTAGATCAATGTCGATGGGCTAATTGTTTCAAGAATTCCCCCAAACAAGTACCTCTGAGTACTCATCTAGACCTGTTTTTATTTCTGATAGTTTTCACTTTAAAAAAACCACAAAAGAAAAAAATCTAAAAAAGCACTCTTGGGATGTCTTGCTGTTGTGTTCTAGAATTCCAGGGAAAATTGATTAAGAGAGCTTGGTTAGACATAAACATAAACTTTTATTTTTTCAAGGCCTTCTTTTTATAAAAACTGCTGCATTTATTGGTGCTGTCTTGATAAAACCTGTCGAGATTATTTAAATATCTCTTAATTATTTAATAAATTAATGACATCAACAGAGAGGGGATTTTGACCAAGGTGCTTGTTACTTGATTTTTTTCACAGATTTTTACAGCTTTTATTAGAATGTAGGAGTTCAAAGAATACGACACACTCAAATCAGGGAAAGCATAAATAAATCACTTTTTCCATTGCCATAGGAAGTTGTTATCTCTAACAGGTTTAGTAAAGAAAGGGCCTAAAATCCTGAGAAGTCATTGGGAATTTCTCCAGTCTTCAATACTTTTGAATTAGACTCTGAGTAAACCCAGGGAAAAATCAGTATTCAGAGGATCAGCATCAGCAGGGAAATTTCAAGAGGCTGAAAGTAGGAACACGGAGCATGTGAATTGTTGTGCTCACCTATGGGTGCCACACATTGTGGATAAATGGAGGATTTATTTTACCAGAACTATCCAAATGGCTTTTAAGAGCAACAGAACCAAGACGTAACAGCTGAGTGAAAGAATCCAGCAGTTAGCCTAGATTTCTATAAAGGGGTGGGCAACATGAGCTCTTTGTGGGCCTGTCGCTTTTAACCACCTTCTCTCCCTGTGAAGTCTCTTTTTTTTGACCAATTTGAAACAAATTTGACAGAGAAGAAGTTTACTCAAAGACAATGCTTATGAGAAAATTGATAAAAAAACCTGTCCATAGGAGCACTTCTTCCAAACTGAAATATTCTAAAACATTTGTGTTATTATTAACTTCACAGACATCAAGGTTTCAATCTGAAAAAAAACCAGAAAAGTTTTCCAGATCTCTTTTATACGCACTAAAACTTAGTGCATGTCTTCAAGTCTTTATTCACTCATTCTAAAATCATAAGAATAGCTTTGAGAGAATTATATATATAATTCAGTGAATACTGTGATTCTACATTATTAACATCACAAGACTGGTGCTATTGTAATTCTTGTATTCAGAACACTATATATGTTTTAGGTTTAACTTTGTAATGTGTTAATACAAAACTGAAACATATTTTGGTGAATACATATTTCTTCAGTTTCATAATCTCACAAAAGCTTTTTTTCTAGTGATAAAAACCATAGTGATGGGCATAGTAGAAATGTACTTATAGTAAAGCATAATATACCTACTGTTTACTGTATGCTGTTTCTGAATTCCATTTCTTCTTCTGCATGAGCCTATTCCTGAATTAATACTATAAGGACATTTGTATCGTGAGCAAACCATTTTTAAAAGAGAAAATGCTGTTTTATTTAGAGAAATAAATTTAAGAAAAGTTACAGATCTGCAAACAGATTTACAAGAGAAAGAAAGACTGACAGTCCATAAAACTGAATTTTAGTATGATTTAAAGGAGAATGTGAAAAAAACCTCTTGTCCCTAAGTAACCTCAGTCATCTTCATGGAAGAGATGCAGATGTCAGTTCTGCTCTCTTATTACCCTTTAAGAAGCTGTGCTGCTTGTAATACAGAGTATTCTGCTACTCTAATTCCATCGCTTAACTACTATCCCCTACATTGGCACACAAGCAATACAAGGTTAGAAGACAAGAACACAATACGGTTTGTTTGTTTATTTTTATACTGTTGAGATAATGTACTTTTTTTGGTCAGAAGTAGTCCTAATGAATAGGAATCTGGTATCTGAAATACTGGGTAACCAAAAGAATAGAATTTTATTCATACAGATGAAATTTTCAGATAAGTCTAAATATATTTTTACTTTAACAAAATAAACCTTATCTGCATCTTCTTCCTTGGATTATGCTACAAACATTTTCTTGGTGTTGTCAAAGTCTTCAGTGAATCACTACTGCTCTCTCAAATTATTCAGGGCAATCTAAGAAAGATATGTCTTCCTGAAGACTGAAATGTCTCTTTGCCCAGACTCTTCCTCTCCTGGCTTGCTGTCCCACAGCTTAACAAGCTGAAGGAATCAAGCACACAACTAACATAGCTCCTCAGGCGGTGTTTGGAATTGGGTACACTCCCAGTTAGGCAGTCCATATGTGCCAGTACCATTCAGGAGATGTTTCAGGAGGTGGACACCTGTCCCAAATCTACTAGCCTGGAAATTATAACAGAGAGAAAGCCATCCACTGCATCATGCCGTGTACCTACAGCCACAAGAACACGGGCCAATACACATGAAAGGACACTTATCCTAGCCTTGCTGGACACACACATGCAAACATTTTCAAGTATGAGCACCTACCTTTTGGCAGCAGTCTGAAACTTAGACTCCATTTCTGCTGCTATAGCACAGAAAAAAAGAAACAGAGAAATGTAAACAGGAAGGTATAAATGAGTGAAGAAAGAAACAATGCAACAGAGGACTTGAAACTGAATAACAAAGGGGGGAATTCATGATATGCAGTATCTAAGGTTGAAGGTACAAAACTAAACAGATTTATTGTCTGTTCTTTCATATCATACCTTGTAAAAAGCCTTTTGGTTTCATAGTTATAACTTTCCCATGAGGCCCGTATGTGATTTGTTTCCCCGAAACTCAGTAAAACAAAGGCCACAGATGGCTTTCTTTGATAAGTACAATAATTGGAGAATAAACTGCATAGTGCTAATTCATTAGTTCTGAGGTCCTCATATGGGTTCTGTAAAAGATATAACTGAATACAAGTTTGTCTACATAGGATGTGTTTTGAAAATCATAGGATATTGAATTGGGCTATAATATACAAAATCCATTTTAATGATTTAATCATCAATCATGCTGTGATGAGACTATTTAGCTCAACAGAAGGCAAGTAATTCAAGCACTGCCTAAGAATTATTTTTAGGCATCAACTGGCAGTGTAACTAATTACTCAGTTTATATCCATAATGACTGAATAAACTATAGCTCTGAAACAAATGAATAATACCATTTTGCATTTGCATAGCACTTGTCATCTATAGACCTGACAGTTTTAAAAGGATGGGCAAACATTCACAGTGACTATTTCTAGTGAAAACAGAATGTCCCAAATAAATTGCTACTATGAAGCAAATCAAAGCCTGCTTGAAAGACACCGCTGCATTTAGCCATAAGATTTAACAACCAAAATACAGTGAAAACATGTGCTATGCTTATATGAAAGGGTAATCAGGCAGGAAAACAAGTTTTTATAAAAGATAAAGCATTGCTTTTTGTAGAAATCTGAGATGAGCTGTATTTGGAACATAATGATAATGTGCCCAGTCCAATCTCTGTTGTCAATTATTAGTCTATGCAGTTGATGTCACCACAAAGACACTTACAAATACTTACTATTTTTAACATCAGAATGATTCTCCAAACTCGCTGTCTGAGTTGGGATGCCTTCCCGTAAACCAGGCAGGCTCCTGGCTGAGCTAAGAGGCTGAGAATAGATCTGCTACCTGTGCATGGTTATACAGGCAGGTGACTCCAAAACAGATTTAGACCACCTGTAAATATAGAACAAACTGTGCCCAGGCTTACCAGGTCCCATTTCTTACCAACTTTGCCTCCTGGAAAGCAGCCACAGCTTACAGTCGTAGGCATGGAGGAACAGTATTAGACTGGCCTGGCAGAACCAGAGCTGGCATGCTGCTTTTGGCTCTCAGCGAATCTTAGGTAAAAACATCCAGGAAAACCCAGGAACTAGAACTGGCTTGACCTAGAGGAGAAGAGAGCTCTGGTTTCTGCCTTTGCATGGTAGAGCGACTTGTGGAGCGACTTGCTGACACTGCTTTGATTCAACCTTCTTTCCTATCCTTCTGCAAATAATATTATGTGCTTTCACATCTGAAGCCCTGTAAGGCAGGCCTTTTTTCTTGCTGTGTGTTACAGGATAGAACAGTACATACCATGAATGGATGCTGATCTTGAACAGGTTTTTTTTCAGTGCCATTGAACTGCAAATGCAACACTAGCAGCTTAACATCCATACATATATGCCAATACTAAGGTTTTTATACATTCATTGTTAATATTTGCACTGCAGCAATAACCCAGACCAGTTTATTTTAGATAGAAGTTTCTGTGCAGCCCAACCATTCCATTACTATCATTTACTTAATTTTTGTTTGTGCATTGACAGAGACATCCCTAAATCATTTGCACCATATTTGCTGCTTGCAACATTATTTACTCTTTGTGAAGAGTTGCAGAAAGAACTCTGTGTAAACAGCAGTAATAAAATGATTTTGCTCATATTCTTGCTACAAAGAGGAGAACCCTCTGGTAGAAATTAAGATGCTATCTGGGCACCGATGCATACTTCAGCCACATCAGATAAGAACGGCAGAATACCCCTTCACACATACACGTATGTTTCTTTCTTTCAGGATAGATAGGGGTAAATTTTAACTGAGACCTAAAAGCCTTTTTTCTTTTACCTTGAAGGCAGTGGGATTTTTTAAACAGGCTTTGAAGGGAGGTAAATTGAGCCTTTCAGGCATTTGGTTTTCAATTCTGTAAACATATATGTAGTAATTTAATGCAATTTTGCTTATATGGATAAAGTTAAATACAGACATTACAGGATCAAGACCACAGCTGGAACTTTTAAACGGAAAAAGCTGGTACACCATTGGTCTAGACTTTGAGAAAAGGCACTTGCTGGCAAAGGAAGTGAAAAATAGCTGAAACAGATAAGAGCAAAACAGAAAGAACACTTCTGTTGTGTTGTTATAATCCAGAAGGAATCACCTTTAAATTATTTGAGTTAGTGTTACATTTTCAAATTCTGAAGCAACCAGCTGCAAAAATATACATTGTTTCAAACAGTAAAATCTTGTGTTTGAAAGACATTGCCAAATGCATCAGACCATTCTGTGTCATTATAATACAATATAATACCTAGGTCTGAGTATCAGCCCAGCCTTGTAACTCTCTAAGCAACTAAAATAAAGAGGAAAAAAGGATGGAAAACTCAAAATGGAATATCGTTATCTTTGCTGAATAATTTTGAATGACTACTACCAGCATGAACCCAATACAAGGAATTTTAGTTCCAAAGGTCAGCTGCTTCAGTTCCACTTGTTGGCCAACAAAGATAGGATGTGAGGATTCAAATTACACTTCCAGGCTACTTAATTAATTACTTAATAATCAAATTAATCCTCTTGACTCATTGTTGCTCCACCCTAATGCGGCACATGCTTGTGTAAATATGATGGAAGGACCTTTTGCAGGCACTCCTCAGTGCTAATCTTGTTGCAGATACTAGTATTTTCTATGATTTCACCCCTGATAATTGTGGGAGAACCTGCCCTCCCAATTGACAGTTCAGTAAGGCACCGAACCAGTGGCAGAATTAAATTGCTTTCAGCTGAAATTACAGAGCAATGAAGCTAGTGCTTGACGGCTGTGCATCCCTTAATGAGATCATCCTACTGAGGTCAAGGGACAAATACACTCTAATGTTGGTGTGTCAACCCCATTCTTGCTGGAGTTCTGTGCACTTCTGTCTCAGGATGGACCTCAAGATTAGAACAAATTTTAACTTAAGTGAATTATGCAGTAAAGAAAAGCTCTAGATCTCCACTAACTTTGTGATAAAATTACAAGTCAGTGCCTCACAAGGATGTTGCTAAGCAATTAGTTTACTTTAATTATCAGGCAATAAACTAATTCCCCAGAAATGAAAGTCAAATAACTTCATACATCTAGTACAGACCACCTAAGTTTTCAAGACTAATGAACAGATTAGCTACAAACTTAAGAGTTTATTGATAGACTCTTTCTGGTAAAAACAGGAGTGTGTAGAGATTAGAATACCTAAATGGCAAATTATCTGAAGCAGAATTTCCATTTAGTACTTTCAGATTAGGACCAATGTTGGTGATGTTTATTGACGGTATCTTTTCCTTCTCCCAGAACTTTCCTCTGTATGATGTTCTATCAGGTATTTCTTTCTTACATGTTGCATAGCATGATAATTTTGCAAAAGATACCTCCAGTCTAGGGTCTAGTAGTCTTTAGATATTTCTGCTGAGACACTGATGTCTAGAATCATAAAATATGTCAGTTCTAACATGTTTTGCTTAAATCCTCATTTTGTTTACCAACTTTATAGGATGCTGTAGTGGCTTTGGTGCCTGAACAGGACATAGCAGCGTTAGCTCACCTTTGAGAAGCTGAGGCACAGAGTTTCTTCACCCTGGGACCTTTCATTCTGGGCTAGTGATATGTCTGCACTCCAGCAGCTGCTAACCTGCTGTGAAGGAGGTGAAGCAAGAGCTAGCGCTCTCCGCCAGATTCCTCTGGGCATTTGAGCACCAGTCTGCCAGTTTGCAGTGGTGCTCTTGCAGGCCTTGGGTCATACCCTAAATCTGAAGGACAAAAATTAGACTCAGCTTTTGAAAACACGGGCTGATTTGATATCACCAGATTCAGCTTCATGTTTTAGCAAACTTTAATCAGCTTGCCTTTTCCTGTTGTAATGAAGTAACACTCTCTGTTTTGACAGTCTCTTGCTTTGTGGAATGGAAAGTGAAAATAAACAAAGACGACCACATTGAACGTGCTAATACACAACCTCAAATGTGTCCTTAATTCCTAGGCCTAAGCTAGACAGTTTATCCAAACATTTCCTCCTGTTGACTCCTTCTGTCCCCTAGGCCATCCTGGGTTACTAGATTTTAGATAGGAACTTCTAATACACATAATCCAGATTGAAAGCAGAGTTTCATTAGCACAAACTCCCCTATCATAATTGTAATCTACACTAAATGAATGCAATTACCCACACCAGGGTCTCCCCTGGGCCCTCCCCTCCTCTACACACAGACAGCAGCCATAAACTGACACCAGGCTCTCGTATAAAGCTAGTACACTACATTCACTGCAATAGCAGCAGGCCTACAGGGTTGCACTTCACAGGATCATGTCACTGCTTCTCCTTCAGCTGTTAGTGCTCTCATGTCTTGGAGCCACAGAGCCACAGGGGGATCCACCACGAAGCAGAAGGCCATTTCAGCATCTTTTCTATCATCTGGACAAAAATCTGCTTGAAAGTCAGAGTTTTCGTGAGCTGGTAGGGGAAAACCCAGTAGGTATTGAGGAAACCCTGGGAGAACCAAGCTTTTTTGTAGCAATTCCACAGACGGCATCTGAAAGTGAGAAGCAAGAGGAGAAAAAAATGTCCAGATTCATCCTTCCCAATGCAGAACTCCATGCAGACCAAGACCCGAGAAACTGGGCAGCACCCAGAGATATCTCTCCTGTGGAAAACTTCTCTCCATCCTATTATTCCAGCAAGAAGGAGGCTGAACCTTCCTATAGAAAAGATGCCAAGAAATTTTGGGACCACTTCATGTTAAAGAAAAATTCAGCATCTGAAGAGATTGTCCTGCCAATCAAGACCAATGAAATGCACCAAGAAAACTGCAGAACTCTGCCTTTTTCCCAGGTAAGAACAGGTGTCCAACATCAATAAACATGTCCTTTCCCCTTCCTCTTGTAATTAGCACCTAAAGACATACGGGTTAGTTCACTTCCTAAGTCACAGTGCCACTTCAGAATGCTCACACATGATAAGCGGCTGAAAAACACTGCTGAAAAAGCTTTAGTCTAATGAGGCAAACTGCTAAATTGCAGCACTGGAAAGCCACACATTCAATTTTCAGAGAGTTATTTGTTCTGTTTATGCAAAGATGTTCTGACCTAGCCTAAGCAAGCAGGGCAGTGGTGAGTAATTATCTATTTAATTAATATACATTTAAACAGTTTGTATACATGAATTACCTATATATGTATATACCTATACACATACGTGTATATACAAAAAGAGTTCCAGGGCAAGTATTTACAGGAGAAGCTGGTTGTTTTCTTACAGCTGAGCAAGGATTCCTTTTTGCTGTATTAATCGGAAGACTGGTGCATACATCTAATCCTGTGCTAAGAATGCTGGAGAACTGGTAAATTATCCCATGCACGGATCAAGCCATTCTGTCATACTGTAACATCAAGACAAGAAAATCATATAGATAAAAGTGCTGTGTTCCTCATAAGGCAACATCTATTCCCAGTGTTGCTATAATGACAGTCTGTCAAGGACCTTGTTTTCTAACATCCCTCACTAAATTTATCTCACTGGCAGACATATGCAAATATAAATGTGGCCTAGAAACTTGTGCTGTGTTACTTTTTGTGCTGTGTAGTATGGTAAGCTTTCTCCAGGATGGCTGCAGTTATGCCATATAAAAGTGCTAACTTCAATCTAGCTTTTTACGGATTGGGAGTTGACAGAGGCTCTGCTGATACAAGGAATTGTTATTCTTGCAAACCAAGAGATTATAGACCTTCCATTGCACTTTTAAGATTTTCATTTAAAAAAACCTGCTAAAGAGCATTATGCCTCTTCCACATGGAGATAAATCTTCAAGATTACAGTGGAGTCTAGCCTGTGGTTTATATATAACAATGTTGGGCCAAAATGATGTTTTAAGTCCTGCTAAGTGGGTAAGACTGCTTAACCATGTAAAAAATGTAGAACTCAAAGAGCAATTAAAAGGTAAATATGACAAACCTCCCTACTGGATTTTCCCTTATCAGCTCACAAATGCTCTGATTGAAGCAGATTCTGCCTTTGTTGTTCAAGCTAAGAATTGCCCATAGGAGTGCTAAAGTTTGCTTTTAAAAGCTCTTATGTTTTACTACTTGCTTGACATAAAAAATAAACATGTTTAAAGTAAATGTTCTGAGAAGAAAAAAATACCGTATTTTGGGGGGTTTTCTTGCTTTGATGCCTTATACCAAAGTCCATGGGCTGTTCATGTACCAGGAACTTCAAAATGCTTTCTGTTTCAGGGTGTTACTCATGAGAGCTGTGAGAAGGTGATAGTACAGAATAATCTGTGTTTTGGAAAATGTAGTTCCTTTCACGTTCCTGGTCCAGAAGATCGTCTTTATACCTTTTGTTCTCATTGCTTGCCCAGCAAGTTCTCCATGAAGCGCCTGGATCTCAACTGCACCAGTTCTGTGCCAGTGGTCAAAGAAATCATGATTGTAGAAGAGTGCAAATGTGAGACTCAGAAGATCAAAGACCCCACGATTGGATCTCTATTGTCAGAGTTGCATGCAAATGTACAAGAGCACAATTAACGTGTGCAAAGTACTTCTTAACTCCTTCATCATAAGAATTTGCCAATGAAAAAAACCAAAGAACTAAAGCTTTCATCACACTGGTACACAAAAATATTAAAGATCTTGAACTGCTTCTCTGCTTCAACCATAACTTTACCTAAAATGTAACAGATGTTTCCTTGCAGCTCTTAAAGAAATGGAGATGAGATTACTGGCTTTATGTGTAGAGTTCTTACATTTAAGAAGGGAAATCTTTAAAAAATTTTCCACCTTTCCTATCACTGTCTTCAGAATGCTAGTAAACAACAGCTGAAGAACTAGCATGATTTATCTGTGCAAAATCCTAATGTATTGGCTGGTTTATATTGCCTTTGCTTGCAGGGACTGCTAATATAGATCTATTGGCAATACAGATGAGGCTTTAGTCTCCTCCTTGAAAAAAAACAGGTCTACCTTTACATCAAGTAGATGTAAAAATGGCTGGAAAGTGTAAAATATAAATGGATATAAGGCAGATAGAGAGCTGTGACTAGTTAAGGTCATTCTGATTGCTCCCAGCTGGAGTTCTGTTCCCCATGAAAACTAATATGCCTCACAATTTACATATTTACATAGTGGTTGCAAAGGATATTTTGCCATAGAAGCTACTTAATCTCCTGCTACAAGCCTGCATTTGCTCTGCATGTTTTTTTAATTGAAGTTAGAAAGAGAAAAAAACATGAAAAACGGTATACTCCCACAGAAAACATCATAAATGAATGGATTATCATTATTATTATTTAAGTTCACTGTGGAAAGACAATGCACATTTTCCAGTCTGATGAATTTTAATGTTGTCAGTGACACCAAGATAAAGTTTAAGTAATGTTCTCAACACCTAAATTAAAGCAGGAAAGGCATCTGTGTGATAGAAAATCTGCAGAAGGATTTTATTAGCATGGCAATACCTGTATAGCTTTATAGGAACACCCAAGAAAACTCTCTGTTGGGAAAGATCTGAGCCTAGTGCTAGCCGACACAGCACCAGTGGCTGTTAGCTGAACTGCTGGCTTCTCTGCTCTCACCAGCTGCTTCCCCCTGGATTTGTCTTGCAGACCTGGCACACCAGACAGTGATCAGCTTCCAGCAACTAGACTTCCGCCTATTTCTAACCCAGCTCCTTCAGTCCTCTGGGAATCCGCTCCACTGCTATTGCCAAACTCTCAGACGTGGGGCTCTGTTGTTAAACTGTGCACAGCTCTTTTTTGGGGTACTGGAAATCAGTATTGATAGACCTGGTCAATTTAAGGGTTGGGTAAATGATTCCTTGTATTTGAACTGCACTGTGATCCAAAGTGTCCAAATATCCTGTCAAAAAATATGTTCAGCGAGGTTTTGGAGTGCAAGGCCCGCATTTAATATTTACTGAAAATTGCACCTGAATGATATTCTGATCTGAACTGCTGCAATAGCTATTTGCTCCTGCAGGTCACCTGCAGTAAGTAAACTGAGCATTAGTGTATAGTTACCTTTAATTATATATAAGCCTGTTTCTAAATAATAAAAAATGTATACTAAAACTGAACAAATCCTTCCTTCTATCTTTTTACACTAAGGACTGATGCGCAAACTGTGTATGGCTGTTTCTATGTTACTGTGTGATACATGATGTCATTCCAAGTAACAAGCTACCAAGGTCTTACCAACCCTGTTGAATGCAATAAAGGAAATACTTATTTTAACTTAATATTTATTCTAGCTTTATAATGCTGATTGATATTCTCAGGATGCTAGTGCAATGAACTAGCACCCAGATTCAGAAATTTACCTTCACATGGTAGGCTGCATTGAGCATGAATGGGGTCAGCCTATGACCAAAGGAAGAAAAGCTTTTCTAACAGGCAAAGTAGCACCGGCTAGCAACTGTACAGTTTCGGAGAACAAAGTAATTCTTTATGGCTCATGCTTTTTTAGTAGAGATGCCCCCTCACTGGGCATGTCCAATTGCACAGTCAGCCCTAATGACTGGTGCTTTGTTAAAGCACGCTGTATGCAAGTGGAAAAGCTAAGATAACAACTCCCTGCCTCACCGTAAGGTTCAAAACTCAGCACCTTAACAAACCTTTGTGAGTTATTGTGATTACCGTGCATTTTTAATCAAGCCTAAGGAAGGAAAGCACGCAAAGCATCAAAGTTCCCAACTTTTTTCTCTTTATTTGCAATTTTACTTTTTAATCTGAAAAATTTAAGTCTTGTGAGGCTTCTAACCACTGATGTTTTAAAGCTGTATGAATATATAAAAATGTTTGCATTTTCTTTTTTTTCTGAGATGCAAATATGTTTTAAGTTTGATCCTTGAAGAGAACCACTTGAAAGTAAGACCTACATACACTCCCAGTAAGATCACAAGTCAATTAAAAAGAAAAATCTTCCAGTCTTGTAATTTTGACATGACTGACTGCTAAACTGTGACCTTCGCACATAAGGATGGCAGAACTGAAGCTATATTGTGGACTGTAAAGTATTCAGCCAAGTTTTTAAAGCTCCTTCTGTGTGCTGAAGCATTATTGCAGCCAAAGAAAGCTATTCATGTAAGGAGTTTGCAGGACCAGATTCTTAGTGTGAATTTGCACAGCTTAAAAGTAGGTGAAAAGAGGTAATGACAGCTGTAGTAATTGCTAATTAGATTAGTGCTGTAGGTTTTTTGGATGAATGTTTAATTAACCCAGCAATGACTGGTTGCATGTAATTAGCACAGTATTCTGCAAAATCAAGAATGTGTTAATTGGATCAGATTTCTCAGCCTTTAAAAATTCCATATTAGGAATAAGTTGTGCCTAGGAGCTAACAGGATTTTGCTCTCAGCACAACTATGATGGCCTCTACTAGTATAACGATGCAGGTCAGAAAGGTGCAGGGTGTGATCCATATCGCTAGATGGATGCTCCCAGTAGTAATGCCATTATAGCAGCAAACCTGCATGACTTTAATTTAGTTGTGTCCATTCAGAAGTTGCATGCTTTCTGTAATGAAAGCTTTTCCAGTGTAACTATGCTTACAATGGAAGGGCTGTTAATATGATCTCTTCTATTTCAGAGTCCTCCTTGTGCAAACCTCTCTTACAGAACAAGACTAAGCCATAGTTGCAGAGCTCTCTGAAAATTCAGCTCAATCCCAAGTGGAGTTTGCATACTTCAGCCATTTTATTTGACCTACTGCCTCTTTTCCAAATAGGTGTGCTTTCCCTTGAAAATAATTGAAGAAAAGTGTTGTTTATACTAATTGCTTAAGCAAAAGGAATCTTCAGTACAGGTTATTCTCTTAAATAAGGATTTTATGCAACCAGCTTTAATGCTGGTAATTACATCCAACACTAGAGTTACATCAAACTCTTATCAAATTCTGTGCAACCATATATTCCAGGCAAAAGTCTCTGAAGTTGCACTCAGTACTTCATGCTGTGCGTGGTACTTTGTTCACTATTTATGAAATATTCACAGCTAACCTTGTGGCTGTCAGCTAACAAGCTCCAGCATGTTTAACTGACAGGTACTTGCCATACTTTCTCCTAAACGTACTAGCTCCTTGCTGCAACGGCAAGACAATAAGATTCCGTACTCACAGAGAAGCTCCCTGCCAGTCTGCACAGCTGCATAATCACATCACTTCTAGGATGTACCTGGGAGCGTGCGCTGTGCAGGATGCTGCAAGTGAAGAGGTGTGGGGTTGAGGCTACCTTAGGTTTTCCATCAGGCAGCTTGCCAGAGGGAACAGGAAACATTGATAGTGAATTACAAATATTTTGCATTTGCTGTTTCACTAAACCTAACTCCTTAAATATCTGGTATGCAAGCACCGACTTCAGCTCCCCTGGAATCTCTCCCTGACAGCTGAGCACGCTCTTTCTGCTCAGATGTGAAAAAATGGGGATGAGAAGACTCTCTAGTTGCCTTGCTGCAAGAATATTGACAAAAATGTTAATTGTCCACACTGAGAACAAAATCATCCTGTTCACAGTGCTGTCAAGGTTTGGGCTGGACTGGCCAATAAAGCAAATGACAGATGCTTTCTAACTTCTCTCCCAAGTGAGAGAAGAATGAGAGAGAGACTTACGAGTTGAAAAGAAACCAAACTACTTTAATGAAATATTAATAATAAAACAATAAAAAAGAAAATATAATAATATTAATAAGAAGATAATGGAATATATGCAATATACACAAAACCGTATCAAGTTTCCAGGGTCACCAGCAGGTACTGGGAAAAGTTCTAGACTGGACTCAGTGATGGATGGGAGCTGAACTCAGGAAATGGATTCAGGAACACACAGATCAAGATCCAAGGCAGACAGAGTCCTCCTCAGACGCCAGCCGTTGAAGAAAGAGAGCTGACCCTTTGATCTCTCAGCTTTTACACTGAGCATGAGGCAGATGGGATGGAATACCCTGTGGGTCAGTTTCAGGTCACCTGTCCTGTCTGCTTTTCCCCACAGGTGCAACCCCTTTATGCTCTTCCACTTCCGACCCACCAACCTGGTACACAACAAAGTTGGCTGACCTTGGTTGTTATAGCAATAAGTATAAGCAGGAGCCTCTCTGCATACCATTCCTTGGTATTAACTATAAATATCAGGCCTTATCTCTGCTAGAAGTCAACATTGTCTGAAAAATACGCTGTTAATTTCAGAGAGTTCAGTTAGTTAGAAGAGGTTTAGCTGAAAAGTAAAATTACTGAAAAGAAAATTGGTTCTGTTTTACCTCAAACCAGGACAGGTCCCTCGTGCTCCATGCCACCAGCAAAAAGCACTTCAACTTGAAAAACAGAAACTGGACCAAAAGCTAAAAAAATAATAATAATTATTATTATTAATAATAGTAATAAGTCAGGGCCAGCCTTATGTTTCTCTAAGGCCTTTCCTGAGGCATTTTCGTTTTGCTGGTTTAGGGTATTGCCATTATCAGGCATTTAGTCTGATGTTCTGCCAGCGGCTGCAGCCTGCAGTCAGGGTGTTCAAATAAAGCAGGCATGTACCTAAGCTGCCTTTCCGAGCAAGTATCTCAGCTTTAACCCTCTGCTGAAGCTGGTTCAAACTCACCTCGCACTGCAATAGATACGGAAGCATTCAAGTAGTCTGTTGCCTTGCCTGGACTTCAGACAGGAACTCCTGGAGGGAGACAGGTGTTAGAGGAGCTAACGCTAGGATATCTGCATCTGGACATTAGCTGAGCAGGGCTCCCCACACCATTGAAGTGCCTTGGATGAAAATCAACTCCATAAATTAGACTACTGTCTTGTCTAGCTTAGCCCCCATGTAACCTATCTGGGCGGGGGGATCAGTAGATTTCACCATGTCTACTAGTGACGTGGTACTATGTACATCAGCAAGGTTTACAAGGAAGTGAACAATGCAACGGTGCTGCAGAAAAGAAGAAGCAGTAAAAAATTGCACAATTTAGAAAGACCCGGGAAGATGAGTACTGTTGAGAAGGCTGGTTTCTCAGCCCAGAAGAGATGTGTGCACAGACTGCACATCGATCAAGGGCCACAATTGGGCTCAAAATGAATCCTGGAAACAGTCTCATGAAGCAAGGGGCTTGTAAGCAGTAAGAATCATGGGACTCGCAGTGCATACCTCTCTTGCATGTGCTCTCCATAACAGAGCATCAGCTGTTACTGCACATGGCTTGATTTTAGCATGCTGATTTAATATTTACAGAGTGCCAATAAATTTATATGATGACAGCTGGTGGCTTCTGTGGTAATTTATAAACAGCAACAACAACACAACACAGACATCAGAAACTCCAAGAGGAATTCTGTGCTATTGTGCAATATTCAGCACTGAAGAATGTGAGTATTTTTCTAATTTTGCAGACTTTTAATAATCTTTGTGTAATACATCCATATTGGAGTCTGTATTATGCAAAGTTAGTATTTCTTCTAGGTATGTTTTTTTTCCTTCAGAATGGAGGTCACCACAAAGACTCATTATCTATCTATCTATCTATCTGGATTTGATACTCTGGCAAAAGCATCAGGTAATTTCTATAGTCTGAGCCTTTGCAAGTTCAATTGGGAAGTACAGCACATGGTTGCCTGCTTTTCTTCCTGCACTGTGCTTCCCAAAAGAAATACTAACAAATGGGAACTGCTGTGCTGATGACTGAGCCAGAATTGACTACTGCCCTTGTTCCACAACCTCTGTTTACTCTGCACATCCACGAGTAGAAAAAAGTAAAATACAATGTCCGACAAGACTACAGATCTAATGACTGGCTATTATCAGTGTACCACTACAGAAATGCAAATACCTGGTATTTGACTAGAAGATGATATTGTTGACTGATTCTTTTTCATTCTACAAGAAACCTTCATCAATCACACTATCACTCTTCGTTTATCTTTCCATGTTATTTCCCAAGTCCTTGGTTTCCTTTCCACTCCTTTGTTGTTGGGGTTTTTTTAATCTACATTTATTCTTCAAATCAGTAAAAAGTTTTCACAGCTTATGATGTCTTTAAATACAGGTATAAATTTGTATCTGAAATTTGTCATGGAATAGAGGCAGAGGCAGTTTTTTATTACAACAACCTTACCAGTGATTTTTTTCCTCTTGTTTTTTAACAGTCCAATTAAGATGTCTATCATTTTCAGTGTTACCTGTTCCTAGGGATATACATAGGTTGTTCTTGAGGAAGTGCTATCTTCTGGTTTACCTGGAACACGCTTCATTCTCTTTCCAGACAACCTGCGGCTCCTGCTAAGAATATGTCTTTTCAGGTCAGGACAACTTTACCTTGAAAAGTTAACAACTGCCCTGTATAACAGAAACGTCTGGACAGTGAAAAATAAATCAGGAAAAGGTCCAAAAGTCTCAACAAAAGATTGAAATCCACCTAAACACTAAACTGACTTTTTGGGTACTCTCTTTTCAGAATAATCATATTATGATTTAAGTTTTAGGAAGAATGCCATCAGTAATAAAGAAGAGTTTTCTGTATCAGTGATGATCACCATATTACTTACTCTTTATCCATTTCATCCATCATTGTGTAGGAAAAATGTTCCTTGGCAAGAGCCCATCAATTTACGGTGGGAACCATGCCACTCAGACAGATGGGGATACCTTTAGGTAGCTGAAAGATCATGTATGTACATCAGCAATGGGTGCTCAAGGCACAATTCCCAGCTGGGAACACTGAAAATGCTGTCTGTTACAAGCTGTCTGCAGCTTTTAGCCACTGCTAATCCCTCGTGGGTCAGAATTTTTAAAAACAAAGATTGGCTTCCATGGCCATGTACAGGCCCTCTGTGAGCAAGAGGCACAGCACCGCAGGGGACCCAAGTGTCACAAAAATTTTGCAACTGGCCTGTGCCGACCAAGGAGAGAGGCTAGAATGCAAAGTATAGAACTACAAGAGTAATTCTTTCTTCATGCACATAAGGTGACCCATTCAAATCGGCGCACACCAAATGCAGTTTTACACATGGTTCTTACACCTTTCAAGCATTCAGATACAACATAATTTGACCACTCACTGCTTAACACACACGTACTACTATTTTGAAAAACAACTATAATTCTATGGTTCCATCTGCGTCTTTCTTGATCTAGGTGTCCCTGGAGTTGGTCTTGCTAGTTACCAATCTATGATGCCACATACTGGGAGGGTTTCACAGAGGTGTTGTAAGGGCTTGGATGCTGGCATTGTCTTGGCAGTCCAGGGGTATTTTTTTCTTGCTTGTGGATGGCTTTAAGCTTCCGAGAAACAAAAGGTCCTTATCTTCAAGGTGGACGGCTGTCCTCCTCCTTGCAGTGAGCTGCAGCCCTTCAGTTAAGTCGATTTAACCACAATTATGCAGTAGACAAGGTAAAACATATATCTGTAACTCTTAAGAAAGCTAATATGATTTCACATTGTTATGAAAGTTCATATAATTTCATACTGTAAAGATTAATTGGTACAATAATTAGGGAATGAGAGTCTCCTAACAGGGATGTCAAGGTCAACAGGAAGGGTTTCTTCAAGTACGTCAGAGGCAAAAGGAGAACTAGAGAAAATGTGGGCCCGCTCTTGACTGAGACAGTGGCCATGGTGACAGATGATGCAGAGAAGGCGGATTACTGAATGCCTTCTTTGCTTCAGTCTTTACTGCTCAGGCCAGCCCTCAGGAGTCCCAGACTTTACAGGTAACAGAGAAAGTCTGGGGGAAGGAGGACTTTCCCTTGGTTGAGGACGATCAAGTTAGAGTTCAGTTAAGTAAACTGGACATCCACAAGGCCATGGGCCTGATGGGATGCACCTGCGAATGCTGAGGCAGCCGGCAGAAGTCATTGCTGGGCTGCTCTCCATCATCTTTGAAAGGTCCTGGAGACCAGGTGAGGCGCCTGAAGACTGGAGGAAAGCCAATGTCACTCCAGACGTCAAAAAGGGCAAGAAGGAAGACCCGGGAAACTACAGGCCAGTCAGCCTCACCTCCATCCCTGGAAAGATGGCGGAACAGATCATTCTGGGCATCATGTCAAAGCATCTGGAGGAAAAGAAGGTTATCAGAAGTAGCCAACATAGATTCACCAAGGGGAAGTCATGTCTGACTAATCTGATAGCCTTCTACGATGGCGTGACTGGACAAATAGATGAGGGGAGGGCAGTGGATGTTGTCTACCTTGACTTCAGCAAGGCTTTTGACACTGTCTCCCACAGCATCCTCATAGGCAAGCTTAAGAAGTGTGGGTTGGATGAATGGACGGTGGGGTGGATTGAAAACTGGCTGGCAGATAGAGCTCAGAGGGTTGTGCTTAGTGGCACAGAGTCTAGTTGGAGGTCTGTGACAAGTGGTGTTCCCCAGGGGTCAGCCCTGGCTCCAGTCTTCTTCAACATATTCATCAATGACCTGGATGAAGGGATAGAGGGTACCATCAGCAAGTTCGCTGATGACACAAAACTGGAAGGGGTGGCTGACGCACCTGAAGGCTGTGCTGTCATTCAGCATGACCTGGACAGGCTGGAGAGTTGGGCAGAGACAAAGCTCATGAAGTTCAGCAAAGGCAAGTGTAAGGTACTGCACTTGAGGAGGAATAACCCCATGCACCAGTACCGGTTAGGGGTTGACCTGCCGGAAAGCAGCTCTGTGGAAAGGGACCTGGGAGTCCTGGTGGACAACAGGGTGACCACGAGCCAGCAACGTGCCCTTGTGGCCAAGAAGGCCAATGGCATCCTGGGGTGCATCAAGAGGTGTGTGGCAAGCAGGTCGCAGGAGGTTATCCTCCCCCTCTACTCTGCCCTGATGAGGCCGCACCTGGAGTCCTGTGTCCAGTTCTGGGCTCCCCCGTTCAAGAAGGACAGGGAACTGCTGGAGAGGGTACAGCAGAGGGCTACAAAGATGATTAGGGGGCTGGAATATCTTTCTTACGAGGAAAGGCTGAGGGACTTGAATCTTTTTAGTCTGGAGAAGAGAAGACTGAGGGGGGATCTCATCAATGCTTATAAATACTTAAAGGGAGGGTGTCGGGGGGATGGCACCAGTCTTTTTGCAGTGGTGCCCAGTGATAGGACAAGAGGTAATGGGCACAAACTTGACCATAGGACGTTCCATCTAAACATGAGGAACTTCTTTCCTTTGAGGGTGGCAGAGCACTGGAACAGGCTGCCCAGAGAGGTGGTGGAGTCTCTGACTCTGGAGACATTCCAAACCCGCCTGGACGCCATCCTGTGCAACCTGCTGTAGGT